>JAQMYF010000006.1:27600038-27614188 GCA_030014195.1 Neosilurus mollespiculum
ATTCCTGGTGTTTCCTCCCTTTGCCGAGATGTACTGTCTGCAAACACTACATTACAATACATCCATCATTGCCTCTCGTTTGTGAAATAAAATCCACAATCTACTCTTACATCGGTTGCCTTTGTTGTTAAACATTATTTATTACCAAAAAAAAGAAACTCGTTTAACTAAAGCAGATGGTTAGCAGATGACATTTTAGCAGACGACCTTGAAAAATTGAGATCTCATGAGCGGCAAGAATTGAACGGGATGTTAAACGAGACAAGTGAGCAAATATGGCATCCATGTACGTACATTCAGCTTCCGGGGAGACTTAAGTTGAAAATAAACAGAAAATCGAAGATAATCATTTCAAATTTGGTCGCGAGAATCAATAACTGTATAGTCGACCAGTCCGGTGTTTAATTTGAATTGGACACATTCAGTACTTTCAATACGGTGTTACTTGTTTGTTTCCAGAAGTTGGTGAAGACCACACAGTGGTTCTTTAGGCCCTGCTAAATAAAACCACAGGGAAGAATAGCAGTGTTTGCTTTCTATGTATCCCTGACTGTCGTTATAAAGCAGTGCGACATGCGGGGGTTGTGGTCTTTTTCCAGTATTATGTAATTCCTTTTTGTCCCTTCTTTTAGGTGGTGGGTCTGATTTTGTCTGACATCATTGGAGATCCAGTAGATCTCATAGCCAGTGGCCCAACAGTACGGAATGAGACTCCACTTGAAGATGTCTGGGCCATCCTGAACTCCTACCACCTTTCTTCCACTCTCCCGTCATCTGTGAATGAAGTTCTGAATCAAACCGGTTCCCAGCAGAGAAGCAGACTGAAGGATCAACCACAGCAAGTCGACATTCTCAATGCTGTGATTGGCTCCAATGCTATTGCCCTGGAGTGCGCCAGCCGTAAAGCACAAGAATTAGGCCTTCAGCCAGTCATTTTATCTCCAGGGGTTTGCGGTGATGTCCAAGCTGTGGCCAAACTTTATGGACTGCTCTCTCGCTTTACCAGTTCTCCGGGGAAGGAGCTCAGAGATCAGATTCTTAAACTGGGGCCAGAGGTTGGAGTGGAAAGCTGGGCACTTTGTCGAACATTGAAACATTTGGAAGTGGACCGGCAGGAAATAGGGCGTGGCACATGCCTGTTGGCTGGAGGTGAACCCACTGTCCAACTAATGGGGAAAGGCAGAGGTGGAAGAAACCAAGAGCTAGCCCTGAGGGTGGGGCTCGAGCTCAGCAGGGCAGCAGAGAGAAGCCCAACGGCATTTCTCAGTGGCGGAACAGATGGACAGGACGGCCCTACTGAAGCAGCCGGAGCAGTTAGTGATCACAACATAGAAGCGGAGGCCACAAGTCAGGGACTGGACATTGATGGATTTCTTAACAATAATGATTCATTCACATTTTACTCCTCCCTTTCTAAGGGGCACAGGTTGCTCCTCCCAGGTCTCACAGGTACCAACGTGATGGACGTTCATATTATGATTCTGCCTCCACCTCTACCAACAAAGTAACTGATCCAAAAGACCTGCCTATCAGTTCTGAGAGCATTCAATTGTATATTTGTAGCTGTGGAGTAATATGGTAAATGCTACATGTTGTTTTGGAAGGTAAATTTGTGTATAATATATTCAGAGCCGAGTAGAATTACTTGGAGACAAATCGTGAATGTGCTTACTTCAGCTCCAACACTAACCAATATACTCACTCGCTACAAAACGTCTTTTAAAATCAGAATTTAAAATATGACATTCCAAAATAAAGACAATTACTCATTTGTAAAATTAATTTATTGATCTTAACAGCAGAGTCTTGTTTGCTTTTGCTCGGAGTTCACAGGCATGTGTCTGATGTGGTAGACAATCTAAACAAACAAGAACCAACTGCCACAGCGTGCAGAGAAATGTTAGTTATTTGCTATTGCTGCTGTTTACATTCAGTCAACTATAGAATAAGAAATGTGCTGCTGAAATTAGGTTGAAGTCCCAGTATTTTCAGCAGGACTAACAAGACAACACCTGTCACATGACATTGTTATGGGGTTGTTTGTTTTTTTTTGGACATATTTTGAATGCAAAGTTCTTACTTTTATATTCATTTCATCCACCCAGCCAGTATCTCTATCACTAATGTCAGTGTTGGAAGCCAATCGAGGCTGGGTTCACTCAGAACACGGCGTGTTCCTTCATAGAGATGAATACGAATAGTAAGTTGAACAGATCTGCATGTCTTTGGACTATGGGAGGACACCAGAGGACATAGAGGAAACCCATGCAGGCACAGGAAAAACATGTAAACTCCACACAGAAAGTCGTGTCCCAGTCCCAGGCAGCCCCGAGGTCCCAACCCAGAACTTTCTTGCTATGAGGTGACAGTGTCAGCCACTGCAGCACCGGGCTATCCCCACTTTCCATTCATTATCAGAATCAGGTGTATTGTACTTTTAGGCAACTTTATCCCTTTTGTGATATAGAGTCCAGGCTCAGTTGGTAAATTAAGTGATGCAAAAGACCTTGATATAAATATAAAATGATTATGTAATGGAGGCTGTGCAGAAGTTGAACAGTCTGACAATAGGACCACATGATCTTCACTGCTATATCTACAAACTTCCAGCTGAAAGGATGGATGTGAATTTCAATCCACATCAGGAATGATATAATTTACTCCTAACAAAAACAATCTTTCCAACAAAGTGCTGCTGGACATCTTAAAGCCAGTCGTATTTCTCTGATTCCATCTCACCGAGCCACACAACGGTCTCGTACCACATGGACCACAATGACTTCTCCAGATCTTCACATGAGCACCTTCAGAATGATTTCTTTTCTTTGGCAGTGTGGTTACACAAAGTCTTCACTCTTATTATTCGCCCTGGTCTTCTCATCTCAAGCCAAATTACAAACCCAGCTGGTGTCCGATTACTCGTGGTGTGACTTTAGGATTTCTCTGGCGGCGTTCTCCCTAAACAGAAGAAAAAGTCTGTCAGACAATACCTAATGAACATACGAGTACACGAGGTGTAATTATAACATCTCTCTTTCTCTCTTACTTTCTTTACTTTTAAACTTTCCCCTCATGTCAATGATTCCACCTGGCATTAGTGATGGGTAGTTCTTTTAACTAACTCGATTATTTCAGTTCCTTCGACAGTACCGAATCGATTCATTTGATTCACACACACACACAAAAAAAAAAAAAAAAAAAAAAAAAAAAACCACTACCAGGCTCAAACCCGGTTGCAAGACATACTGTAAACTCACTGAGCTATTTATTTATCTGCCTTATGAAGAGGTATCACACTGAACAGTCAAACGTTCACTGTCTCTTTTCCATTTTCTATATCTATAAATGATCTAGTTTGCAAATTACAAAGATTTTCCACTAATATATCAACTTTTCCTGAGTGATTCAGCGAGTTAGTGATTCAGTGAGTTAGTGATTCAGCGAGTTAGCGATTCGCTGAATGATTCAGCGACTCGGCCCACCTCAGTCACTCAATGATTCACTCATTTAAATGATGTTCACTACGCGATAGCCGTAGAAACTGCCTGCTGCACAGAGCGTCACACAGCACTTCTGCCTCCGCCAGCTTTGAGTCTTAATGAGTGATTCCAACTACTTTGTGAACATAGACAGTTATATTAGCAAAGCGCTGGTGAATCAATTCAACTCACTCATTTAAATGAATCGATTCTTTTGAACGCTTCGTTCGCGAATCGCCCATCACTACCTGGAATGACCATGACTGCCAATAAAACCCAAAATCTAATTATTGGTCAGTTATCTAGTGTCTCAAAGTGAATAAACAGCATAAATATCATAAATACAGTTTGTGAGAACTCATGTACCTGGAAGCAAAGAAGTGGTGACACCTACCATCCACTCAGGTGAGGTGCTGTATCTGGTGTGCCACCATTCTGTCCCCCAGTTCCTGATTAAGGAGAAAGAATGAACATGTATGAGTCCTCCAGGGAAGACTTGTGTCGCCTGCACCGCTTACTTCCACTAGCATTGAAAAATCAATATTATAATATAAAGATTCAGACACAGCCTAAAAACAGAGCTCTGAAAAAATGACCTCCTGATTAAGGGTCTCAGTGTGAATTAGTTTTGATGATGCCATCGATGATGTAATGTCAGTTAACCGTCTCGTTATGACCGCCCATTCCAAAAAGTTTTGATATTGTGTGAAAGTGTTACGCTATTGAGAAGATTTCTTTAATGGAAAACCGCTATCATGTTATACGTGCCAGACACGTCAATGTGATTGGGTTAAAAGCCTTTCCCTTCAAATGAGTTAAATAAATGCCATTGTTCGGCAGTAATGATTTATTTTACCAGCTAAAAAAATTAACAAACCTACTGCATATGACACATACACCTCTGTTTAGACCGTTAAAAAGTGTATTTTAGTTTATGGCTTGAAAGAAGTAAAAGTTTGGAGGGGAAGATAGAGTAGAAGTCGTTACACATACAGACGGATGGACGGACACGATGTTTGATGCTAGGTCCATGCTACACCAATTTCTCTTAAGTATGGTGCTCTTAATAATAATAATGATTTAATACTAAAAATTTAATCTGAGGTGTACAAACTCATTGTTGTGAAGATTCCTTAAACGTTTGGTAAAAATCCTTTCACTGGTGTAGGAGTTGTGGATGTGACGTAAAGCCCCTTGAGAAGCAGTGCTTTGCTATGGGAAAGGACAAAATGTATTTAATGCAAAAATAATCATGTGATGTGAATAAGATTCTGTGACAGTTTTGTTGAAATAAGTTGACTGGTTAGGGAGCAGTTGAGGATTAGAAGTAAGTGTGACGACGGAGGATGACAACGCGAGCCAACGCGGTTTTACCTTTACATTTCACCTTTCATGTTTACTTTGCCTTGTTTGGTGTCATTTTTTTCCATCACAACCTCACCTGTGTGACCTTACAGTTACTTTTTTATTTTGACATACTGTATTAACACATTGGACCTAAAATGATGCAAACCTGGTTCATGATGTACAAAAGCACAGACATAAGACACACAAACTGTGCACAAAAATCTCTATTCTTCCCATGCGATAATAATAATGACAATAACAAACTATTTACTATAACAATATAAGCTAACATAAATTACATTTATAAGACAATGATTGAAAAAAAAGCTCTCCCAAATCTACTGTGTACTGTCTCACACTTTCACTCGAAAAGAAGAGCTGGTGACACTTTAGCGGCGAAGGGATTCACTTCCCTCGCGAGACGATTTACGTGCAGCTCGGCGGCGATTCGATTCACGTATTGCCCGTTGCTTCCTATGTGGATTCTAACACAGAAACAAAACACCATTCACACTCACATTCACACCTACGGGCAATTTAGAGGAGCCAGTTGACACAATGTGCATATCTTTGGGCGGCTGGAGGAAACCGGAGTACCCAGAGGAAACCCAGGCATGCAGGAATAGAACATGCAAACTACACACAGAAAGGCTCTTGACTGAGGATAAGGAGGACAATAATAAGGCAGAAAATCTAAAACATTTACTGATAAGCTTAGATAAGTAATAAGAAAGCTGGAAAACAACCAATCAGCTGGTAAACATGGCCTAACCAACCCTTCCACACAGCTGGCCCTGTCCCCATAATGATTGTTTACTGAGTAACACTCCCTGTACAGTGCACTAATTCACATCATATGATGATATATTATACTGTAAATAAATATATTTATGCCTGGTCAGAAATTATTCCATTAAAACATCATATCTAACTGATGTTTTTTTTTTCTTCCCAAACAAACACAGTGTACCTCGTTAGCACAGAGACTCTCACCTTGTCTGTAGTACATATCATTCACGGTGTTACCGTAAACTTTCCAAGCGAAGTGTATGGCGATTAAACTGAGGATAAGCCAGCTGAAAAGTATCTTGAACACGGCGACCCTCATGTCGTTGGCCAGCCAGTCGTCTACAAATTCGGCCAGAAAAGACACTAAACTGTCAACGATGCGAGAGAGAAACTCGAAATCCCACGGTTCGTCCATGTTCCTCACGGAGAGCTAATGCTAATGCTAGTTAAATAAATATACAGTCCGGGAACAATGGGTTCGGCTAAAATGCGGGGTGACTGTATAAAAAATGAAATAATTTAATAAAAACATATATTTTTTTCAAAACAGACGTTCAACGAAGGCTTAAAACAGGTTAGCTGATTAAAATCTTGTTACACAACCAACGTAAACAACGCTGAAACTTCTTCTTCGGCCACAAAATACAGAGAACCTCACGCTGCTGCGCCACCTGCCGGTTGTTGAGAATTACACAGTGTTTTCTACAGGGCTACGGCTTCCCATTGATAAATACCCATAATGCTCCACCTCTATAGACCCCTTGCAGTGACGTCATCAGTGTACGTGGCAATGGGAGAAGGCAGTGTTCTGTTTACAAGGAGATAAACAAGAAGCTGAGTGCATTTAACTTGTCTGAGACATTAAAATATCACTCCGATAACATCATGGCACACACACGTGTTGCTGTGGGTTGTCACAACCGGAACAATCCTGTTTCTGCCCTGTCTTTTTATCGATTTCCAAGAAGGAAAACGTACTGCACTTATTATTTTATTGTCCATAAGTAGCTGTCCTCTCAAGGTGTGGGTTGAGAGAGGATTTGTACTTTTTATCACTTTTACTCTCATGGAGAGTTGGGACCACAACGCAGCAACTAGACGCCACGCGTTTTGTTTACTCCAGGGATCAGCTGATCGCCCTGAAGCCGGCCAGAGTAGCGGCCAGACTCACGGACGTATCGGCTGAAATCTGTTGAAAAACACACCGTGGATGCAGAGGTGGAGGACAGAAGAGGAGAAAGAGGGAGGCGGCGAGACGGCGGAGACTTACAGGGTTACATTTCCTCCGGGATCAGTAAAGTATTCTGATTCTGATTCTGGTGTTACCTGTGCAAATCATAACTACTTTGATTTCAACAGTATAACAAAACATTTACTTCCTTTTGGCCGGAACATGAAGCTTTTTTCTCCTTATCTTTTTTGCTGAGCTGGCTACAAACAAAAACATCATTCACTTTGCCATTGATGAAGTACTTGTAGGCATCCAGGCTCTTGTAGGCCCTCATAGACTCCTCAGAGAACACAGAGGGATAACTGATGAGTATAAATAAATTTCTGGGAAGGCAATGTCTGGTAGAGCAGTGCACATGTGTAGGCTTCTCATGTTTGCAGTAGGTAACAGGTATGGGTCACACATGCCTACATTCCTACATTTCTGCACATATCTCACCCTGTCTGCACCTGTGCCCCACAGCCTCTGACAACTCTGGGTCATCTTCTGCTAAAACTTGTGACAAAGTCCCTAAGCAGATCTAATAATTAGTTTTAAAAATTCGGCGGTAGTGACGCTCCTATCTTGACTCCCAAAATGGCGCCATACACAAAACTACGTGGCCTGTGACATCACTGGCACAGCCTCTATAGCCTTGTCCCGATATATATTTTAAGCCTTAATCTTCCTGAAAGTGTGCACTTCACTTGGCGGCATACAGATACAGAACCAAAACAAGATGTAAACCAGGTGAATAAGAGATACTAAGCAGTGGATCCAAACTGATTTGCCAGGAAACCTTTATATTCAACCAGAATGAACTGATGATAGAAAATAAAATACATCAGATATTCCCTAGTGAATAGGCTCCTCTCCAATAACACATCTGCATATGATAGAAATAAAGTGGGCTGTGAATTAATTGGTTTATTAAATATTAATTATTGGTCCACAACACTTTTTTTTGCTCTGGGAGTATCTGCTTGTGTTTGAGGAACACTATCCACATGACCACAAAAAAATAAATAAATAAATAGGCAACCTCAGTGGCATGAACTATATGCCGCTAATTTTCATAATCAGAATGAGAAGGCCAGAAAACATTTTATAGTGTATTAATTATCCTTATTACACTGGTTATTACACTGGTTATATATGGCTTACTGAGGTATGAATCAATTACTGTACTCAAGTCGCTTTGAATCATATTTAAGTTTATAAAATAATTTTTTAGCGATGTTTATTTCTCAAGTAGGAAAAGATTCTAAAAGCATTTCTAATGCTGTAGACCTGGAGATTAAAGTCCAAAAGTTACTTCAATGTTTACACATAGATGTATGCAAGACCCATCTGCACCTCAGAGTCCTGACCCCCTGCTGGGGTTTATTTCGTAATGACCTGTTTGCTGTATATTCCACTTTTCATAATATATCACTCTGTGTAAGTATTAAATAAAGTTTTGCACTTTAGTTGGGGCGGCACTGTGGCGCAGTGGTTATCACAGCAAGAAGGTTCCGGGTTGGATTCCTGGATTTGAGGGCATTTCAGATGCCATCATCACCACGCTCATTTTAGTTTGCTCTTTTTCTGTGTGTGTTTCCATGTAGTATATACTTTGAATAAGTATAAAAATGTCAGTATGGAGTGAGGTATACTTATGTTTCTGTGTAGTATATCGCAGAACTGTGGATGTGTTTAAAAAGATTCATTCTGGATGTGGTGCTCAGCAGACCTTTGTGATGGTTGAAATATTAAATAAATAAATAAATAAACTATAACATTCTTGTTTTGACTTGCTTTTTATGTATATCTCTATCTTGGTTCCATCCTATGAAGGGCTGGATGCCACAGTTCTCCAGTTGCACTGGCGAGCTGCCTTTCTTAATGCTTAGTTGTAGTTTAGGTTGGTTTATTGGCTGATGTTTTTTGGTGTACTGTATAATAAAACACTTATTCAGTTCAGGCTTAGTGAAAATTAACCATCCAGTGGCATCCACATTGTCTTCTTCTGCTTCTTCTTCCTCTTGTTTAATAGTGGTCTGTAAACAGCTTTTAGCAGTGCATTACTGCCTCCTTTTGGATTGGAGTATGAACTGAAACAGCTTCTTCACTACATTAAATCCAGCTAACAACCACTGTATCTTATGTACCCATCATTACCTGATCTTTTTGGAGTTCAGCTTCAGGTATCTGTCTCCCGTGCTGATATAATGTCTTCCTTTCTATTTCTATTCATTTCGCTCATCTCTCTAACTCCACACAGAAATGCCTTTGCTGAACCCGGGACTCGAACCCAGGACCTTCTTGCTGTGATACATTTCCTAACCACTACACCACCATGATGCCCTTAATATTAATCACTTTTAACATTAATTCATTCATTCATTCATTCATTTTCTAAGCCGCTTAATCCTAATTAGGGTCGTGGGGAGGTTGGTGCTCATCTCAGCCAGCCCTGGATGGCAGGGTACACCCTGAACAATATGTATTTTTTTATA
The DNA here is from genome assembly GCA_030014195.1 of Neosilurus mollespiculum. Classification (NCBI taxonomy): domain Eukaryota; kingdom Metazoa; phylum Chordata; class Actinopteri; order Siluriformes; family Plotosidae; genus Neosilurus; species Neosilurus mollespiculum. The sequence continues at coordinate 27,609,362 of JAQMYF010000006.1, forward strand.
TTTTTGTGAAATCATATATTCTTGTTTCTCTCCATATGGAGTATGAATCTTGCAGAATCTTTGCCATTTTCAGTCATTGCCTGTGTTGAAGCCTAGCCTTGTGCTTGGTTTTTTTTTTTTTTACCGTGACTCATATTTTCATTTCTTTTTCCATTACCCACAATCTTCACTGCCTCTCCACATGCTACTCTTGATTCTTTTCCTAAATTTCAACTGCCTGTTTCGTCATTACACATCCTCCATAGGTCGCTGTGTGACTTCCTCCACAGCTGCAGCATTTATTTATACTCCTACCCCCACATTCTCCATAAGTGAGTTCTCAACTGTTACGAGCTGCTTTCCCTGACACACACTAGCAATGAGGCCATACTATACCACTGACATTTGTAGCACCTGGGGGAGGAGAATATGGACTCTTACACTGAAGTTCACACACTGCCTGACTGAAAAAAGTCAGCACCTGGATTTACCTCAACTCGCAAATCGTGACAAGCCTTCTATTTGATAATTACTGCAATGGTTAATATGATTCAGCTGGTAACAGGTGGGGAGGCACGGTGGTGCACATGGTGGGTTCAAACCCAGGGCTCAGGCGTTTCTGTGTGGAGTTTGCATGTTCTCTACATGCTTGCATGGGTTTTCTCCTGGTACTCAGGTCTTCATTAGGATAACTGGCTGTTTCAAATTGCCCCTAGGTATGAGTGTGAATGGTTGTATATGTGTTGGCCCTGCGATGGATGGGTAAGCTGTTTAGGGTGTACCCTCCATTCTCCCAGTGACCCGAATGGAATCAATTGGTTTGGCAAATGAGTGTTAACAAGTAATTTAATCCTAACTGATGCAGTGAGTAGCTTCTCATTTTTTAAACAACAATGCTGGAAGATGTATCCTGTTGTAATGGAAAAGATATCACCCTGTTTCAAAAGGGTCAAAAAGGATAAACAATTTGCATCCAGCGAAAAACAACCAAGGAGATTTCTTAAACAAATAAAATTGGGTTAAGAATCATCCAGTACAATATTAAAACTTGAAAGGACTGGGGTGAATCATCAACTTCATCCATCAAGGAAGAAATGTGGTCAGAAAAAAATCTTGAGTGAATGTGATCGAAGATCTGTTAAACATTTGGTCAAATCTCAGAGGTTGAAAAAAATCAAAAGTACAACTAATAGCAATGTTATATACTGAAAGCAAAAGCATTTCCACACAATGCACAATGTGGAAAAAAAAAAATCTTATGTGAGGCTAGTCGGGAGAAAAGGTTTTTAACTTAAAAGGGAGCATAAAGGTTGGACTCTAAAGCAATAGAAAAGGGTCATGTGGTCTAATTAATCTAGATTTTCCCGGTGGTGGGTGATGGGTACATTAGGGTAAAGCTGCCTTCCCACTATAACGAACTGAAGAAACAAACTTGAATGAATTGCAAAATTCCTAATACACAAAAATACACACAAAATGTCTGATGAACTGATTTCCAAGGGCTTGAGAGAACAAACTAACAACAAATGAAACAAAATCAACACGAAATCAAAACAAAATTAAAAACCTTTGATAACAAACCAGAGTATATGCTGAACAAATATTAACGCATGTTATCAAATGTTTTAATGGATGGATTACAAGCTGTGGCCGTGTTCTCTGTATGATCTGTGAATTTAAACCAATCATGACATGTTTATATGATATAAAATAAATAAACATTCATAAAAATAAAAATGAACATTCATGCACTGACTGAACAACTTGCATGAGTCCTGAAAGATGCCCAAAAGGTTTGGGTTGAAACAGATGCCCCAGAAGAAGCAGCTGTCCCTCATGCAAACATGCAAGGCTCCATCTCCACCACCCACACCTTCACCTGAAGAAGCAGCTACATCCCAACAAACCTCAGGATCCAGCACTCCCAGTCCCAACTTTTCACAGAAACGTCTCTCCTACTCCACCCAATCTCTCAACTGCCTCCACATGTTCAACAGAACCAGCAGAGAAGCCCAAGAGACCCAGGGCCATGAAGAAAGAATTCAAGCTCGGGAGTGTGAATGATGAGCAAGAAGTCTGCTTAGAAATTAACTCACTTGGGGTGGACATACCGTTAACTAGACACAGTCTTACTCCGCATAAACAAGATGTTCCCATAGCGCATACAGATCTTTCTTGCTGCGCACAGGCTGCTCGCTGGCATACGAATGGCACAAGCAACAAAATAAGGAAACTAATTAAAATGAATGACAATGAAATAAAAAAGAACTTCAAAATGAAATCAAAACAAAACTTCAGCATATAACTGTGAATGGAATTTTTTTTTCCATATGCTGGCATACCCAAAGCACAGCTAACTGGGTTATCAAAGGCCAGCCATGTCTCTCACTGTCTGTGGTGAGATGTCAAAGAACCATTGCTGATTTTCGTCAAGAGTAGGTTGCATTGCTGTCAGTGTGTTTCTGCCCTGCGATGACCTGGCGAGCTGTCCAGGGTAACTCTGCCCTTGCCCAGAGTTGGCTGAGATGGGCACCAGCCTCCCCGCGAACTAAATTAGGATTAAGTGGTTCAGAAAATGAATAAATGAATGAATGCTAGCATACGCTGGGTCAATCTGTTATAGTGTAAAGGCCACTTAAGTAAAGAGGCGGACGAAGTGAGGCACCCATCATGCATCATCCCCACCGTACAAGCCTGTGGGGGCAGTGCTATGTTCTGGGGTTGCTTTAGTTGGTCAAGACGAGGTTCAGCATCATTATTTGCTTAAAAATGAAGTCAGCTGATGACCTGAATGTACTGAATGAGCAGGTTATCACATCAATGGACTTTTTCCTTTCCTGGTGGAATGAAATTGGGGATCAAATAGTGAAAGAGTGGATCAGGGAGCGTGAAGAATCATTTACACACATGAGCTGGTCCTTACCTTAACCCTATTGAAAAGCTTTGAAGAATTATTTATGGAATAGTTCCATATGTCTGTGAAAAAGGAACCCAGCTCTGGATGGAACACTGTTGGACTGTCAACCTGTTCACTGTTTCTAAATGTCTTTATTCGTCTGATTCCAATAATGGTTCCCTCTTTTAAACATTTTCTTTAGTTCATACAAATTTTCTCCAAGGGAAATTCCCGATAAAGCCCCTCTAATTCAGATTTGCTAATGAACCTGGTTTCCTCCGGGTACTCCGGTTTCCTTCCACAGTCCAAAGACATGCACAGTAGGCTAATTGGTTGTTCAAAATCTCCCCTAGGTGTGAGAGTGAGTTGTGTGTGTGTTGGCCCTGTAATGGCCAGGCGAGCTGTTCTGGGTGTACTCTGCCCTCGCCCACAGTCGGTTGAGATGGGCGCCAGCCTCTGCACGACCCTAATTTAGGATTAAGCGGCTTAGAAAATGAATGAATTAATGAATAAATGAATTAATTTTCAACTCTTTCATCATTTTTTTGAAATTCATGTCCTTCCTAACCATCTTTTCCTTTCTTCCCCCTCCTTTCCTATTACTCACATCACCGGTCCATGTTTTCATCTGGTGTCCCACACTACTATTTGCCCTTCTGTTCCATTCACAATCCAGATTATACCAAAAGCACCAATTCAATCCTTTCAAAACCCCACAAACATCTCCTACGTTCAAAATTGCACATCTTGCCCCGGATGCGGGAAATCATCCCTCCCAACCTGAGCGACATCCCATCCACCTAACCTTTGGAGAATAATTGGTAAATACCTGATCTCATTTTCTAAACCACTTTATTCTTTTATTGGGGGGTCACAGGGAGGTTGGAGCCCATCATAGCCGCTGGAACAGCTCACCAGACCATCTCAGGGCAACACAACCATTTACACCCTCATGCACTTCTAGGGGCAATTGAGAATATTTAAGTAGCCTAATGTGCATATCTTTGAACTGTGGGAGTAAACCAGAGCAGCCAGAGGAAACCCATACAAGCAGAGGAGAACATGCAAACTCCATACAGAAATGCCTTCGCCTCACCTGGGGCTTGAACTCAGAATCTTCTTGCTGTTAGGCAGAAGTGCAGAAGAGCTACTGTGCCACCCACATTGTTAAGTATAACACTGACATTTATACCATTTTTTACCATTGAACACTGACCATATTAAGATCACTCTATATCTATCAATTCTGTTTTCTAAGGTGGGGTGTTATATTTCAATAAAACGACTGATAAGGGCATTAGTTAAAATACAAAAGTTACTCAAAATCCTATTAAGTGTCTGACGGTGTCACGCGTTGAGTTTGTGTTTGTGTTCCTCTGAAGGAGTATCTCTGATTCAGACTAAATACTCATTTAACGAAACATGAAAACAATAAACAATTAAAGGTTTCTAGAACAGCAATATTGTTGCCAAGCAACCACATCAAGAATATGACATTAGCGTGTTATTATGTTTTTGAGCACAGGAAGCGGTATTTTTTTTGTTGTTGTTGTTGTTTTTGTGCCAGCATGTCCAATTAAAGATGAATTTTGAACTAATTTGAGTGGGTATAAATGGGGGTGAGGTATGAAACATTAAAAAAAAAAAGAAAAGAAAAGAAACCCTAAAAAACTTGGGCCGAGCCATGGGACAAAGTGATGGGTTTGGGCCAGCTGGTTCCTGTAGAAAGAAGAAACAAGTAAGGTAAGCATAAGCACTCGCAAACAACATCTGTCTGATATCAGAGGTCCGCTGGCAAAACAGACAGGCAAGCCGTACAAAAAATATTTGCGTGTATGTCTGTGTGTGTTTGTGTATGCAGAGATATATCAAAAGTAAATAGACACAGCTCTATATATATATATATATATATATATATATATATATATATATATATATATACAAAAACACAC
>JAQMYF010000006.1:27614288-27624862 GCA_030014195.1 Neosilurus mollespiculum
TGGAGTACCTGGGAAGACCAGCCTCCCCATGACCCTCGAGCCGTTTAAGCGGTTCGGCAGTTCTTCAGATGAATGAGTCAGAAAGAGATTTCTAGTGCCTGGCTGTTCGATGACAATTCTAAGAAAATTGATGCTGTATCTGCTGGATATGTTTGAACTATCTAACTATATCTCCATATTTCATTTCTTTATTTCTTTATTCTACATCTTTATTTTATTTTTCATTTATTCATTCATTTTTAATTTTTTTAATTTATTTATTTATTTTAATAATTATATAATTATATAATTTTATTATTATTTATTATTATTGCCTTAAATATCAAAATTTCTATTTATGCGACAGGGGCTAATATACTGCCATCCTATCTGCACAAGTAAAATATTCAGGCTCTCCCACATAAACCTTGTTTTTTCCATTCTGATTCCCATGATGCACTGGGCCACTTCCATGGTTTCTGTTACAGTGTTTTTACTTGAGTGGCTTGAAAGCCCTCCGCAGGACTTATTCAGTGGACAAAGATCCATTCACACTGGCAGAGGCAATTTAAAGTAGCCAATTAGCCTAATGTGCATGTCTTTGACTGTGTGAAAATGGAGTACCTGGAGAAAACTGGAGTACCAAGCACAGGGAGAGGACTCCACAGAGAAACTCCTTCACTTACATTACATACAGATTATTTTTGTATTATAGAATAAGATGAATCATGAACGACATCATGCCCTATTCCCTCATGCGTGGGACCCATACACCAAATTTGGTGATCCTATGTCAGATTCTTCTATAGTTATAGCACAAACAATTCGTGTAGATGGACGGATAGAGCCCATTTCTATAGCTCCCGTTGTACGTACCATCAGTGTTGGTGGTGGAAGCTATAAAGAGAATTTTTCAATGTGCTTTTACAAAATAATTAAGCTAGTATTTTGCTTTGAACGAGTAACACACTGGTATATTCTTTGCAACAATTTATTATCTTCCAGTGCTAATGGAATGCTATTACTAAATCTAATCTAAAAGCAGATAGTCAAAAATAATTCACTACACTAAATTAGTTCTAATACAGAACAAATCTCCAGCATGCAGAAGAAACTGTAGATAAATAAACTGTAGCATTTCTCCACAAGTAATTTTATTTTTTCCACAAGTAATATTTGTGGCTAAAAAAAAGAACATGACATTTAGAAAAATAAGGGTATTTCAAATTAAATATTTTCCACTTTGAAATTTTTTCTTCCTGTAACTAACTTTAGGGTTTTTTGTTTTTTGTTTTTTTTGAATGGATCCTCAATAATAAAAATAACATTTAAAAGGTTCCCCATTTCCATGTGACAAGTCATACACAGAGTACCGGAAAAAAATTAAAGGCAATAACATGCCTCTTTACTCAAAACAGAATGACATTATAAAAGCTGCACATTTGCAGAACTTCCTTTCTTTGCCGGTTATCGTGGTTAGAAATAGAAGCAAATTTAGGACGGTTTGTTAACAAGTTAAAAATGTTATGTAAGAGTATATATGTCCTAAATTCACTTTTTTATACACTTAATTATACACTTAATTATGTTGACTGCTAATGTGTAGGCATTTCATGATGGAACACAAATGTCGGTTATCAGAAATGGAAAACAGTGGTTATGTTTGAAGGGGAAAACCTTTTGACGAAGTAGTGTATCCTCATCACTGTAGATTTTATCTGAAATCTGAAGCATTGTTATCTGTTTCACTGCTCCTATCTGTTGGTGCAAGATGAACAACAATAATAAAACTACATGAAATCTATTGGTGCATTAAGACTCCTTGTGACAGCAGTCATTTATAAATACAGTGCCTTGCAAAAGTATTCACCCCACTCCTGACTTTTTACCTATTTTTACATTACAACCTGTAATATATATTTTTTTTTAATCTGGATTTTCTGTGATGTATCTGCACAAAAATAGTCTAAGTTGGTGAAGTGAAATGAGAAAAAATATATATAAAAATAATTTTAGAAAATACAAATCTGAAAATTGGCATGTGCATATGTATTCACCCCCCTTTGCTATAAAGTCCCTCAAAAGTTCTGGTGCAACCATTTGCCTTCAGAAATCACATAATTTTTTAAATGAAGTCCACCTGTGTACAATCTAAGTGTCACTTGATCTGTCAATATAAACGCACCTTTTCGCAAGAGGCATCACACCATGAAGACCAAGGAGCTCTTCAAACAAGTCAGGGACAAAGTTGTTGAGAAGTAAAAGTCAGTGTTGGGTTATAAAAAAAAAATATCGAAATTTTTGATGATCCCTGGAGCACCATCAAATCCATCATCTTCAAATGGAAAGAACATGGTACCACAATGAACCTGCCAAGAGAGGGCCACCCACCAAAACTAGCAAGGAGGGCATTAATCAGAGAGGCAGCACAGAGACCAAAGGTAACCCTGAAGAAGCTGCAGAGTTTCACAGCAGAGACTGGTGTACCTGTTCATGGGACCACAATAAGCCATACACTCTGTAGAGCTGGGCTTTATGGAAGAGTGGCCAGAAAAAAGTCATTACTTAGTGTTAAAAATAAGAAGTCACGTTTTGAGTTTGCCAAAAGGCATGAGGGTGACTCCCCAAATGGACAGAGGAAGGTGCTCTGGTCAGATGAGACTAAAATTGAACTTTTAGGCCACCTAGGAAAACACTATTTCTGGCACAAACCCAACACATCCCATCACCCCAAGAACACCATCAACAAGGTAAAACATGGTGGAGGCAGCATCATGCTGTGGGGATGTTTTTCAGCAGCAGGGACTGGGAAACTGATATGAGTCGAGAGAAAGATGGATGGTGCTAAATACAGGGATATTCTTGAGCAAAACCTGTTTCAGTCTGCCTGTGATTTGAGATTGGGATGGAGGTTCACCTTCCAACAGGACACTGACCCGAAGCATACTGTTAAAGCAACACTCGAGTGGTTTAAGGGGAAATATGGCCTAGGCAAAGCCCAGACCTCAAACCAATTGAGAGTCTGTTTTCAGACTTGAAGATTACTGTTCACAAGTGGAAACCATCCAACATGAAGGTGCTGGAGCAGTTTTGCCTTGAGAAATGGGCCAGAAATACCAGTGGTAAGATGTGGCAAGCTCACAGAGACTCGTCCAAAGTGACTTGCAGCTGTAATTGCTGCAAATGGTGGGTCCACAAAGTACTGACTTTAGGGGGGTGAATAGTTACGCATGCTGAAGTTGTTTGTTAAAAGACAACTTCAAAGTTGGAGGCATGCTCTGTATATAAAATGATGCAAACCTTCAAACAATCCATTTTAATTCCAGGTTGTAAGCCAACAAAACATGAAAAATGCCAAGGGGGTGAATACTTTTGCAAGGCACTGTATCTTAGCCGACACCAAACGAAGGCAGTGTACACGCTGAACTACTCGCCAGACCATCCCAGGGCAACACACACAACCATTCACGTTTAGGGGCAATTTGGAACAGCAAATTTACTTGCATGTCTTTGGGCTGTGTGAGGAAACCAGAGTACCGGGAGCAAACCCAAGCAAGCACAGGAAGAAAATGCAAACTCCACACAGAAGCACCCGAGCCTGGGACTTGAACCCAGGAGCTTGTTGCTGTTAGGTGGATGTGCTAACCACTACGCCATCAAGGCATTAGAAATGTATTATAAAAATGAAGAATGAGTTAATGAGTGGAGGATACACATCCTGTTGCCTGTAGTCAGTCAGCTGGCAGAGGACATTGTGCCCTCTATCAGTCATACAGTCATACATGTTCTACAATAAAATGACAATCCTTCACCAGAGATCTCTGCAACTTCAGGGTGCATATTTGTAAAACTAAAAACTGAAGTAGCATAATTAGGTGAGCTCATTGTGAACTATTTGAAGCAGATGTACGCATAATTAAAAACAGAACTGACTTCTTTTAACTTCAGAAACCTTAGAGACTGAATAAAGAGAGTTATGAGATGTGTGTCTAAGGGTTCACAAGACTATTGCATTATTGACAATTATTTCATCCTATGACTATGTTTCATAAGCTGCATTAAAAATTCCTTTTTAGATATGAATATCATTATTGAATTAATAAACACACACATTAAATGTAACTGTAAAAAAAAAAAACATTTTCAACGTGGGTGGATCATTTAGCATACGCATTCTATGGGTTTGATTCACTCTTTCTTTCTGAAAGAGGAGGCACACCTGGGACTGTCTCTCTCTCTCTCTCACACACACACACACACTCACACATACACACATACTGTAAGCCACTTAACCAGCGCAGTCATGTTCTGGCCAACCTCTTACTTCATCTGGAGCTTCTTGTGCTTTTTAACGCTGGATCAAATTCCTGTTTCATCTGGAGTAAACTGTCCACCAGGTAAATCTCTGTTATGAATTAAATAATTGTTATCAGTTATTACCTCGGGCCTGAGTTCACGGTGTACCCCTCCTTTGCCTAGAATTGGCTGAGATAGGCTTCAGCCACCCTGTGACCCTAATAGGATTAAGTTGCTCAGCAAATGAATAAATACATGAATGAATTAATTAATAATTACTTTAATTATATGTCTGGTGTTCTTTTAATTGATTAGATGTGTCTGTCATGTAGGTCAGAAGGCCACACAAACAAGAAGTCATTGTGAACCGTGCCCGAATGGCCAATACAACCCTCAATATACTACAAATAAAATGTGTCGAAACTGTGAACCTTGTGGTAGGTAGTCCTATAATCAACTATAATAAACAATTCAATTTTAATTCAAACCTTAAAGTAAATCTTAAAGCCAGTCCTTTTTACTGTCAGCAGTGTATACTCAGAACAGGGTGTACCCCACCCTCGCCCGGAGTCAGCTGAGATGGACGCCTGCCTCCCTGCGACCCTAATTAGGATTAAGCGGCTTAGAAAATGAATGAATGAATGATATTTCTTTTTTTTCCCTTTCTTTTTATACTAATGTTTTAATTATTTCAGGACCAAACAGTGTTGAAGTTTCACCCTGCTCACCAACAAGTAACACTAAGTGTCGCTGCCTTGAAGGCTTTACTGCTTTGGATGAAGAACAAAAAAGATGCAAGTGTCAGTTAGGCAGGGGGATAAAAGAAATAGGTAATAATAACCTTATTATGTCACACCAAATTTTTTTTTATTATTGTCATTTTGTTACCTTAAACATGTAAATATTGTGATTTTCTGATTGATTTTCTCCCCATTTTTTTTTTTTTTTAAGAAAAGGGGGTAAAGACCTGTGAAAAATGTCCTCATAACAGCTTCACTGATAAAATTAACTCTGTTTGTCAGCCCCGGCCCCGGTAAGTCATTTAAGTACATCACTAACCTTCTACAAACTAAAAAAATAATGCAGGAATAAAAAAGTTCCACTGTGAGCACGACAGCAATATGAAAAATGAAGAGTGGTAAAACTACGTGTTCACTTGTACCTTTGCGGTTTCCTTTTAAGGTGCGTTCAGAGAAGTGAGAAAATGCCAGGAAATGCCACTTCTGACATCAATTGCAGAAACGAAGTGAAAACAGTAGTACCTCTTTCCTCCCCACCGCCTTTGACTCAGGCATTCTCCAGTACAACAGTAATGACTCCAACCAGAAGTCAAACCTCTGTCAATATCCACACAACCGCCATTCCTGAAGCCCAAGACAGCAGGAAGCATGCTCTCTGTAACAATAACTGCTCACCTGCTATAACATTAATAACCTGATATACACTTATGAGCTGAGATGCTGAATTTGCAGGACTGAATTTTGATTGTGAATGTTCAATTCCAGGGCTGGCTTCTCTCGCAGTGCTGCTGCTTTTCATCCTTACATTAAAGCTCAGCTGGTTTTGTAGGAAAAAGTCAAATATAGTCCGACAAGGTAGGAAATAACAGAGTGTGTGTGTGTGTGTGTGTGTGTGTGTGTGTGTGTGTGTGTGTGTGTGTCTGTCTGTCTGTCTGTTGAGATAGTCTCCAATTGTCTCTCTGTCTTTTTCTCTAGGTAGTGAATGTGGAAAGCCGATTGAGGAATCTGGCGAGAAATTCCTTCCTCCAATCTAATCGTCCTCTTCATATCAGTCTATTAAAATACTTTGATTGAAAATCAGCAGTAGGTATCATATACCACTGAAACTCGCAGAGTTTAACAGCACTTTACATTGCTATAACCCTGATAGATTATTTTCCGTGACTAAAAGAAACTGAAACTGAGTGATATGATTATCAGATGCTCCATTTAAGGAACCTTGTCAGAGAGGTGGGGTTTTTTTTTTTTTTTTTTTTTTTTTTTTTTTCAAATTTTTTTTAAATGTCTGTCTTGATCTTTGTGTTGGGGTTCAGCCATTATGATTACAACTCATCCTTTTATAGGAATTATGTTATGGAAATATAGTGATCATGGAATGATTCTGAATCAGACAATATGCTAGCATTAGATCATTATTTAGTATAAAGTTTGTTTTTCTTTCATTAAAGAAAAATCATTCATTTGTCTTTTATTTTACCTGTTACATATGAATAGAAGTAGAATGACATTGAACTAATATGATGTAGTAGATGCTGTCTATTAGAGCATCCTTCGAAACTGTGTGAGTGCTGATGAAAATATTACTGAGAAACCATGACCTTTTACTGGTGATTCCAAAATGCTCATGATGACTCATAACCACCTGAGACACCAAACCTGGATAATGTGGGCTTAGGACAAACTATGACTGTTTATTCCATTTGTGTTTATTTTATTATGTGGATGTAGTATTAATCTAGCATTCATATTAGTATAATGGACTGGACTGCATGGCAGAGATGAAAAAAAATATATATATAATATAAATAAGTTACAAATAGTGATTTTTTTTTTTAATTTCAAGTAATCTTTGGTCTCTTTTTATGTGTTGCCTCTTGCCACTGTTTTCATATCATTTATAATGATATATGGAGATTTACTCGGGCGAGGGGTTGTTATGTGTCGACACAGAGAGCCAAGCCCGAATAATTCCCCATACCATACAAAAGCCAAATTCTATAATTGTTTTATTGTTCATTTAACATATTTTTAAAGTTGCATTACTATGTTGTGCACATCTGTTGTGTAATAATCATACAAGTTATTCCATGGCAATAGTGCAAAAATATTTAGTTATTCCATGGCAAAGATGCAATACAAAGAATTATTTGATGGCTTTCCGCCAATCAGAAAAGAGAAAATCTTAAATGAGTAATAATACAGTTTATAAAATATGATGATGATTATTATTATTTTATGTTTATTTAATATTTCTTATTAAAACTCATTACAACACAGTACATCACATATTATCCGTGTGTGTGTGTGTGTGTGTGTGTGTGTGTGTGTGTTTTAAGACTGTCTAAAACAGTCCACATGTGTTTACTTCAAAGTCATACCACACCTTTTAGTATACATTTAATGAAAGGATAACTGACTGAGTAATTATACTGCTCAAATTGATTGGCCAGAGAGGATGGACACTGCCGTCTGCGTTCAGAAAAATTCGTATGTTTCCAGCGATGATGCATCATTATCATCTTTATTGACAAACTAGACTAGTCCTTTAGAAAGACACACAAAGCTCTTAGAGTAGGGGGGAGGTGGGGGGGTTGGACACTGACACTTCTCATAAAAGCTCATAAAAGCCAGCCAGCGTGTATTTTTTTTTTCTTCTCATGAGTGTATGTTACACCCCAAATACCATGAATGAATTTATGTCAGAACTCAGCATAATTATTCTGTATTTGTAAACAATAAATTTCTTTTAGTCTGACTCTTGAGTAAAGATTTATATACAAGGAAACATCATTCTACTTAAATCCTCTTAAATAAGCACAATATGATACTATAACTATCATAGTAGTATCTTTTAAAACAACCCAAATCTTCAGATGACTTCTTCTGCTCTGCTAGCTCTTGTAGAATCTTGTCAGTGCAGACCTTGACTCACTTCTCCCTACACTATGTGTTGTACAGATCAGTCTGTACTTCCTTAAGCCGGCTGTAGTCTATAGTGTTAAGCGCCTGTGCCTGGAACGTTATGCAATTATCCATAAATATCAGCATGACTCCAGTTTAACAAAGAATAAAAAACACCGGTGAAAAGAGTTTTCTTTAAGACTGTCTGCATGGTTTTCACAGCCAACAACGCAACAAGAACCAACTATTTTACCACAGAAATAACACGAATCCACAACACAAACCAAGCACCTCTGAGGTTTTTTGCCCTGACGTTGAAGTTGAAGCCAGTTACCCACGAAAGAGGAGGTGATGCACAGTCTAGATTATTCTCCACGTCACTGGTCCAAACGAAGTGAGCGAATAGAATATAGTGTTGCAACTGGCTGCACACTAAAACTAATTTTTATTGGCTAATTCTGCAAATCACTAATAAATACGAAGAACCTGCGGCTGACTCCATAGGTCAATGTCACGTAAACAAAATTCAGTTTAATTTATTTGTATAGTGCTTTTTACAATTGACATTGTCTCAAAGTAGCTTTACATAGTAAAAGTAATTTAAGGAGGAATTTAAACATTTTTCTACAACCCCCTACACAACCCCCTACACATCCCTAATGAGCAAGCCCGTGGCGACAGTGGCCAGGAAAAACTCCCTCAGTTGACACGAGGAAGAAACCTTGAGAGGAACCAGGCTCAGGAGGGAAACCCAAAAATACGAACCATATAAGAAAAACTTAGTTACAGTCCAACATGTAGTCCGCTTGGTTATACCACAACTGTAAGTCTTGAATAATTGTAGCAAAAGAGTTTATATCACCACCAGTGAAAAGTCATCTTCACAGTCGCTGAGAGCAGATCTAAGCCCATATGGATCTTCAGCAGGAGCGAGGGGCTTCCAAGATAAGCACTCCAGCCAGCATCAGCACACCAGGACAGACCACAGGACTCAGAAATCAGAAGGATCAGGAGGATGAGGATCACCAGCATCCCAGATGTAGCATGTGTACCTCAGCAAAACACACACAAAGAGAGAGAGAGAGAGAGAGGTGGGGGGTGGGGGTTATGCTCATAACAGTGTAATGGTAAAAGAAACGTTTATTAGTGCTGGGTGCAAACACTGAGCAGAATGCTGAGGAAAACAGAGGAGAACACATTGGAGAGAACACAGAAAACAACCCTAACGAAAGTGCTGAGCAGAACTGAGGAGTGTACTAAGGAGAACAGAAAGAAGAAGTCTAAGGAGAACACATCTTGCTGTGAGGTTCTACAGACTTCCTTGAGGTTCTAAAGTCTACTGCGAGCTTCTACAGACTCTAGTTTGACTGTCACGTCTTGATCACACTCTGACATGTACATGTGACTGTTACGCTCCAGATCTTTCGTAAAGCTCCTGATCTGATTAAGATGTCTAATTGAAATATCTGATCACTGATATGATTAAGATGTCTGATCACTCATCTGATTAAGAGGTCTGATCACTGAACCTGATCAAGAGGTCTGATCACTGATCTGATTAAGAGGTCTGATCCCTGATCTGACTGAAAGGTCTGATCACTGATCTGATTGAAATGTCTGATCAAAGATCTGATTGAAATGTCTGATTACGGATCTGACTGAAATTTCTGATTGCCGATCTTATTTAAATGTCTGATCACTGATCTGATTGAAATGTCTGATTACGGATCTGACTGAAATTTCTGATTGCCGATCTTATTTAAATGTCTGATCACTGATCTGATTAAGATGTTTAATTTAGATGTCTAATTACTGATCTGACTGAGATGTCGGATTACTGATCTGATTAAAAATGTCTGATCACTGATCTGATTGAGATGTCAGATCACTGGTTCGCCCATCACTGGGGTGGAGGTCGCCAAGGTAGTTAAAAAGATCCTCGGTGTCCAGGCTCCGGGGGTGGACGAGATCTGCTCTGAATACCTCAGGGCTCTGGATGTTGTAGGACTGTCTTGGTTGACATGTCTCTGCACCATCATGTGGTCATTGAGAGCCGTACCTCTGGATTGGTAAACAAGGTGGTTTTCGTCCTGGCCGCAGAACACTTGACCAGCTCTACACACTCTACAGGATCCTGGAGGGGGCATTTGAGTTTGCCCAACCTGTCCAAGTGTGCTTTGTGAACTTGGAGAAAGCTTTCGACTGTGTCCCTGGATCTTGTGGGGTGTGCTACAGGAATATGGTATTCCGGACCTATGCTACGAACCATTTGGTCTGTGACGGACACGTGTTAGTTTCCGAAATGATCGGATGAACCAGGTCGGGCAAAGAAGTAGTTCATGATTTATTACAGATGTGTGCGTATTGACACAACGTTGTTCTCAAAGTTAAAAGGGCTGCAGGTGAAAAATGCTCTTGATGTCCAGTTGTTCACACGGTCTCATCAGCAAAGTCGTTATTGTTATATGTTGCTCCTCACACACTAGGTGGTTCCGTGCAGTTTTAGTTCCTCAGCAGGAAAATGGTGGTTTTTGCACTTATATAGTTAATATACACTCACCGGCCACTTTATTACACTTTAGTACACCTGTCCAACTGCTCATTAACACTTAATTTCTAATCAGCCAATCACATGGTGGCAACTCAGTGCATTTAGGC
>JAQMYF010000006.1:27624962-27635159 GCA_030014195.1 Neosilurus mollespiculum
ATATATATATATATATCCCCTGATGAGTGGGCAACCACGAAACAGGCTTGTCGGGATGAAATTGTAGTACTATTATTATTTTTTCCACATACAATATATATATATATATATATATATATCAATTAATATATTAAGCACTATATATATTACAGTTCAGCAAATGAATTGCTTTCATTTAAGACAGGTGTTGTAATAAATAGCAGTATATTAATGATAATATAACGAAGCAGGTTTCTCGCAATATATATATTTATAGTACAATAGCGTATGGAAGGTGGCATGGTGGCGCAGTGGTTAGCACTGCCTGGGGAACCCTGCAATGGCCTTTACCTAGAGTCATCTGAGGTGGGCGCCAGCCACCCCATGACCATAATTAAGAAAACGAATGAATTAATAAACAGTGTATGGAGCCACTGTGTGTGTGTGTGTGTGTGTGTGTGTGTGTGTGTGTGTGTGTGTGTGTGTGAGTGTGTGTTATGTTCAGTATGGCTCCAGTGCAACGTCGAGCCATGATTTCTGACCACCAAATGAAAAACCTGTACACAGAGAGGAAAACAGTTTCATACTGTAAGTCTACAATTCTGTGTGAGAGTTCACAGTCCTTTGACACGTTTTCAGCAACTCCTCTCTAACATGTATTACTGGTTTCAAGTGGTGTTTTGTATTACTTCGGTCGTTAATTCCTTTTATTATTCATCTTTAGATGGTCGCTAGTATCTTTTGATCCAAAAATTCTCTGGGAGGTACACAGTGATTTTTAGGTTGTACTAAATTCAGTGTACTGTGTTTTTAAAGTGATGTCTGAAGTTCACTCTAGCTTCTGCTGCATACTGATTTCCATAGTGCAGTATTGTAGCTGACTCATTACTGTACCTATTAGCAGCCATTTGTTTACTTAAACTTCTATATCTGTGGTACATATTAATTTTATTTTCCATTAAATCTCAAATTTTCTTAAAAGCCCCACTCACAGTCACCTTACACACACACACTCTCTCTCTCTCTCTCTTTCTCTCTCTCTCTCTCTCATGTTAGTTCCTGATAGAGCTTGGTCTAGGCTTGTGGGTTAACAGACTGACACCACCAATGACGCATCCAAACCAAAGTGCTAAGCTGCTGTATATAAGCAGTGTACAACATCACCTTTCAGTATGTTGCTAAAATGGACAGTGTGAAACGCCATGTTGTGTTTTTTTTCTTTCTTGGTTGTGTCTTGTCCATGTGCTTGGCTTTAGACTGTGACTGGTCAGTGCAGTATGAGTACAATGAAAGATGTTGTCAAATCTGCTCTTCAGGTAAGGCTACAGTTATTATAATCCTATTCTTATTTAAAGGCAAAGTGATAATAATAACATGAAACTGTTCATATTAGAGCTACAGTATATTTGTTACAATTTGTCTATTCTATTATGAGGGTTTTTTTATTTGTTTGTTGTTTGTTTTTTGGATATACTGTATTAATCCCAGAAGGAAAATTATTACCTCTGCATTTAACCCATTCAAAGTGAGCACACACACAAAAACAGTGAGCACACAGCAGTTAGGGGTTCAGTGCCTTCTCAAGGGCACTTCAGCCATGAAGGAGGAGGGAGGGAAGGTGCAGCTCACTCCCCCACTGCCACACATTTTTCCTGCTGGTTTGGGAACCAGCGACCTTTCAGTCCCAAACCCTGCTTCTCTAACCATTAGGCTACGGCTGCCCCCAGTTGATTATTACTGTAGTTGTTCTATAATGACATTTATTCATTATTTCTTGTTGGCATAAGTTTGTATTTTTGGCTATATAGGTTTTTACTGTACAAAACCAAATCATTTAACAAATTTTTTATTATATTGTATTCTACTATTCATTGAAATCAGCATTTACAATAATTTATCATTTATAGTCATTTTTAACTCAAGATAATCTTTGATTTATGTATTTGTACAGGAACATATCCCACACACCACTGTAATGGTACCAGTCAGAGTGTGTGTGTGTCATGCAGGGGAAACACAAACTCCTGCTTCTGTAACAATAATTTATGTGCAAATAAGGAATGTTCTCAATGTACTGCCAATCCACTATGCAAAAGAGGAGAAGAACGCATAAGAAAGGGTAAGAGAGATGCCTTTTCTCACAGCATGCTCTAACTTCTTTTTACTGCCCTGGTATCTAAGCTTATAAGGCTATGGGCTTAGATGGGGAAGCGTTTAAGTAGAAGTGACATTCAAAAGAAATCACGTCATGTTTTGGGCAGCACGGTAGCATAGTGGTGAACACAACCACCACACAGCAGGAAGGTCCTCAGTTCTGGGCTCAGAAAGGGGTTTCTGTGTGGAGTTTTCATGTTGTCCCCATGCTTGTGTGGGTTTCCTCTAGGCTAGGTCCTAGGTGTGGGTGTAAGTGTTGTGTGTGTGTGTGTGTGTGTGTGTGTGTGTGTGTTGCCCTGCGACGGACTGACAAGCAGTTCAGGGTGTACCCCGCCTTCATCCGGTATCAGTTGAGATAAGCTCCAGCCTCCCCATGACCCTAACAATATTTAGCAGTTTGGCAAATAAATGAATGAATTACTATAATCATGTCTTCAAAGTTGATCAAACACTAACAGATTTGATGTCTATAAATGTTATGTCTGCACTTTTAACAGGTTCTTATAAATTTAGATATAGTTGTAGACCATGCTTGAACCAAACATACAGTGATGAGGAGGGCAAGATGTGTCGGCCTATATCAGAGTAAGTTAACAGTAGTTACAGCTATATACAGAGTTTTCTTGCTAAGCACATGATCATATCACTGATACTGTGTTACTGAATTCAGCTGCAGAAAATCTGGTTCTTATGTAATATTTCCTGGAAACCAAACTCACAATGCAAGATGCGGGACACCAGGTCAGTGCCTTTTATCAGTCAATCAGTCTTGTGCTGTTATAATTTCCCATAATGATACAGATCGTGTATTTATTTGAAATTGCCTTGCAAAAAAAGTTATTTAGGAAAGGTGTAAAATATAGAGAGATTGAGAAATATCCTAATCTGGTGCTTAAGTAACCAATAACCTTCAGAGTTTAATTACATGTATAATGTAATACAGAACATTCAATCACATGGAAAATGAGTGCCACCCATGAAAATTAATTTTAACATACATCTGTGAACAAGAAAAACATTCCAGAAAGTGAATATACTATGTATATATAATATGTTTGATATAAACAATATCGCCCCTTAAGGATGGATAAAAAAAGAATTCCCGGTTTTTCATCAGCACCCGCAGCCAAAAATTGGTGCCGCATCAATTTAAAAAAAATACAAAATCACACTCAAAACCTGGGAAAAAGCCTCAGACAAAGTAAAAACAACACATAAAGTGATAATGTGTTAGATGCTGTGATTGTAATTCTGATGTATGAATTCTGGTTTAGTTCTGTTTGAAATGGTTCTATTTTCAAAAGATTTTTGGAACTGCAAGGCTGCTGCTCTATAGACAGTTGTTCAGAGTTTAATACATGTTAAACGTACATGTAAAGGACCGGTCATGTAGGATGGATTGTATAGCTTCAGTCATTTTACCTACATTTAGCTTTAAAATCTTTATAGTCCATGGGATCTAATTGGCCCAGCTCTCATGGGAGGGGGGATGGCATACGTTCACTTCTCTGTCACTCACAGCGATCACCAGCCAATCATGGGTGTCTGTGAGCTCATTCGTATGAATGGGCGGAAAGCTCTTTCCCTTCGAGTGTGTTAAACCGCCCCCAAATACGCATGCGCAGCAGTTTGAAAAGAGGCGAAGGGGCAGGTGCATGCTTACACTCCTCCCTGGTTGGTGGTGGTCGTGTGATAGGGACGGCAAAATTGGAAGGGTGGGAATTGAATATGACCAAATCAGGGTAGAAAATGGGTGAAAAAATAAAAAATTAATAAAATAAAAGAAAAGAAAAGAAAATAAAAGAAAACAGAAAAAAAAAGAGCAGTGGTGGCTCGGTGGTATTGTGCTGGATTACTGATCCCAAGGTCGAGGGGTCAAGCCCCACTATCTCCGGGTTGTCACTGCTGTCCCCCAGTGCAGCTAACTGGGTTATCAAAGGCCGGCCATGTCTCTCACTGTCTGTGGTAAGAGGCATGGAAAAGAACCATTGCTGACTTTTGTCAAGAGTAGGCTGCATAGCCATCAGCGTGTTTTCTGCCCTGCGATGGCCTGACGAGCTGTCCAGAGTGTATTCTGCCCTCGTCCAGAGTCAGCTGAGATGGGCACCAGCCTCCCCGCAACCCTAATTATAATTAAGGGGTTCAGAAAATGAATGAATGAATAAAATAAAATAAAATGTAAAAAAAATAAATAAATAAAAACTCATGCCACTTTTAGACTTTCGAAAACTTCTGTTGGTAAACCGGGATTTTTTTAAATCCGGCTTTAACAGAAATAACTTATTTTAGACATTTATCAAAGCTGTAGTCCAGTGTCTGATTTTGGCTTGCTGAAGCTTTTGAACGATCTTCATTCAATTGCAAGATGTTTCAGGGTTTTCTTGCATATACTCCTCATTATAAAAACATGGGGAAAACCCTGTGTACCATAGCCAAACAACTCCAGCTTTGATTTTTCTGTCCAGATAACATTGTTTAAAAAGCCTAGTCTTTGTCTTTATGTCTTGATTTAATGTTGATTTTGGACAGTTAGAACATTTTTGACCTTACAGGTCAACTCTCTCCAATCTCATTCTGATTGTACATTTCTGCATTTTCACATCAACGGTTTCTTCTTCTTCTCCTTTGAGAGAGGAGGGGTTTCCCTGATTTTCTCCCTCCTCATTTAGCCATAACTAATTCCCACCTGTCATGAATGCATCCCTATCACGCAACCACTGCTGACCAGGGAGGGGCAAGGGCAATGTGATGCCTGCCACCTACATTTTTTTTCCGAACAGCTGTTCATGCATATTCATAAGAAGTGTAACATACTTTAGAGGAAAGCTCTCTCCGCCCCCTTGTATGCAGAAGCTCACAGACGCTCATGGCAAATGTCTGCTTTAAGGAACAGGACAACGAACACATACCATCCCTTCCCTGTGTGCATCAACCTGGACTCGAACTCACGATCTCCAGGATGGCATTCACAAGCCACATCAACAGCTTCGAAAGTTCTCTACAGTTTACCTAATGGAATTCTGGATGATCTTTCAACAGTGGAACTATTTCTTTCAAATAACTGATCTTTTAAAATCCCTTGCTAGACTCAAAGGCATTGACAACCTTTTTTAAAAAGGGTTTAGAAAAGTCTTTGGATTTTGGAAAAGAGAATACTTGACAATAGAAGACAGGTTTAGATAAGAAGGTTTCCACTTGCAGGAGGTTGTAATCAATGGCAGCTAGTCAGCAGCTACGATGTTGTGTTACATTACATCTATCAGCATTATCTTTAACATCATCAAACACATGACCCCATATTTCAAAAACAGCCAGGATGGAGAATGGATTAACAGCAGGTCCCCCTTCTGGTACCAAGGACATCAGCCCAAGCAATCAGTAAACACTGTGACATCACATACCTTGCAGTTCACATTTGAAGATGGTTAGACACTTTCTCAGTGAGCTTGCATGACGTGTTCACTATCACCGGATTCAGTGGAATCTCTCCATGCATATTAGCCACTTGCTAATGTATGAAATGTAGTGTGATTTCAAACTCTAGATTTAATAACGATTTCAAACTCTAGACTTAATAACGTCACAGATTATTAGTACTAGTATAAACGTGCTTTTCACTAGAACATTTCACTAGTAGCTCCTATTGATGGTAAGATTCACTGATTCATACCTGCCCACTTCCTGTCGCTTGAGAGATGTACGTAGCTCAAGACAGGAAGGATGACCACAAAGTCTGCTTACATATAAGGCCTGGATGAATCTTAGCTTAGAACTTCTTGGCTATGTTTTTATTCATTCATGTTTTCTACAAGTTCAAATTCAAGATGCTTTACTGTCATTTCAACCGCATATAGCTGACGCAGTACATAGTGAAACGAAACAACGTTTCTCCAGGACCAGGTGCTGTATAAACATGCAACAAAGATCAAATTCGGGAACAAAAAAACAACACAGTGCAAGTTTTTGTCCTAGCCGCATAAAGTAAAAAGTGTGCAACTATGTGCAACAGTGCAGTGCAAAAACAGTACAAAAAGAAAAGACAACGCAAGAATGAGACACCGGACAGGGGTGGCCTGGTGGTAGGGTGCTGGATTACTGATCCCAAGATCGGGTTGTCACTGCTGTCCCCCCAGTGCAGCTAACTCAGTTATCAAAGGTCGGCCATGTCTCTCACTGTCTGTGGTGAGAGGCATATAAAAGAAACAATGCTGACTTTCGTAAAGAGTAGGCTGGATTGCCGTCAGCGTGTTTCTGCCCTGCGATGGCCTGCCGAGCTGTCCAGAGTGTACTCTGCCCTCGCCCAGGGTCGGCTGAGCCTCCCCGCCACCCTAATTAGGATTAAGCGGTTCAGAAAATGAATGAATGAATGAGACACTTAGCACCGAAAGCAAGAAAAAGATGAGATGGAATAAAAAAATTATTATTAGGGTCACTGGGAGGCTGGAGCCTATCTCAGCTAACATTGAGTGAAGGCGGGGTACAGAACCTGAACAACTCACCAGACCACTTCAGGGCCAACACACACAACTATTCACATGCACACTCGCATCTAGGGTCAATCTGGAACAGAAAATTAACCTAATGTACATGTCTTTGTGGTGTCAGTGGCTCAGTGCTTAAGGCACTGGATTACTGATCCGAAGGATGGCGGTTCAAGCCCCTGTATCCCCACTGTCGTCACTGTTGGGTCCTTGAGCAAGACCCTTAGCCCTCAGTTGTTCAGTTGTATAAAAATGATGAATGTAAGTCTCTCTGGATAAGGGTGTCGACCAAATGGCATAAAAATAAATGTGCATGTCTTTGAACTGTGGGAGGAAACCGGAATACCCAGAGGAAACCCATGCAAGCATGGGAACTTGGACCCAGACTGGAACTGCGCACAAAAAAGCCCTCTGGAACTTCTTGCTGTGAGATGGACGTGTTAATTACTACGCCACCGTGCCGCTCAGTAATAATTACCATATTCAAATGAATCAGGAAGCACGGTCTGTCATTTTTAAATAACTGAGTGGCACATGATGTAAATGTTGTAAATGCCTAATTAATGATGAATTCCAAATCACTGTAAGTGCTTAATTCATCAATATGATATTTTTTCTTCTGCAGTAATTAATAAATCCCAATGCCTCTGCTTGTTTTATATAAATTCTCTGATTTATATTTAACCATACTGTCTTAACAGGAAATCAGGACTTGGTTTCTTATAATGGCTTGGTGGTGGGTTTGGCTCTGATGTCTCTGGCTTTCCTGGCAATGTTCATTTACCTTTGCTTTCAAAGGATGAGAGAAGAGAGGAAGAAAAAAAGTAAGTGATTTATTTAAGTAATTACTCACTCACTCACTCACTCACTCACTCACTCGCTCACTCATTTCCCAAACTGCTGGTTAAATTACTTTTTTAGGAGTTGAAATGCGGGGACACCCTGATAAGATATGGTTGGGAGTGCAATGTGAGGTACAAAAATAATTTTTGAGTTAGGGGTTCATTAACACCCCTGTACATGCTTGGACATACATGTGTTTACAAGAAAACTGGAATAAATCTTCTTGAGTCCGATGGTATTTTCAATCTCAATCCATTGTTTGGTCAACACGTGACCTGAGGAAGAATATGTAACAAGCCTGGTATCCAAAAGTCATTTGGTTTTGATATCAAAATGGCATATTTTTGGCCACCATACTGGATTTCCACCATATTGGATTTTCGGATAACAAAATAAAGGTGATGGGTAAATGTTTTTATTGTGGCTGCAATACCAGTACATCTCAGGGGTCCTGGAGTTGTTTAAACAGCGAAAACCTTCTCTGGATATCTTCTGGGGACATGTATGAAACTCAAAAATTCTTTTCGTACCGAAAATTGCACTCCCAACCACATCTTTTCAGGGTGTGTCAGCAAAAAAGTAGAATTTAACACCCCTGAATTCGTGTGAATGGTTGTCTGTGTGTGTATTGCCCTGCAATGGTGTCCTGCCTTTGCCCACAGTTGGCTGAGATAGGCTCCAGCCTCCTTGGGACCCTGGTAGTATTAAGTTGTTTCAGCAAATGAGTGAGTGAGATTATACAAAACCTGAAAAACACAGAAAAAACTAAAACAAATCTTTTGTTTATTCAGTGTGGGTTTTTTCGCATTCCAATTGCTGGAATTAATTATGGAGTAAAAAATATTGGTTTGTTCTTATAGAGTAATATACAGTATATATCTATGTGCGTGTGTGTGTGTGTGTGTGTGTGTGTGTGTGTGTGTGTGTGTGTGTGTGTTAAATGGAATTATTTACGCTGAGTCAGTGTCAGATATCTTTTGGATGATTTATAGTATTTTGTAACAGTTTGTGCTTGTGAGGTAGGTGGATTTATCGTGAAAATTTCATATCATCAACAGGGAAATCTGATTTACAAAATTGAAAAGAAATGCGAAATGGAATAATTGACTTCATTTTTCAGAACACCGTCTAACCTCAAGTTCTGTGAAAGCACCGTCTGATGAATGTGTTTGCAAGCTTTCTAAAGAAGAAATAGGAGAAGTGTAAAATTAGCGGTTTCAGCTACATCAAATCAGAAACACATTTACAGACCCAGTAGTGAACCAGTGATTCTGAAACTTCAGCAGAAACTGTGGAATGTGAATAAACAGAAGCTGATGGTTCCGTGGCACATGCTCTTAAACCAGACTTTTCACTTGAGGGTTTGTGATGAGGAAATGATCTCAGCTCTTCATATTCATGCAGAGTAACAAAGCTACTATGATAACACCTAAACACTGACACAGACGCACCATCATCTCTCCAATTGTGTGTTTATGCTCTATTTGCTTCTTTTGTATTTAAACCAGTTTACTCTGAACTTAATCTATTGATATGCATTCTTAGATCACAGAATAAAACTTTTTTTTTCTTCTAATTTTTATTATTTCATGATTAATGTTTGTATCACTCCGAGTACAGGGTGACCCAATAAGACCTCCCGCATTTCAAAGGTAAATAAAAAAATCATTAAAGATAATCAAATTATTATTTTCACACATGAAACTTCATTCAGTGCAGTTTTTATTCATCATGATTTAAAGATGATCCTCCAAATGGTTGATGTCATCATCTATACACTCTCATAGGTGGTTTCTGAGGCTGGCATGGCTCAACGAGTCGTGTCAGGCGGAACAGCTGTGATCTCCTGCTGAATAAAAACCTTAAGGGCTTCAAGAGTTTAGGGTGGATGAGTATACACTCGTGATTTAAGGTAGCACCACAGAAAAAAAAAATCACAAGGGGCAGGGTAAGGGGAACGGGCCGGCCACCCTACATTACCATGCAACAAGATCACCTGATCCTGAAACATTTCCCTCAGCACTTCCGATGATCTCCGAACTGTCTGTGTGTGCCGTAGCTCCATCTTACCAAAACCACACATCCAGTTCAACATCAAGGGGTTCAAGTTGGGGTTGGGCCTCCAACAGACCTCAAGCACCACCTCTCCTGTTTCACTAAGGTTCATGTGTGCAAATAATAATTTCATTCTCTTTAATCTTTTTTGGCCGGTCACCCTGTACCAGCACTTACCTCTATTGTACTGTGTTTACTTTTGTTCTTACCGCTGTCTTGCACATGTTTCTGGTTGGTAAATAATGTATTGTAATGCACTTTATCACTGTGCAAGTAAATTAATCATTTTTATGAACTGAATAAATTGTAAAGAATTTGAATGTGAATGCTTGTTTGTCTCTATATTAGTACTGTGATGTACAAGGTGTACCCCACCTGTTGCAAGTCGGGATTGGTTCGAGCTTTTCCCAAGACCCTGAAAAATATGTTTAATAATTTTTGTTATATAATTTTGTACAGGTTATAATAATAGGTATTCAGTCAGAGAAGTCATATGGTGCAGTAGGTTCATATATTTGTTATAATTTCACAGTTAATATGCAGTAACAATATAGTGACAGTGTGGCTTCAGTGTCGCATGCGCTCATAACCAATCCGGTTTTATACAAAGCTATGATGGGATCACCGTCAGACCCCACAGAACTCGATCACGCTACCGAGTGCTTTGAGTCAAATTTACGCTATA
>JAQMYF010000006.1:27645874-27662280 GCA_030014195.1 Neosilurus mollespiculum
TATATATATATATATATATATATATATATATATAAGTATGTAATTTTTTAAAATTCTGACATATGTATGAGTATGAAAGTTTCAGTACCCTGTGCGATGCTGCTATATTGTTGTATCTTATCCCATTTGCTTGAAAGTATCAGCTGTGACTAGTTCCTGTTACAGTTTGTCATGTGTGGAAACAAACCTACATGGTGAAATGATTTTGGAGCAACTCTGGTCTGTTTCATACCTCTTGGCCCCTTCAAGCTTCTGCTTTTTCAGAGGGAAAAATTACACATTTTTACCACAAAACACCTGACTGTGACACCATGTGACTTCTGCCCTAGCGTTGTAGTGTAGGGGCTTGGGCTTATGCTTATGCAATATACCTAACAATTATGCACCAAAGTGGTGGTGGATGTTGCTTAATATTAAATTTTAACAACATCCACTAAGCCTGAGGTGCATAATTTAAAAAAACGCAAAAAAAGATTTTGCGTGGATTCTTTATTCTTTCATTCATCTTCTTCCGCTTGTTCGGGGGGCAGGTCGTGGGGGCAGCAGCCTAAGCAGTAAGGTCCAGAAGTCCCTCTCCCCAGCCACTTCCTTCAGCTCTTCCAGGGGGACACCAAGGTGTTCCCAGACCAGCTGAGAGACGTAGTCCCTCCAGTTTGTTCTGGGTCAACGCCGAGGTCTCTTCCCGGTTGTAATGCCCGAAACACCACACCAGGGAGGCGTTCGGGAGGCATTCTAATCAGATGCCCGAGCCACCTCAGCTGGCTCCTCTCAACGCGAAGGGGCAGTGGTTCTACTCCGAGCTCCTCCCGGATGGCAGAACGTCTCACCATATCTCTAAGGGAGAGACCTGCCACCCTGCCAAGGAAGCTCATTTCAGCTGCTTGTATTCGCAATCTTGTTCTTTTGGTCACTACCCAAATCTTGTGACCATAGGTGAGGGTAGGAATGTAAATCGACTTGTAAATTGAGAGCTTTGCCTTCTGACTCAGCTTTCTCTTCACCATGACGGACCGGTACAAACTCTGCTTTACAGCAGAGGCTGCACCAATCCGCCTGTCGATCTCCCGTTCCATCCTTCCCTCACTCGTGAACGAGACCTCGAGATACTTGAACTCCCCCACTTGGGGCAAGACCTCATTCCAGACCCGGAGGGTGCATTTCACCCTTTTCTGGCTGAGAACCATGGCCTCGGATATGGAGGTGCTGATTCTCATCCTGGTCGCTTCACACTCAGCTGTGAATCGCTCCAGCGAGAGTTGGAGGCCTCGGCTTGATGAACCCAAAAAGGACAACGTCATCCGCAAAAAACAGAGATGGCCACCAAACCATAACCCCTCAACACCTTTGGTGCGCTTAAAAATTCTACCCATAAAAATTATGAACAGAACCGGTGACAAAGGGCAGAACTCTGTGGTTGTAGCTCTGCCGGAGGTGGGAGTTGAAGGCCCTTCTGACAGGAAGCTCCGACAAACGTTCCCAGGAGACCCTAACTACACGCTTGGGTCTCCCAGGTCTGGAGGGCAGCCTCCCCTGCCATTGGGGACAGCTCACAACCACACAAAATCACAAAGCTTTTCTCCTCTCTTCACCCGAGTGTCCAAAATATGCGGCCACAAGTCCGACAAAATCGATCAATGAACTGCGGCCTAGGGTGTCCTGGTGCCGTGTGCACTTATGGGACACCCTTATGTTTAAATATGGTGTTCATGATGGACAATTCGTGACGAGCACAGAAGTCCAACAATGAAACACCATTCGGGTTCAGATCAGAGAGGCCGTACGTACCAATCACACCTTTCCAGGTCACACTGTCATTGCCCACATGGCCGTTAAAGTATCCCTGGATGATGAGAGAGTCCCCAGGGGGGAGCGCCCTCTAGCACACCCCCTAGGGACTCCAAAAAGGGTGGGTATTCTAAACTGTTATTTGGTGCATAAGCACAAACAGTCAGGACCCGTCCCCCCACCTGGAGGCGGAAGAAGGCTACCCTTTTGTCAACCAGGGAGAACCTCAACATATGGGCACCGAGATGGGGGGCAAAATGAATGCCCACACCGGCACGCCGCCTCTCCCCATGAGCAACTCCACAATAAAACAAGGTCCAGCCCCTCTCGAGATGGGCGGTTCCAGAGCCCAAGCTATGTGTTGAGGTGAGCTATATCTAGTCGGTATGTCTCAATCTCACGCACCAGCTCAGGCTCTTTCCCCACCAGTCTGTCGGTCCGGCAGAACCCATGCCTTCCGCTGCCATCCGGCTCACACTGCACCCGACTCTTATTGCCCCTCCCACAGGTGGTGGGTCCATGGGAGGGCAGACCCATGTCTCCTCTTCGGGCTGGGCCTGGCTGAGCTCCATGGGCAGAAGCCAGACCACCAGGCGCTTGCCTTCGAGCCAATCCTCCAGGGCTGGCTCCAGGGGGGGACCCCGGTAACCCACGTCCGGGCAAGGGAAACTGTGTTCTTGAAATGATGCTCATAGAGGTCTTCTGAACAGTGCTTAGTCTGAACCTTCACCTAGGACCTGTTTTCCTTGGGAGACCCTACCAGGGGCATAATGCCCCCGACAACATCGCTCCCAGGATCATTAGGACACGCAAACCCCTCCACCATGATAAGGTGGCGATAGTGGTTTCTTAACTTTATTTTAATTTATTTTTAAATCATGATGGATGTAATACAAGCTCCCAACGCAGGCAGGTGCAGCACATAATGACGTCTCTTTAAACCTTTTACAAAGTTGTGATAGTGCTATGTGGAGACATAATGAAAAACAAACTAAACCAAATTTTTGTAGTTTATTTAACAGAGAGGTGCAACTTCATTGGTTGGTTTTTTCCCTTACCACCAAAGGGCCAAATTATAAATTAATACTTTAATATAGTTTACACACAGGGCTTCCTATACTACAAAAGGGGTTTAACCAATCACATACCACAAATTCATTCATTCACTTAACTGCTTAACTCTACGGAAGTCGTGAGCAGACTGGAGCCTGTCTCAGCCCCCTCTGGATGAAGATGGGGTAGACCTTGGGGGAAAAAAATGGATCAATTATTTAGCAATTTGGACATATTTTACAAAGTTTAAATAGGAAAAAGTAGATATCATTTCCTGAGGTGATATTTGGGGCAAAGTTAAATAAAATATACAGTAACTTACAACTGGGCAATAAAAGATTGTCGATTAATTAACATATTTGGTTTAGGATGAGGTATATAATGAAAATCTGGGGGTAAAAAAACTAGTTTTTGCACATGCTAAATAAAATCAATGGCATATATGAGCTGCCAAGCCAAAAGTATTTTAAAGGCCATTTTATACAGCACTGCACATTAAACATGCTAAGCTTCAGACTTTTTCTTGCTAGCTAATTAAATAAACAAAACCAAAAAAAAAAGTAAATTATAAAGCACCTAATGTCTTGTAATTCCAAACTGATATATGATTACCGATCGATTGGTTCCTTGTTGATTACAGAACCATTTTCAGGGATTCAAGATTTTTTTTCCAACAGCCACTTATTTATTACTTGTTTATTTATTTATTTATTTAGATTTTTATAAAATTTATTTACTGCGGTTTTATTCATCTCTAATACAGCAGGTATTGTCGCGTATACTTGGAACCTACCAAAGGTGGCCCAGGGAAGGACAACCAGTGA
This sequence comes from Neosilurus mollespiculum, assembly GCA_030014195.1. Lineage (NCBI taxonomy): Eukaryota > Metazoa > Chordata > Actinopteri > Siluriformes > Plotosidae > Neosilurus > Neosilurus mollespiculum. Next base: position 27,649,537 of record JAQMYF010000006.1, read on the forward strand.
ACTGGCAGGAGTGTCAGAGTACCTAGCTGCAAACCATTCAGGTGGTGTTAATGTTATAACTGATTGATGTCCTCATTAAAAAAATGGAGCCTTGTAATGAACCAATTTTGTTAATTAAATAACAATTAAAATAAAAATGGTTGTTTACTATCCATGTTACTGAGTTTAATATATGGCAAAGACAGTACAGTGGAACCTCGGTTTTCGAACGTAGTTGGTTCTTAAATCTTGTTCTAAAAGCGATTTGTTTGTAAACCGAAACACATTTTCCCACAAGAAACACTGTACAATGGATTAATCTGTTCCTGAGCTCCTCCTCACTCCACAATCATATTATAATATAATATACCAACTGAATAAAGAATAAAGTTTTATATAAGAAAGAAAGTCTCATTCACCAGACACCAACGCCTTTTGTACGATTTCTTTCTTCACCTCTATCGTTTGTTCTCACTACCTTCCCTTACACTTTCAATAGATTTCCCAGGAACCATAGTGGCTTATCGATTAAAAAAAAAAAAAATAATAATAATCATAATTTTTTATATATATATATATATATAAGGAAATAATACACACCACAAGAAACATCGCCAAAACCTGAGGAAAGCTCAGAGTGGGTGCTCTGAGTGATGAGACTGACACAGACGCAGCCAGCAGCGATTTGCTCGACAACCGAGGTTCCATTGTACGCGCAGTCTGATTGGTTGACGAGCAGGCAGTAACTCACATATTGGACCAGTGCGTATCACCTGCAAGTTAGCTGTTAGCTAGCTGTACTGTGTGCTTTGATCTTTAGCAATTTCCACAGGAACGGAAACAAGCCGAGTTCCATAAACAAGGTGACTAAGCAGTTTATTTTAGGGTTCTGTTTCTTACTCGTTCTGAACAGGGAGTATTCATGTGTGTTTAGTAAGGCGATAGTCGTCACGGCTGATTTGCTGGCGAATTACCTTTCCCAGAGTGGGTGACATAACATACATTGTTGACATGTGGTGCGTTATGCCTTTCGGTGGGGGTTGCAGCATCAGCATGATTTTCTTTGTATTCTAGTTTTCCCAATTTTCAGTGTTTTCTTTTCCTCGTGCTCGCTTTGCGTTTAGCTGGCTACGTGCTGTGCTACTTTGTTTGGCCCTTAGGCTGACTTTTTTTTTTTCCTTTAATAATTTTCACTTGATTGAGGTTTAATGAAACCAGCATTCCCATCTATTAAATAAATTTCGTCATAAATAAGGTTTGTTCATTTGAATGGTTATTCTGAATGGCTACATTTCATTGCAGGATGTATAGATGGGAACATGAATGACTCTGAGGGCAACTGCACTGTCACAAAACGAAGAACAGAGCACAATGCATACACAGGATGTTTTTTACCAAATATTGAGTAAAATAAGTAATAACAAAGACTTACTAATGTCTAGAAGTTTAGAGCACCCCTCGCCCCTGCCTGTCCATAATCTTGTGATTTAATGTAGGTGTGTGCTCTTGTGTGCTTATGTGTACACACATGTATTAGTTTACGCTAGAGACAAAGCAAGCGGAAGGTTTCTGTTCGTCACAAGACCCACGCAGCCACCTCGCTTTAGGCAGTGCAGCTCATATGACGTCTTTAGACATGGGGTGTTATACGAAGTCACGGTGGCTTAACTCATGACATTACGGGGTCACAGAGCGACGTAGTTTTGAACTGTAATGTGTTGAGTAGACTAGGGAAACTACATAAATTACCACAAATGCAAAAAGCACTGTACTATGTAATGTACGATGTAAGTTGTGAACAAGTGTGTACATCTAGATGTTAAGTGGCACGAGAGTTTCTTTCTCTCTGAAAATACACGCTGCAGTTATTACCACTGTTCTGTTTTGCTGATAATGGGGAAAAAGTTCCTATCCTGACTGAAACCCACATCTTGCGGGTTTTTGTTTTTTTTCTTTTTACCAAAAATCTATCAAAGATATGAGTACTTGCAAAGAAACCACTCGTTCACATGTTGATGTGATTAGAAAGCCTGATTTCTCTGAAGTCTGGGTGAATTCCAAGCAGATTTACACTGTGAGAGCTGGTCATGTTCTCTTCGTATAAGCTGCACTGTTCAACTTGATCATCCTGGGATTATTGTGTATGTTTTTTGGGTGACTTCATTATAAAACATGTTTCTTTAACCAAAGGGACACAGGACTGAGATCTGTCACCATGATTGTGATAATGTGTCTATCATATCAGTTTTTAATGACCTAGAAACGGTTTTTCCCTTAGGGAAGAATATAGGAAATATTTTAAGTTTTGCAGGCACAAGTGCAGAAGAATATATAGCTTTGTTTCTCTTAGTAACTATTACCAACTAGTGATACTCGTGGAAAGTCTACAGTTCAAATGGCTAGCAAATGTTTAAAGCTTAATACAGGTGATAATATTATAGCACATCTGTAAACGTGATATGTTCTTGTTATGAGAGATAAACGTGTGCAGAAGTGGAAATTGATATAAGTTATTGCTTCCCCTACTATCTGCTGGTATGAAATCCTGGCGTTTGTACAAAAATAATAGTTCTATATTATCAGATTATTTCAACTACCGCCTTTATGGGTATGAAATCTGAACATCTACCCCTGTTATCACACAGCATGAAATTGTGGTAATCGTAGCAAAAACGTATAAATGAACAGTTCTGTGGTTATCAGACTATTTCAGAGAGCAACTCAAACCAGAACATGACCTAAGATGACCCAGATGAATCGGCAACACTGATTCTATTATGAGTCTATTATCGCTCAACATTAATGCCATCTGTTCATTTACACTTATGTCAGATACTGATGGACGATATTATTAGGGCCTATTAACTATGCAGCGTGAATTTATCTACAGTTTTAGTTTATATTGGTGTGTTACAAGGGCTTGAAATTCTTTGAAAAAGTAGCTTGTGCATGATAAAAGCTGCCAGCAAAGGTTACCTGCGTCAAAACAAAATAGCTTGTGCCTGAACCTTGTAATATCCCTGCTAATATTCAGCTTCTTGATCAGCAAACAAGTTAAAACAGTCAGTAAGCAGGTTAAACACACAGTAACAGTACATGATCACATAAAGAAGAATCTGAAACGAGGGTCTTCAAATCTGGAATTTGACTAGACTACTACTATAAATAGAAAAAAGTAATTAAAAAGTTCAGACTGACCGACAGTGACAGAACCACATGCTTTAACTGTGTGTTATGGCAACAGGTTAGCAATACGAAAGTCTCGCCCAAGTCTCGTGCTGAACGCAATGATGTGAGTTTAATATAGCATTCGCTTTTCTTTGGCGATTCACGTGTTGAAACGCTGACTTTTGGTGCTGTGCAGGAAGTAAAACAGGTTTGTTTTGAGTAAATGTACCAATAGGAAGTTAACCGCATCCTGGTTGATTTTGTAGCACTGGTGCCAGGCGCAGTGTTGCGGCGACTTTGACTTGCGTTTGGTGAATTTCAGTAAGATTTTTTTATGTGACGAGGCGTCTGCAAGCTGATTATTTTGCTTATGTGACATTGACCTATGGAGTCAGCGTATGTAAGAGTCAGCCAATGAGAATGTGGCCAGTTGCAACACTATAGTCTATTGGCTAACTTAGTTTTGGCCAATGACATGTACCTCGGAGATGTTTGGTTTTTGTTGTGGATTTCTGTGGTAAAATGGTTGGTTCTTGTGCTGATTAATTTCTAATTAAACTGATTAATTTCTTTTCACCGGTAAGTGTTTTTTTTTTTTTTTTTTCTGTGTAAAACTGGCATCATGCTGATATTTATGGCTAATAGCATAGCATTCCGCACACAGGTGCTTAATACTATAGATTGCAGCCAGTGTCACGGTCTGATGTTTCCTCCGGTCTTAACATTCACCTTGAATCAGTGTGCTTGCGTGAAAAAATGTGGAAAGTTCAGACTGTGTATAAGCGTTCTTAAGTCTCAGTTTTCATCACAGAGGTGTTAGTAAACGACTTGTATGCCACAAAGTCGACGATCAAATTTTTCAATATGGGCAGTCTCAATTTACTTTCCACATTGTCAGAGTCTGTTATTTTTATTTATTTGAGTCCGTTTAAGGAAACACACTTTTTTTTTAGGCCTATAGAAGGAATTTTGAGCCCTTGGTTACACAACAATGACACCAGAAAGTGTGGCACGCACTAAAATTCTATAGTTGCATTCGAATGCCCTCACTGCGTTACAGCATAACGTAAGCATAACCAACTATTCCACAAAACCGTCAGAACTCATGGCAGAAGTCAAAATGCATCAACAGTGATGTGTGTTGGGTTTAAAAATGTGTACGTAATCATCAACTGGAGACCTACACTACACATTTGTAATCTGTAGGTTTTGCTGCATGTTTCTGTTGTGCTTTATCTTCTTCTGCCATCTGATATGGCAGGAAATACACACCATGTCCACTTTTCTCGAAACTAGGAATTGAAACAACTATTACATACTAACATTCAGTCAGCATTTCACGGGTTAAGCGTTTTCAGTTAAAATGAGTCTGTTACTTGCCTTTCATGCAAAATTTCTGATTAGGTATTACGGATTCGCCACAGTTTCCACCAGACATGTCAAATGGGTATAAACCTCTCTCCTTAATACCTATTCAATTTACAGTTTCCACCATCGGGGTACTTGGCGCTTGACAACGCTATTTCCCTGCCATGTCAGATCGCTGGAGTAGTATCTCGGATAAAGGTAGTTATCTCGAATAAATCACAACAGAAACATAGAACAAAACCTACAGCTTACCCACATGTAGCGCATGTCTGCTAATGATTTCGAATTAATGATTATACACCGGAACACTACCTGCTCTTGTGGATGGGTAATTTTACTATATATAAACATATGAAAATGACTAAAATAAAGCTGTACTGGAAAGATGCCAATGCACTGATTATAAGATTACACTGGGGAACATATAATCGCTCTAATCATGAGAGTCATCCACCTTATTCTGTTGAGTCTTATCAGCGGAGGTGAAACTGACTTACGGCTTTTCGCCAGTTTACTGTTTACTCTTACATTGTACTGAAATAATTGCTAATTAACTTGTGAACTCTATACACTAAAAGGTAATAATCTGTTGTTGTTGTAGTTTGGCTTGTTATTTATTTATTTATTTGTTTGTTTGTTTATTCATTCATTCATTCATTCATTCATTCACTCATTCATTCATTCATTCATTCCTTGCCAGTCAGTGATCTACAGCGTTTTAATAATATTGGGAATGAGTTATTGCTGAGAGCTTGGTGCATTTGGCAGTTGAATACGGAATGATTTTATTATTCTTTATATGCTATGGCATGTGGGTGTGTCTGTGTGGGAAGGGTAATTTGAAGGGAAGGCATATTTACATTTACATTTATGGTATTTCGAAGACTCTTATCTAGAGTGACTTACATTGTGTGCCTGGTGATGTGGTTAGATCCTAACTTTGCTAAGACCCCTGGGCAAGGTCTCAACCACACGTGTGCCTCTGTACACCCAGCAGTATAAATGGGTACCAGTAAAAACACTGGGAAGGTCATCTGTGATGGACTAGCACCACATCCAGGAGGAGTAGAGCTCCTAAGTCGCTTCATGCTACAGATAAGCCACTACGCTCGGGTGTGTAAGCCCAACAGACTTAATTTTGCCTTTTTTTTACTGAGCAATTGAGGGTTAATGGCCTTGCTCACGGACCAAACCGTGGCAGCATGGTGGTAATGGGGATTGAACCCCCTGACCTTCAGATCAGTAACCCTAAACCTTAACCGCCGAACCACTAAATTTTGAAGCTTAATTGGCAGAAATCTCCACATCCAGGTTCAAAAATACAGTGGAATGCTTTTCCTGAAGTGTGGAGGCTGTTGTGGTAGATACAAAGTTTATGGTTAGGGAAAATAATGTTTAAAAAAAATAATAAAAAAAGTTCACATGTGGTCAGATGTCCACATACATTTGGCCATGGCTACAGAATGTGTACTAGGTGATTAAAACGTGTACTATGAAATTATTGTGATACATCAGGATTAAAACTCTCCATCCATCTTATAAAAGGTTTCACTACGATGAAAATTGTCTGAATAAAAGACTAAAAATGTCTGACAGTTGAGGCTGCACACTATGTGCCCAAAGACCTATGATTACAGCACTAACGAATCAAAGATTGAAATTTAAGATTGAAGATCTAGATCTAGCTAATTCCCTTTAGTTGTGCAGTAATTCAGATGCTGAGAAGCACTTCCTGATCATGTGTACCATGACACTCAGTGCATGTAGATATGATCATAGCTTTTCAGTTGCAGAGTCAGATTGCATGAGCTGGAATAAAGCCATGTTGACTTCCTGTCTGAAGCAAAAGTGGGCTGCTGGCATAAACATTAATTGAAACTACCAGCATCACTCTTTGATTTGCAGCTGATTGATAATACTAAGAAGTTAGTCATGAAAATAAGTCAGAAAAGAAATAGAGTTTAAATACTCCAATGTTTCACTCATCAAACTTGAAATCAGAAAACTCGTTTTTTTTAATGGTTTATTCTGTTTCTCTTCCCCTCTCAATTTAATTTTCAGTCCGGACAATTCAATGAAGATATGATTCCAACAGTTGGATTCAACATGCGAAAGGTCACAAAAGGAAACGTCACAATTAAGGTATAGTTTCCTTCTTCCTGTCTTCTGTGGCACATGTAAATTTTATATGCACGTAGGCTAAAACTTTGATGCCAGTTTTTATGTTCCAGTCTAACCTGATATGTGTTGTCATTCTCTCCAGATCTGGGATATAGGGGGACAGCCCAGGTTTAGGAGCATGTGGGAACGGTACTGTCGAGGAGTAAATGCCATTGTGTGAGTGTCTGATGTTCATCTCTAATGTTTATGAATATACTGTTGAAAATACAGTATTGCCCATTGGAGCTAATCGGCCAGGTTTTCATGAGAGGGTTGGCATACGATAACTTCCCTGCCACTCAGCGATCACCAGCTAATCATGGGCATCTGTAAGCTCATTTGTACAAGGGGGCGGATAGCGCTTTCCCTCTGAGTGTGTTGTGCTTATGCCCCTCCCTGGTTGGTGGTGGTTATATGATAGGGAAGGAAATACTTGATGGGTGGGAATTGGATACGATGGAGAGAAAATTGGGGGGTGGGTCCAGGGTGTGTCCTAGTCTTACATTCATGGTATATACTGAGTAGAAGATGAGATGTTTACCAAAAATGCTCCTGATGACATATGCTTGTTTGCTGATGCTCTTAAAGCACAATATGATGCGTGGCTGGCAGCTCAAAATGTCAGAGTCAACCCTTTTTTACATTTGTTGCAGTAACTGCTTTAAGTCTGTTGGAGAATGATCCTTCCAGTTTTGCACTCTACGTGTACCAATATTAGGTCAACATGACCTTGACCTTGAACTTTGACTTAACTTGACAGAAGAAAGGTTGTCCAGGCGATATTTTCTCTATGGACGGCCTTACACGTTCAACACAGGTGCTTTGAAATGTGTCCCAAAATAGTGTCTTGATCTTGCTGACATCTGAAAACCTCTTGATGGTCACTCGTGTTCTGAAGCAGCAGTGTCTTTCTCGCCATCCTCCCATACAGTCCTTTGTTATGCATTCCTTGAAATGCTTGTCTGATGCACCTTTCCTCCACTCTGAGTCATTGTACCATGTAACTCCTTCAGAGTGACTCATCACCTCAGTGTGATTGTCCCTTACCAGTCTCGGTGTTGTTTTAAGTTGAGTTCGGAGGAAACGCCTTGTCTATGTGGTGCCTACATGGTGTGGTTCAGCTTCCACTTCCTCACTATTGATCTAAAGGTGCCTACTGAGCTGTTCAACCTCTTGGATATAATTTTACACCCATGCCCTAAATTATACAATTCTGTTAATTTTTGTTTATCTTCCTTAGATGACTTCTTAGTCTCTATTTTCACTCCTTGTCTTCAGACTGACTGTCTTCAATGGCAGTTCATCTGAAGTGTGTTTTGTCCAGAAAATTTTTATTTTTAACGTTACACCAAGTGAAGAACTGTTCATCAAATGTGTCCTTATAAAGACAGTATATATATATATCTGTCTGTGTGTCTGTCCTTCTGTCTGTCCATTGAAGTTTGTAAGTGCATCTCTTCCTAAGCCACTCAGTGGATTTTGATGAAACTTTACACAGTTGTAGAGTTCCACCTGAAGATGTACAGTAAAAACTAATAAAATAAGTAGTGAAGTAAAATAATCCGGTTCTGGCATTTTTAAGGGGAGCAGGCTGATCATGATGCAGATGGTGGGGGTTTACTCACAGCTGTTTTTATCTGGAGCTTCCAGGACCCATGAGGTTGAAATAAAACGAATGCAAGCAGCATTTTTCAGTTTTTGATCTTCATAAAAATTTTTTACTGACCACTCAGAGATTTTGACTTTGAAATATCATCATAAGTGAACATTACAGATTTATTTCTTAGACTCAAGTGTTTGGTTCCAGAGAGGCTGAATACTTTGGTGTACTTAAACAATTTGCCCCTTCAGACACATTGTAATATCTTATTCTTTTTCTAAAGGTACATGGTGGATGCAGCAGATCGGGATAAAGTAGAAGCTTCCAGGAACGAGCTTCACAATCTGTTAGACAAACCACAGTTACAAGGAATCCCTGTAAGTCTTATTCTCATTATGCTGGGTTTACACTGAGGCCACAATGTCCATGATCTCCATGATTTGAAAGAAATTGTGATGAGCCTTGGGGGTTGTGGGGTCGAATTGTTATGATTCTGAGGGAACTTGGAGGAATCGTGATGATCTTGAGGGAACTTGGAGGAATCGTGACGAACTTGAGGGAACTTGGAGGAATCGTGATGATCTTGGAGGAATCGTGATGATCTTGAGGGAACTTGGAGGAATCGTGATGATCTTGAGGGAACTTGGAGGATTTGTTATGATCTTGAGAGAACTTGGAGGATTTGTTATGATCTTGAGGGAACTTGGAGGATTTGTTATGATCTTGAGGGAACTTGGAGGATTTGTTATGATCTTGAGGGAAGTTGGTGAAATCATGATGATCTTGAGGGAAGTTGGTGGAATTGTGATCTTGAGGGAACTTGGCAGAATTGCGATCTTGAGGTAACTTGGTGGAATCGTGATGATCTTGAGGGAACTTGGTGGAATCGTGATGATCTTGAGGGAGCTTGGTGGAACCGTGATGATCTCGAGGGAACTTGGGGGAATTTTGATGGATGACCATGATTAAAAATTTGGTGGAAACTTGGTGGAATCATAATTATTTTGATGTATTACGATTTGAGGCCAAACGTGGGAATCGTAGTAGAGTGCTATAGAGCTTAACAGACCTTTACAGAGCATAACAGAACTTGATGCGCCATGGTAGGTGATCTTGATGACCTTGGAAACACGATTCCTTCAAGTTTCATCCTCTGGATGCACCCTGCCTCTCTATTCCTTAGTCGTGCTCAAACGTGCTCAAAATCATGGAGCTCCACACTTTTTTGAATGGTGGAGATGATGGACATTGCACCCCAGTGTAAACCCAACATTACCCACAGCTAAAGCACCTTTTATCATTCCTCCACATGTTAAACTGTTAATCTTTCTAATGTTGTATTCTAGGTGTTGGTACTTGGTAACAAACGGGATCTACCTAATGCACTGGATGAGAAACAGCTTATTGAAAAAATGTAAGTATCATATCAGTGTCATTACTGTAGGCTATGCGGATATATTCAGTGAACACCTGATTAGGTGCTCACAGTTATGCCTACATTTATTAGCACTGATAGGCCTACAAAATGTTTGCATTTGTTGGTGTTCACTCACTGAGTGTAGTCCGTTGCTATGGGCAGTTTTCTTCTACCCCGGAACTCCCGATAGATACCTCTACTGATAAGTGTCCAAGGCTGGTGTTATAAGGGAAGCGCAGCTCCATTAAGGTACAGCAGCTTACCATTGTGCAGGTGCATGGCGAGTGTGCGGTGACGCAAGAGGGAGCGCGAGAGAGCAGTGTTAGCATTATGTTTGATCACAGAGTTAGCATGTTTTTTGTTCACTGTCTTTCACTCGCTGATTTTTCCCCACTGATCATTTGTATCACCTGTGTTGTTAGTTAAATTATCTGTTTAACGAGTTCATGTTCTATGCAACCGTTCATGTTTGGTGGTGTTTTGCTTGAAGAAAGTTTGTCTGCTTCCTGAGTAAGGCTGTGTGGGTTTTTTTGTTTTTTTTTTAAACTCCGCTTTAGACTCTTAACAGCCAATCAGCATAAACTGAGTGATGCTTCACCCTTATTGGGTTTCCTGTGGTACAGACAAGGGACAACCATCCAGATCATATTCCATGCCTATGGTACACCGCTAATCAGTGTAGAAATGCCCATTAAGAATACACTGTTCTTAGAATCAGGGCTGATACAAGTGTTCCAGTGGAACACACAGTTAGATGCCACCATGTTTCCAGTAACAAAGGAGTGGAGAAGCGCTCTCCAGTCAGGAGGTTCAGTTACTAATTATTCTTAAAGGTTATGTGGAAGATGCACATGATGATGGCCAGTGAGGTACAAGCGAGGCTAATGCAGCAGTCACTAACTGTATATAGCTGTGTATTTAAAAATACTTTAAATTACTTTTCTTACTGTATGTGTGTAGGTTGCATTTCTAGATTTTACAAACTGGCTTCATATTTCTCACGTTTCCCTTCACAAAGAAGTCTGTCTATCTCTTGTCATTCACAGTTAATGGTGAGAGTGGAGAGTCAGATCACACATTAAGATTCAGACTGATATAACTCCCACCCACTGTGTACATCTGCGTATCTCTTTTAGGACGATATCAAAGTCTTGTATTTTTAAAGGAAGTGCTGCCACCTGTAGGCTGCCTGCAGTATGGAACTCTGCTTGATCTCCAACCTGCTGTATTAAAAAGATAGAAGCAGTTGTTGGTAAGCAGTGTTTCCTTCAGTTGCCCAGTTCTTAAAAAAAAAAAAAATTATAATACTGGGATTAATTAATAAGCTTGAGGTTTTTTTGGGGGTGGGGGGGTGTAGTTATCTTGTTGTACACTGAGGCCGCATTCATCTCTGGGAACATCTTCATGCAATTCAGTAAGGTCATGAGTTTTATCTGTGGTTTTAGTTCAGAAAGTTTCAGGTGCTCACAAGCAATATTGGATACAAGATCACTGGTACACTATTTATTATTTATTTAACAAACTTGCATATGTACACAGATAACACACTATAAACCATGAATATGTAAATACATTTAGAGTGGCATGGTGTAGTTTACCTTAGAACTATTTGGTTATTTTTGATTATACATACTATATATCATTAGTGTATATACTCCACAGGGAATGGTGCGACTGGATTGGTCCACTATCTCAGGATTAAAATCATCATTCCGAATGGATAATGCTTGAATCAAAATGCTTGATAATGCTCGAGCAGGCAGCGTTATCATTAACCACTTTAAAATGGAAAAAGAAACCATAAAATCCCCTTCCATTAGTGTGTCCCCCCCGTAGTAGATACTAAAATCTTTACTTTTGAATAGTAGGTACTAAAAATGGACGAGTGTTGTAAAAACACTATAGCACTTGTTAAATCGGCTCAAAGCACTTCAACCCTAATTAGGCCCACCTGACCATCCAATCATCTAATCAAGACTTGAGACCTGGAAATGAAGACTTGATGATTGGGTTTGTCAGATGGGCCCCATTAAGGTTGGAATTACAGTCTTTAGAAAGGTAGATCACCAGGAACAGGATTGGGCACCCCTTCTTTAAAAGTTATTCACCTTAGCCTCTGTGGATGTCGCTAAATTGAATAGTTTCCTCGAAGTTCCACCACAGTTTATGCAGTGACATCGATCTCACCTTCAGCACATAATTACCTAAATGTAATTTAAACAGTTTTCATTAAGCTGCTAGAAAGTCTCAAACTTATATATATATACACACACACACACACACACACACACAATAACATGATGACAGGTTTCCAATTTTTGCTGAGAAGGAGCATCTAAATATGCCACTCTATCAAGCGGGCCAGTCAGAGTTATTGAGGTGTCCATCGTTAAGTCATGTGACTACATTTCTGGAGAGGTACACATCATGTTAAGGCACTCCTGCCTGGCCTACACTGTGAACAGTGTGAGTTAATGTTGGTCTAGTAAACAAAGTTTATACGATGTGCAACCTGAAGTTCAACAACATCTTTTTATTTGTGCTTCCTACCCTGGGTATGACTTCGGAGAAAAATGATCGAAATGCGAATATGGTTGCTTGTATCTGCTGGTTTCAGGCAGTGAAAATAAATTTCCAAATTTTTCAATTTTCAATTTAAAAAAAATAAATAAATACTGACCCAAATTCTCTCTTTCTCTTTTTTTTGGTTTGTTTTTTTGTACCAGGAATTTGGCTGCTATTCAAGACAGGGAGATCTGCTGCTATTCTATTTCTTGCAAAGAGAAAGACAACATTGGTAAGATCTGGGATCAACAGTCAAATCCAGAATTTTTTTTCAGAACCATATGTGACCCAATCTGGCAAAATGAGTCACAGTGACCAAAAATTTAAAAGTAAAACAAATTTGGTGGTAATATCTTGAAAATTGACCAAGTTATGGCAAAATGAAGTTTGTGATGAGACACCTCATTGTGATTTCACAGAAAATGGAGAAAAACGCATGTAAAGTTTATGGCTCAATTCTCATGGAACTGCCTTCAAAAGTCCTTAG
>JAQMYF010000006.1:27665817-27680139 GCA_030014195.1 Neosilurus mollespiculum
GTTTCACTTAAAGGGCCTATATCTCGAAATCACTACCTGCGACTTCCGACTCATTTTGCCAGATCGGGTCACATATAGGAGAAACAAAGTGGACGCTTGGAGTTTTTTTACATTAATTAGAAATTAGTTTGAAAACTACTCGCTTAAACCAATAAGTTTTTCATATAAGCTTCAGTTAAAGCAGTATGTATGATTCCACTAAGAAAAATGTAATCCTGACCGTGATGATCATGTATGTGCTGGGTTGTCAGTTTGGGGGTCATTTGTAATAAGTAACAAGTTAGGTTGTCAGTTTCACAGCTGAGCAACTCTTATAAAATATCCTTCCACATGTAGCTTGCAAAACTATTCTTAACCAGAGATGGTATGATCCGGCGAATTTAAAGATACTGGAAATGAAATGTTGATAAATTGTTGTCCACATCGTGCACCATTAAGTGCAACAATGGTTTAAGATTAAAAGGGAAAAGGTACTCAGAACAATGTGGTGTTCTTGTGATATTCAACGCATAGGTTTATTAACAGGCTTGAATTAGGGTGATTTGGGTAAGATAGAGGAGGTTAACTCTACAATGTCCTTGTTAGTACTTCAGGACAACAGGTTGGTTGGTTGTTTGTTTGGTTGAGATAATGTGTAAAATCTCAATTACAACCAGGAATACCAGTAGTCCTAGCCAAGTACTGTAATCTCATTGTTAACAAAATACAGCTCCTGAACATTGCCAGCCCCCAAGTGGAGCTGTGTTTAGATGTAATCTTTGATAATGAAAATATGATGATCTGTCACCAAGATAATGACTTCAAATCCTCACACTCACTTATTTGCCGAACCACTTAATCCTACCAGGGTCGTGGGGAGCCTGGCACCTGAACCGCACTACACAGTGCCCAACTTTACTAACACAATTTTGGTAATCAGAACAGATCTCCGCAGCTGCGCTAGAAAAATCTAGTAGAACGCTTTCCCAGGGGAGGGAAGGTTATTATACTGGCAATGGGGGACTAAACCCGGAATGGGATGCTCACATGGTGGTATGTAGTGGTGTGATTTTAAACTCTTCATGCCATAATGAAAATGCATGTATTCTTCTCGTGTTTATTATAATGTGTCGTAGCATCTTTCCCATTTTGGCTTCTCGGCTAGTTTGTGTCTTATTCTGTTGTAACTGTTCCTTTCTCTTTCTTTCCTCCAAGACATCACACTGCAGTGGCTCATCCAGCATTCGAAAACACGGAGAAGTTAAAAGCCATGTTTCATATACACATGCTGACGATTCCTCTCACATCCCATCCTGCTTCCTCTGTGAAACTGTACAGCTGTCCTATCACACTATTTCCACCACTGGTCGCAGATGTCCCGGTCACACCTATCTTAACCAAGAGCCAGTTTTCTGAATCTATCGCTAAATGATGTAAGCTTGCAGTCTCAAGCCTCCTCCTCCTCCTCCAGCTCCTTTAAGATCCCCCACCTGCTAAAAAAAAAACAGCTCAGCAGTCTCTCTTCTACAAACTAGCTTCACATCCTTGAGGGTCTTAAGCTCCAGTCAGGCCTATTTTCAGATCATGGGAGATTGAAGACTTCTGTTTTTCCACTATTAAATTATGCCACATGTTGCTCATGTGAGAATGTAATTATGTATGATTGTGGCCTCTCTGTCTTGCTCCCTTTCTTTTTCTTTTTTTTTTGCCAAACTGTTTCTTCTAGAAAGCAGGTTGTAATATTTAACTGAGGAGCGATTTAATAATTCAGCAAAGTATCATGACAAGTATGTATAAATATTGATCACGTAAATATTTTTACTATGTTGAGCAGAAATCTATTTAAGTGAATGTATGGAAGGGTAGGATGTTGTCTTTCGTTTAACTCAGTGATGTCTTGCTGTTGGTAAGCTGGGAGAGAGAGGTGGCGAAGTTCAAAGTGCCTTGTGCAGCAGACTTCTCTCTGAAGTAGAACAGTACGCCGGGTGTGTCTGCCTGGAACCCCTTCACCTATTAAGAAATTACATTAATAAAATTGGCATGCTTTTATTGTACCATTGCCATTATAAATAATAGTGTCTTTGCTTTGATCTCTGTAAAGAGAGAAAAAATATTTGAAGCCCTCACTATCAATGCACTTTTGTAAATATGATCCAATAAATAATTCTTGACATCTGGATGAAAAGCATATTTTGGTAATCAATTCTGATACAGTACATCAATCTACTTACAGAACAGACTATACGAGGGTGGGCTGAACAGTTCATAGTAATCCACCAAGGGGATCCAAGCACTGCAACACTGACGGAAGAAATGGTCAGACCACAGGGGAGACCATGCAGAAAATTAAACCACATTTGGTCAAATTCGACTGTCGCATTATGGTCAGCCTATGAACTTTTCAGCCCACCCCGTACAGTTGTGTTTATAAAAAAAAAAAAAAAAAAAAAAAAAAAAGGTGGTGTTTCTCGGGTGTCAGCAGATATTTGCTCCAGCTTCCTCATGACCCTGAAGGATAAATGGTGTAGATAATGCATGTATTGATGTTTCTTGTATCTTGATCTTTCTAGTCCAAAACCTGAGTGTTTCGCATTGGACTAATAAATTCAAACCCTGACTCCCAAAATACAAATTAATAAAGTTACACGAAATGGGTCCTCATTTTTCTTACTATTTGTAGTGATACATCCAACATAAGCCCAGGAATCCGTATCATGGCAAGGTATGTTCCTTTCTCACGGCGTAACCTGCTTGTCAGGTAGTGAGTTGGACACGATAATAAAGCACTACGTGAAATATCAATAAATGATTTTGAAAGGAAACTAGGCACCATTTGGTTTTCACGTGCATCCAGCACTGCAGCATTACTTTTAGAGACTGTAAATAACAAAACCTTGGGGATCAGTTGTGCACCCCCTCTCAATTCACCTGGGTTACGCTTGTTCGACCAATGGGCTGTTGGAATATAGAGCTGTAACCCAAAACTTTAGTATTATTTGATTTGGTTGTGGTTGTCTGGAGTGGTATTACTCCATAGGTAGAACACATACATTCCCATTGACCAAGAGACATTTTGGGGGCAACTCACACTGACCCAACACCGTTTTATGTGTGAAATTTCTAAAGAACAATGTGTGTCTGGCGGTAAACGAGAATTTGCACTGCTTATGCAGTTTTGTAGGCCAGTCCAATACCTGCACTCTCTTCTTCCTCGTCTTAGTAATGTGTGCCGACTGTGGTTTTGACCCTGTCTTGCTGAAAAAATGCACGGGTGTCCCTCATTTCTGCTTTAATGCTGCCACCACGGCAATGTAAGTTACATGTCCCTGGAGGAAACCGTCGCAAGCACAGGGAGAACATGCCAACAGTGAGCCCAGGACCTGAACCCAGGACTTTCTTGCTGTGAGATGGATGTGTGAACCCCTACACCACCGTGCCACTATTCCAGAGATGGGCTGGTGTTAAATCTAATCTGTTCTTGAGTGTTGCTAGAGTGGTTTTCATCTAGGTGTAACTCCTCCGTATTTACGTTCATACAGGTGTCGATCCATTGTAGAATATTTTACTAAGCCTACCTCTGCAAGAGTGTCCTTGACTTGTCTTCCATGGTCCTCCTGTACTTTTGGTGATGGTGAGCTCGCCTGTGTATTCATTTGTGTCCCAAATTTTTGATTTCTTCTATCACTCTATTAGGTGTGTTTATTTTTTTTCCAGCCTAATGATGGCCTCATTTACTCACATTAACCTCTATTTGGAACACATACTGATTGTTACCATAAACAAATGGAAATTCTATACTTGGATTTAATTCAAGACATCTTTTATATTGTAATTTGTCATGAAAAAAGGGAAAAAATTGGGCTGTACTGCCCATGGATCCGAGGATGTGAAAATACTTATGAGCATACCTTTTTTTTTTTTTTTTTTTTTTTTTTATTATGTTAAATGTGTTTTGAATTCATCTCCAGTGCCACTATTTTTAGCATAATGAATAGCTAATAATTTTAATGTGATCGAACACATAGGAGCAACAGTATACAGATACAATACTAGTATTTAATAAAAAGGTGACACTGTATTTTTATGATGTTGGTTTATAAACTTTCAGCTCATCTATGTTGAAACACTGCAGTTCTACTAATGAGCAGATCTCCAATATTAACACTGTGTACAAAAGATTTATTATATACAGTCTGGGGCTCGGTGGTGTAGTGGGTAGCATGTCTGCCTCACAGCAAGAAGGTCCTGGGTTTTAGTCCTGGGTCCTGAGCGGGAGTGCTTGTGTGGATTTCCTTTGGGTACTCCGTTTTCCTCCCACAGTTCGAAGACATGCACATTATTATTATTTTTGCTATACTATTTGTTTGCTATACCAACCAAGAGCTATGGACAAGGACTGAACAGCAGCCAGTCACTGACTCCATCCTACAGAAGAAATGGAGATGGATCAGCCATACACTGCGTAGACCACAGCCCAACATAGCCAGACAAGCACTAGATTGGAATCCCGAAGATACCAGGCGAAGAGGAAGGCCAACACACACCTAGCGTAGAACCATGGACACTGAGCTCCGCAAAACAAGGATGTCGTGGGGAGAAGCCAAAGCCCAGGCTATGGACCGAACCAAATGGCGCACTGTGGTGAAAGCCCTATGCTCCGCAGGGAGCGAAGAGGATTAAGTAAGTAAGTAAGTGCTATACTGTATTAATCCCACAGGGGAAATTATTGCCTCTGCATTTAACCCATCCAACATGAGTGCACACACCCACATACTTGGAGCAGTGGATTGCACACATTGGGGTGCCCGGAGAGCAGTTGGAACCTAAGAGAGCAGCACCTAACCAGGTGCCTAGGTGGAGGACGGGAAAATGCAGCTCACTCCCCCTGCCACCACCCAGGACGGATTCCTGCTGGTTCAGTAATACAAACCAGCAACCTTTTAGGCCCCAGACCTGCTTCTCTAACCATTAGGCCACGCCTTCCACCAAGGGTAACTAAGCTAGGTTAACTGGCTGTTCCAGATTGCCCATAGCTGGCCCAGTGATGGTCAGACGAGCTATTCAGGGTGTCGGCTGAGATAGGCTCCACCTCCTGATTGTGAGACAGATTCAAATTGAAAGCAGAGGAATATTTTCATGAACGGAAACGAAACCGTAGAAGGTCTCTGCCGAGATATTCCTTACTAAAAGTTCTTGAACACAAGTCTCCAGGGGTCAGGTCGTGTTTACAATCTTGTTCTTAAACTTAAGCGTCAAGCCCACGCCTAAAACAAGCCGATATCTAGAGTTCTCGTAGATCTCGCGAGATCTGCGCGTTATCTTCCACCCAAGGCTCGGGCACAACGCCACGACACCCATGCTGCGTGGTTCCCCCTTGATTGACACTCACACGGGCCAATCACCACGATCCCTTGTGCCGACACAGCCGGCGAACCAATCGTGTTTGAGAGTCGAGGAGGGCTGGGTTTGTTGACAGGAACTGTGACTGTGCTTTTGGAGTAAATGGCGTACCGAGGCTACGCTATTCGGTCAGTTTGTGCTTCGAGACGTCGATGAATAAACACCGGGGAAGTGAATTATGACTCTGACGGCTGCCGTCAAGCAAAGATGCAATGGAGGTCGATAGTTGTGGGTCTTCTTGTGCTCCGGGTGGCCCTGAACTGCGCGCTGTGGCTCGCTTTCGGACCCGGACCCGGACCCAGCTGGGGTTTTAACTTCCCCCTCCAGTTCGGGTTCAACCTGCACAAACACACCGAGCCTGTCACAGGCGGAGAAGAGACCTCCAACAGCTGGTCACAGCAAGTGTACGAAAACAAGGAGCCTCCGGTCGGAACCTGGTCCGGAATCAGCGACAACACCCCGGAGAAGTCTTACCTCCGCTTCTTCAGGGCCAGCAGAGACGAGTATGGTCGGAGGTATGGGTCTTTCCCTGAAGCCCTCAAGATGAAGATGAAGGGGATGGCCAGGGACATGTTTTACTTCGGATATGACAACTACATGAAATACGCCTTTCCCGAAGACGAGCTCAACCCCATCGACTGTCAGGGAAGAGGACCGGACGTCCTGAACCCGTGAGTTGAGAGAGCACAACCTCCAGAGCATCCAGGCCACGTTCAGTACTCCCAGGCTGGGGAAGAGGACAGGCCATGGCTCATCTCATACATCACATCCCACACACATCTCACACATCATACGTCTCATACACACACATCACACACACATCACATACACATCACATACACACATCTCACACACATCACATACACACATCTCATACACATCTCACACACACACATCTCACACACACACACACCTCACACACACACACCTCATAAACATGTGCTAATAAGAACCAAGCTGTCTCTTTTCCGTCTGGGTGTTCTGCTATGCTTTGGATCATTCTCCCGAAAGCGTCGACCCTTTCCGAGAAGACCCTGGTGTAACCTCCAGGCAGATCTTCAGGTGGTGAAGTGGTTAGCACGGCAAAAAGGTCCTGGGTTCGAGGCCCGGGCTCAGGCGTTTCGTTCTGTATGTTTGTGTGGGTTACCTCCAGATACTCCAGTTTCCTCCGACAGTCCAAAGGCATCGATATATCCCAGATAATCCACCGTACTGAAGAGTCGGGGTTGATATGTAGATGGTTTCAGTCCATTCAGGCAGCCTCCAGGAGCTTACGTTTGTGGTTAGACAAAAGAAGACGAGATGATTTTTGTTATTTTTAATGTTTTGTTTTGCACGTCCGCCTCATGGCAAGCAGGTCCAGCGTTCGAGTCCCGGGCTCGGCGAGAGTGTTTCTGTTCTCCCTGTGCTTGTGTGGGTTTCCTCCAGGTGAGCCTAAATGGTTTTGCGTGTGTGTTGCCCTATGACGGAGTGGCGAGCTGTTCATGGTGCACCCCGAGTCAGCTGGGTCACCCAGCCCCACCTTAACCCCGAGTCAGCTGAGTCACCCCGCCCCACCTTAACCTCGAGTCAGCTGAGTCACCCCACCCCATTTTCACCCCGAGTCGGCTGAGTCACCCTGCCCCACCTTCACCCCGAGTCGGCCTCCCTGTGATCCTGCACGGAGTGGGGCCGGTGGCGTGGTTAAGGTACTTGTCTTATGATCGAGAGGTTGGTATCCCAAGTAGACCCCCACCATGCTAAGACCCCTGGACAAGGTCTTAATGCAGACTTGGGCAATGTACGCCGCCCGGGCCACATCCGGCCCTTTGGTTGTCCCTGACCGGCCCGTGTAAGTTACGTACGTACGTAGGCTATGCACATATACATACGTATTGCTATTATCTCTTCTAAATCATCCATCCATCCATTTTCTAAACCACTTAATCCTAATTAGGGTCGCAGGGAGGCTGGCGCCCATTTCAGCCAACTCTGGGTGAAGGCAAGGTACACCATCAACAGCTCGCCAGGCCATCGCAGGGCCAACATTCACACAACCATTCACTCCCACACTCACACCTAGGGGCGATTTGGAACAGCCAATTAGCCTACTGTGCATGTCTTTGGACTGTGGGAGGAAACCGGAGAACCCGGAGGAAACCCACGCAAGCACGGTGAGCGCATGCAAACTCCACACAGAAACTTAGTCTTATACATTAGCTCCATCTGCTGTTACCATAAAGTGAAAGGAAATATCGCAGTGTGTTAGCAGGCACACCACATGATCTATTCTACCAGACACACTGCAAATCAGTTAGAGTCTCTGCATGCTGCATTTTGTACTTTGAACCGCCCTGTTCTCGTCCTGGGGCTGTGATGTGTGTTTTCTTTTCGCAGTTTCTACTTTTCTCACAACTAAATTTGATTTCTCTCGTAATATCCTAACAAACCACAAGTACATTGTTCCGTAAGCTTTTTTGTAGCCATCATGATTGTTGTGAGTGAATCTGTTAGTGTCAAGATTAAGACAAAGGCCATGTCTCAGGTTCACTCTAACTTCTTTAGGTCACTGTTTGCTTTCTAAAGCGGCATCCGCACAGGAAACTATGAGCAACGAGTGATTTGAGCGGCATGTGGATTGCCTTGCAGGACGCAAAAATCATTGCTAGTGGCCAGCTTTGGTTGCCTAGTTAACCCTTCCCTAACGTATCCCACTTCCAAATGTTTTTATATGAAACCGTGAGCAGTGATCATCGAGTTCTCTACAGGGAGTGTATATCCATGAGAGGTATCTAGCTACTTCGTTAATACATATGTTATCGTTAGCTTTATTTTTTTAGTATTTTCATATTTGTGTTTTCCCCACTCTTACATATAACTCGGATTGTTTGCAATTAAAAACCACAAGCTTCCCAATACTCCAGAGAGCCACAGCACTCTGTAGCTTACAGCAGCTGGTCATTTCTCACAGCTCACTAACCAGCCCTTCGGCATCTGTCTGAAGGTCACAGTGGTACACAAGGTACACAAACCTCTGGATACAATTGTTAGAGCAGATAACACTTGCCCACTCTCACTCATTTAGGCTGGTGTGTCACTATCTCAGCGGACACTGGGCGAAGGCGGAGTACACTCTGAACAGCTCGCCAGGTCATTGCAGTGCCAACGCGCACACACAGCCATTCACACTCACACTCGCATCTAGCGTCAGTTTGGAGCAGCCAGTTTGCCTAGTGTGCATGGGAGGAAACCAGAGTACCCAAACGCAAAACAAAGAGAACATGCAAACTCCACACAGAAACGCCCGAGCCCAGGAATCGAACGCAGGACCTTCTTGCTCTGAGGCAGACATGCCAACCACTGCACCACTGTGTTGCTCAGCAGAGAAAAGTTCAGTTATATAGTGCATGACATGCCCTGGGAGAGGCAGTTACTATATATGAGCATTGTTTCTTATCCTTATTAATGTATTTTGCAGGTTGGTGACTCTTTTTTTTAAATGCTTTTTTTGCATGAATTCTTTAAAAGTGTTTTATCTGCATGTCATTTACCATTTAAGAAAAGTATTTAAAGCATTCAAACATTGACATGATCTATCTACTGTACTAGTACTTTCACTTACACCCTGTGCTTTCATTTTAGGTCAAACATCAATATCAATGATGTGCTTGGCAACTACTCCCTGACACTAATAGACACTCTTGATACTCTGTTGGTAAGTTCAGGTTATCAAAAAAGTGACATTTGTTCCAACATTAAAGGGGAATTAAACCCAAACTTAACAAAAGCCCATATACACAGAAAAAAGAACAAGTAGTAAATCCTTGGGTGGTGCCACTGTACTGCAGAAAGTGGGGTGGGAGTGACGTCAAATAAACAGTTAAGGCAGAAGTGTTGTGTGTTAAATGTACTGAGGCGTGTACATACCATGTGCTCATGTATACGAGCAGACGCTTGTCTGTTGTATGTAAATGTAATGTAGCATTATGTGCAAACGTGCCTAGATTTATTTTATTCAGAGGTTCACTAGTTTCTGATTTGTTAGTTTAATATCTGTACACTGTTATTATTGCCGTTATCTTGCCTTAAATCAACTGTTGTGTCCAAGTCCTCTTCTTGTGAGAATGAAACGGATTCCAAATGGCAGCTAATGCAAACTATCAAACACATTTTAGCGCAAACTGCAACATTGTAGATGTAAGTAAAAACCAAATAATGATGAAAATTTACATATTTTTAGTGTGACATGAGAGTTTGGAAGGCTTACCTTTCATTCTGCCTTAAGCAAAGACACATGGCTTTGAAAAGCTTGAAGAAAGTTCAAGCTGTGACACAATTAAGTGAATGACTGTTAGGTTGACAATTATTTTGTCTAAATAATATTTCTTGGGCTTGGTGATATGGCCAAAAAAAAAAAAAACATTTCAAATAAAGTCTTGAAAAAATATATACAATAGAGTACTGTGCAAAAGTCTTGTAAAGCTGCACCTGATGGTATTATTATATTAAAGCAAACACTCATCACACCTCATACTGAATTAGTTTCATTTATTACTGTTTACTGTGCTTAATAGAATTTTTGAATTAATGTAATTGTTTATGTTTAAATATACACCTTTCCTTTGCATGTGCCTACACAATTTTTTTAAAGCAAAGATGATATTCCAAAAAGTTTAATTTTATTATAGATTATTTGAACAAAATCAACACCGAGATAAACAGCAAACACATTTCTTGAAATATATATATATTTTGTGAATCATGGGTGGGACGAAAGCACAGTGCAGAATTTATGAAGCAAGTGAAGTTAAATATTTAATAAATATATATTTAAATATATGATAAAATATTTGACATGAAAATATATTGGGAACTTGGTGGCTCTGTATTATTTAGCTGGTTTTAAAGTGAATCGTGAATGTCATTTTGCACATCTTCCTAAACCAAAACCTCGATACAGTCCCCCAGCTCTAAATTAATTTGACAATTTGACATTTGAATGACATGGCTGTGACTGTGCTGTTTCTACAGGTGCTTGGGAATGTGTCCGAGTTTCATCGCGCCGTCAGGCTGGTTATTGACACGGTCAGCTTTGACAAGGATTCCACAGTGCAAGTGTTTGAAGCCAACATCAGGTGAGGGTTTTTTTTTTTTTTTTTTTTTTTTTAAACCTGCTTCCCTCTTCCCTTTTTCCTAATCCACTGAGTAAGGAAACCACTGTGTCTATCACACTTAGAGCTACTCTCTGTGTCACTAAGGCCTGTCTACCTCCCAAGGGAATTCCCTCAATTATTCATCACTGTGGTATATATCCATCCCAGAGCAAATGCCAAATCATCTGCTGATGAAATATTTAACGTGACACAACAACTGAAATTTGTCTCACCAGACTCCCCAAATTCATCCTGTGAGATTTTAACCGCATACCAGAGGTTACTGTTCAGTATTTATCAATGTGTCATGCCCTATGAATCATAGGAAAACTTTACATTTGTGGCGGAACGAAGGATGAACATTTGACCCTTCATGGCTGCTTGGAGTTTATGGAGTTTACAGATTACACCGTCTTTGTTCTTAAATTCGTCAGATAATAGAAGTGAACTGTTTTGTAAAGGTTCTATTCCTCAATCAGGAACTGAAAGTCATCCCCAATAATAAACTTTTGGTTTCTAATAAATGGGGGGGGATCTGTTTAGTCCAAGTGCGGTATGGAAGCGTGGTGGTTAGCACGTCCGTTTTACAGCAAGAAGTTCCTGGGTTTGAGTCTCAGGTTCGTCGAGGACGTTTCTGTGTGGAGTGTGCATGTTCTCTCTGTGCTTGTGTGGGTTTTCTCTGCGTACTCTGGTTTCCTCCCACAGTCCAAAGACATGGACATTAGGCTAATTGGCTGCTCCAAATTGCCCCTAGGTGTGAGTGTGAATGGTTGTGTGTGTTGGCCCTGCGAGCCATTCAGTGTGTACCCCACCCTCATCAAGACTCATCCATGTTCCCTGCGACCCTTATATGATTCAGCGCTTCTGCAAATAAATGGACAGATGTTTAGTTCAAAGAAGGATGCTTTTAATCGAGGTGATGTAATCAAAATTATGTAAAAAAAAAATATGTGGCTAGAAATGAAGAAAGCAGAAATTAATTATAGAGACAGAGTTATTAGCAATAACCAAGAGATGATAAAAATGAGCAGGTGTTATGGGAGGGGATCAGGGGCTCAGTGATCTTAACAGTCTAAAACTAGATGTGATCTTACAGTGTGGTTCCAGCTGAGCTGAGGAGCAGGTCTAAGTTAATTCATGTTACCTTGATATTGACCATGTTGACTAGACACAGCCATGATAAGATTTTTGGCTCTGTCATATTTTCTGTCCCAAGTTATAAAAATTCCAGTCTGGGGAGACATGTCACCTGTTGTCGATGTCAGTAAGTGTACAAACCCAGAAACTAAATGATTCTAGATCTGTAACACTTGCATCTCTATTTGTGAAGGTTTTTGAGAAGGTGATAAAGCAGGCAATTTAAAGACCGATGCAGGACTCTCGAGATCCACTGAAGCCTGTTTATAGAATTAGTAGAGGAGTGGAGGATGCTGCCCTAGTGCTTCTGAGCTGCCTGTATCGACACCAGGAGAACAGCATGACTCATGACCCACGTGCTTGTTAACACTGTACAGCCTCATCGATTCTCTGAGAAATGTCTCTCTGAGTTTAGTTTAATCTTGAGATTATCATCACTGAATGGATTTCAGCAAGCATGACTGCAATGGCTGTCCCGTGCCTGTTCGTCCATCCTTCCATCTGTCCTTGCCAACCATGTCACATATATTTTAAAGGGGTTTTTTTGTAACCAGTAACCAGTCACCCACACCCACAAACACCGTAATCTTTAAATTAACATGGAACACAAACTTGTTAAACAGATAATTAAACAAACAAGACAGGTGATATATATAAATGCGGAAATCAGCGAGTAAAAGGCAGTGAACAGAAATCTCAGTGTTTAATCTTTCTTTTTGCTTCAGAATGAATCCAGAAAAGGCAGAGGAGATTTTATTTATTTATTTCCTCCATCCTCTATCCTTCCTTTTATTTTATTTTCTCCTTAACATGAGCCTCGGACAACTATAAATAGAGATATCTATTTGGAGCTCCACCTTTAGGCAGTGCCTAAATCATTATATTAGATTTTATGACAGAAAGGTCACAGTGTGTGAGACTTAACGGTGTCCTCTCATTCAAGCTTCTCTGTTCCACTGGTTTGCTCCAAGGTCGTGTGCTTTCTGCTTGTCAGAACTTGGTTCTACTTTTGTCTGGTCTGCATTGTACTGCATTGTATTGATGTCCTGTGTGGTATATTGTGGTATAGGGCAGTGGTGGCCCAGTGGTTAAGGCTCTGGCTTAGTGACCCGAAGGTCATGGGTTCAAGCCCCAGTACCACCAACCTATTAAAAAAGAAAAATAGCCGTTCTGTAGAACGTCATAACCCCTCAGCCTCAAGCACACGGAGGACAAAAGCCATCCCCCATGCGAACAGTTTCAACATGTTATCAGCCACCCTACCCAGGATTAGGTCATAGGGAGAATTAGTCAGTCATACTGGTAGCAAGTGTAAAACATGGTCTTGAACAAACAGTCGCAACAGGTCAACAATAGCACTTGTCTAACAGGTGTTCGTCTGTTCTGAATTCATGATGATGCCTAAACGAAGGACGAAGTCCCTGGTTTAATAGGATGTCACACCGTTCTGATAGAATGAGTGATCGTTTTCGACTCTGAATAAGGTTTTTAAAAATGCATTTTTGGTGTGATGACTAATGACCTCAGTGGCGCAGGTTATGTAATTTAATACATGAGTGCACACCCAGTCATCCGGCATGATGTTTGTCCTCAACCATTTCTCATATTCGATTACAAAAAACTTTTCTGAGGCAAAAACACGATTGAAGTCATTTCAGTGGGTTTTATTTATCCAGTTTAATTCTCACAGTGTCATGCAGTATTGATTTGGCATCAATTAGCGTCTAACACTTGCAATAATGTATTATATATGTGAGGAATAAATTTGTACGACAGCGTCAGTACAAGACTGCATGAAAAGCCTTCCATTCCTCCTGTACGAACAACTATGAGTAAAATCTGTTCATCAGTTTCCTGCTTTACTAGGTGTGAGCTCTTACTCATATTTCAGGAGGTGGCAGAGAGGGAGGAGTTTTTTGGCAGTTCATCCAAGCATGCATGGTTCAACAGCTGCTTGAAAGGAATGTCTGGCACATGCAAATGAGCAGGATGGTTCTTTTTTTGTTTGTGGACCCGCAGGTGGCTAATGAGACCAATCCTAGGTTTGCAAGTTCTGTGCCAGTGTGGATATTCGGTAGTAGAGGAGAGGTGCTGTTGCTGCATCGTCATTCTTTCCTTCTCTCGCACTTCTTAATAGCGTCTCAGCGTAGGCTCTCTTAATTAAGCTTATTGCCCTTAGGCACCAAATGCCTTGAAATAGGACGGTTCACACCTAGACCTTCTCCTTCGTCAACGTCAATACCTCTTTTTTTTTTAGATTAAGGTGGCCGTGGCCTAATGGTTAGAGAAGCGGCTTGTGGTCCGAAAGGTCACTGGTTTGATTGCCGAACCAGCAGAAAAAATGAGTCCCTTCCCTTCCTCGACATTCACGGCTGATTTGCCCTTGAGCATGGCACCTGACCCCCTACTGCTCTCCGGGAACTGCAATGTGTGTGGCAGCCCACTGCTCCAAGTGCGTGTGCTAACTGTTTACATGTGTGTGCTCACTATGGATGGGTTAAATGCAGAAGTCAAAGTTTCCCTGGCAGAATTAATACACTGTGTGCACAATTATTAGGCAAGTGATTATTTTGACCGTATCATCATTTTATCCATAATTTCCAACTCCAAGCTATATAAACTTGAATGCTTATTGGATTTAATGCATATCAGGTGATGTGTATTTGTGTAACGA
>JAQMYF010000006.1:27715571-27730662 GCA_030014195.1 Neosilurus mollespiculum
AGGTTAAGGTAAGGGTAAGGGTTAGGATAAGGTTAGGGTTAAGATAAGGGTAAGGTTAAGGTAAGGGTAAGGGTTAGAATAAGGTTAGGGTTAAGGTAAGGGTAAGGTTAAGGTTAAGGTAAGGGTTAGAATAAGGTTAGGGTTAGGATAAGTTTAGGGTTAAGGTAATTTGGAACAGCCAATCAGCATACCATGCATGTTTTTGGACAGTGGAAGGAAACCGGAGTACCCGGAGGAAACCTACCCAAACTCCACGAGCCCGGGGAACCAAACCCAGGCCAGCTCTGTGAGGCGGACGTGCTAACCACCGCGCCACTGTGTCACCTATTAAAAAAAACAATGCTTCATTAAGGATTTTCCAGCCTAAGGTTAGGATAAGATTCGGGTTAGGAAAGTAGTGGTTAGGGTGAGTCTCCAGGAAATGAAAATAAATCTACATATCGTCCTCTGAAATTATGGATCCCACTCTGAGAGAGAGTGTGTGTGTGTGTGTGTGTGTGTGTGAAATGTCAGCCACCTTACAGTACACATGCAGAGCTCTCTTTCTTTCTCTTTCCCGACCCCACATTCCCTTAGTGCTTTTAGTTAGAGGGTTTTATGGCACTGAAAGCAGCAGCTTTAGGGATCCTGACGCTGAGAACCGCACGTGCAGCAGGGGGGACACGTTTCAATCCCAGGGTCTCGCGCTCGGAGAGGGAATATTTACAGGAGGTGAGATTACGCAATCTCAGCATTACTTCCTCATGAAGACCAGTCAAGGCGTGGAGCAGCCAGCGAAAGCTTTCGAAAACCAGGACGAACGAAGAAACCTTCACAGCTCGAGAAGTTCGACTTGTGAGCGACACCAGCCCACATTCGAACCGGAATGTTGTGGAAGCGTGCGCGTGAGGACCAGCGGACAGTGTAAAGCCCGAGGTTCCTCTCAGAGGTGCTTCTCAGGTGAGTTTCAAACAAACCTGTCTGTTTACTTCTCCTCCTCCTCCTCCTCCTCATTATCAGCGTAGCTCGGGTTTAACCATGACTCCACTCACCCGAATCAAACCAGGGACCAATGTAAAGGTCTGTTCTAACTTTATAATGAATGTTAGGGTTACTGTGTACGTTTATAATGTGTCGGTTGAGAATGAGTCGATTCACCTTCTTCGAGAGCCGATTCACTCGTATATCCATCTCTTTTTATGGTATTATAATGTGATACTTCTCTCTTCTTTTTTATTTTTTAAACCTGAGTTATTTATTAATGAAACCCGTTCATCTAAGTGCTTTATTCTGATTCGAGTCGCTTGTTTATTAAATACATAAAAGCATTTCGATTCCTCGGATGTTAAATCAGCTCACACGCTCTTTGTCTTCATTTTTATATATTTTCCTCCTGAGAAATAATTAAACGGTGGCCCATGGTTCGAACATATCACGAACTTTGTTTTGGTCAGAACTGATTTGCAAATACAGCAGTGAATCGTTTGGGAGTCGATTCTTATTGGTGAGCTGAAATCAGATGATCCGAATCAGTGAGAATTCCAATCACCATGTACAGTTCAGATCCAACCTGAGTGGCTAAGAACCAGTTCAGATCAGTTTGTGACGTTTGTTCAAATTACAGAAGTGATGAAGTGTTTGTTAGATGCAGATTTAATACTGGAATAACATTCCTTCATTTCCCAAACTAATTAATCCTACTGCTGGGTTAGGGGCGAGATGGTGCTGCCTATCTCAGCCAACACTGGACAAGTTACGGGCCACTCTAAGCAGCTCACCAGACCATCACAGGGTGGCAAACACACCACCATTCACATCCACACCTGTCAATCTGGAGCAGCCAGTTAGCTTGATGTGCATTGAGGGAGGAAACCCACGTATGCACTGGGAGAACAGGTAAACCCCACATAGAAACGCCTGATCTAAGCCCGGGAATTGAACACAGGACCTTCTTGTTGTGAGGCAGATGTGCTATACTACTTCGTCACCTTGCCGCACTGGATTAACATGTCTTTAACATGTTGTAATGATAGATTTATACCAATTTGTTC
The DNA here is from genome assembly GCA_030014195.1 of Neosilurus mollespiculum. Taxonomy (NCBI): domain Eukaryota; kingdom Metazoa; phylum Chordata; class Actinopteri; order Siluriformes; family Plotosidae; genus Neosilurus; species Neosilurus mollespiculum. The sequence goes on from JAQMYF010000006.1 coordinate 27,717,602, forward strand.
ATTTGGCTTTATCCCCAGGCTGCGTGGCGTGGAGCAACCATCACATCACAGGTTACCCTCCCAGTATTTTTACTGCTACCCATTTATACTGCTGGGTGGACAGAGGCACACTTGTGGTTATGACCTTGACCAGGGATCTTTTATTCATTCCTTAATACATTTATTAGACCACCTGACACAACTGAGTAAAATGCTAAATGTAGTTGGATACAGATTTGTATATTAGCAAGACAACAATTCCATCAAGTAGTCCATCCATCCATCCATTTTCCAAACCACTTTATCCTTTACTAGAGTCTCAGCCGGTGCTGGGCAAAACCAGGGTACACCCTAAACAGCTGGCCAGTCCATCACAGAGCCAACACGCACACCCATTCACCCTCATACCTAGGGGCAATCTGGAACAGTCAATTAGCCTAAAGTGCATGTCTTTGGAATGTAGGAGGAAACCGGGGTAGCTGGATAAAACCCACGCAATCACGGGGAGAACATGCAAACGCCACACAGAAAGGATGGGAAAAAAAAAGCCGAGCCATGCTGTTAGGTGGATGTGCTAACCACTCCACTACACCACCCGAACTGGAAACACTGTTTCAAAAGTCCTGTTAAATATCAGAGGATTGACAGCAAGAGATAGCTGTTAGAAAGATGTTAATGCCAGTAGAAAAATGGTAATCAACGGTAATTTACTGTATGGTAAAATGTAACTTAGATAAACTTTCAGGTATTTAGGTAGGGCCAGCACGTCTGCCTCACAGCAAGAAGGTCCTGGGTTCGAGTCCCGGGCTTGGGCATTTCTGTGTGGCGTTTGCATGTTCTCCTCATGCTGCTGTGGGTTTTCTGCGGGGACTCTGGTTTCCAGATTGCCCCAGGTGTAGATATGAGTGTCAGTGGTTGTGTATGTTGGCCCTGCAAAAACATATTACTTCATTGGGCGAAGAAAGTGATTTTATGGATTAATTAGAATTTTTGGTTTAGGACAGTGTGTATAAAGCTGACTAAGAGACAGTCCCTGAAGTTCCCAAAATCTATTTTATACCCAAAAGATTTTAATAACATCTGTGGTGCTCCACTAATGGGATCTTTCCTGCCTCCCAAACATTGTTTTTGGATACAATCCTAAAACAATGTAAAAAAATCTGAATCAGGATCAGAATACTTGAGAAACTGTGTGTGTGTGTGTGTGTATATATATATATATATATAGTGATAAAAAGTACAAAATGTCTCTCAACCCACATATTGAGAGGGCAGCTGCTTATAAAAAATAAGATAAAAAGTACAAGAAAACAAAAAGTTAAAAGTAAGTAAGCAAAAAAACTGAAAAAGGCTGCACACTGGTTAACGCATGCGCAGTACAGAAATATGTATAATGGATGGATTGATGGACTCCGTAATTTCCGGTGCTCACCGATTGAATACCAACACACAGTAGCAAAAAGGAAGCACAACCGTCAACAAGTGAAAAGCTTGCCTCAGCTCCACTCAAACTGGCAGTATCTCCTCTGTAATTTGGAAATAGTTTGAATATGCAAAGTCCAACATTAAACAAACCACTGTCTGCTGTAAAGTTTGTCTATAATCGGTGGCTACTAAAGGTAGTAGCACAACAGATTTATTTCAGCATCTCAGACAGGGCCACTCAGCCCAGTGACACATGAACGTGTAGCTCTGCAAGATGCACAAGCTAGCGGCAGCCTCCCAACACTGGCTAAAAAACAGATAACAAAAGGGGCATCCTGTTCACATTGCACTCCACATGATAAAAGGGGAACGTGGTGGAAAGAAATGACAGAAGCGGTAGTGTTTTATATCACCAGAGATATGGTTTCCATAGATACTGCGCATTCATTCATTTATTCATTCATTCATTTGCCAAACCGCATAATCTTTCTAGGCTTGCGGGCAGGCTGGGACCTAGGTGGGGTACACCCTGAACAGCTTGCCAGACTATCGCAGGGCAACACACACAACCATTCACATTCTCACTCACACCTAGGGGCAATTTGGAACAGCCAGTTAGCCTAATGTGCATTTCTTTGGACTGTGGGAGGAAACCGGAGTACCCGGAGAAAACCCAGGCAAGCACAGAGAGAACATGCAAACTCCACACAGGAACACCTAAGCCCGGGACTTGAATCCAGGACTGTGTCGCTGTGAGGTGGACATGCTAACCACTACGTCATTTTACCGGCCCAAAATCCATGACATGAGCAGGGTAAAGTTCTGAGAACTGGGTGGCACGGAAGGTGTTAACTATGACAGGTAATCAGAGAGAAGAATCGAAGGGGTTGTAGGAAACAGATGACTCGCATATTGTGGTTACCTATCATCACAAGTCTTATAAAAAAAATGAAAAAACAGTACTTCTTGTTCTTCACTTGTGCTTTTTCCTCTCTGACTTTGTCTTAATGTTTTATTCATAGCACCTGGTGATGATCAGGATGTTTTGAGGAACAGTGACTGTTGTTTTCCTGACGCTTAAAAGGAACAGCAGACACAGAGATGCTATTCAAGGCCTGGGCATTTTTAGCATGTGTCTGGCTCCAGATTCATGTGACCTCGAACGCCGAAACCTGTCCAGTAATCCAACGAAGGGCTGTTGATTTTACTGTTCAATATTTCTCACATCATTATAAAACTTCGAAACCCATCCAGAACATAGTGGTGCACCAAGAATTGTCAGAGGTATATATCGCCTCACAGAATGTGATCGAGGCCCTGAACAGCAGTCTGGAGAAGATCTGGGAGATACGCACTGGTCCTGTTGGCAATCCAGACTGTCAGACCTGCCCCTGTGGTATCCAGGACGATCCAAATGCATCAGTGGACACAGACAACCAAGTATTACTTTTGGACCCTAAAACTTATTTGGGATTCCTGTACATATGTGGGAGCAATCAGTATGGGAGCTGTACTTTTGTTGAACTTGAAAAAGAAGTGAAACCCTCTGAAGTGAAATGTCTTTTTAATGAAGACAGTAACTCACCCACACTTTGTCATGATTGCATTGCTAGTCCACTGGGCACGAAAGTCAGCATTGTGGAAGAAGGCCATACATCTTACTTCTTTGTGGCTGCCACTATCAACAGCACAATAGCAAGAGATTATGGCAGACGCTCGATTTCAATGCGACGTCTACTTGCCACAGAAAATGGATTTGATGCCAGCGTCAAGGGCTTGACAGTACTTCCCATGTTCCAGGATCCCTACCCTATTGAATATATTTACACCTTTTCCACACAGCATTACACCTACTTTTTATCTGTCCAGAGAGAGAACGCATTGGATAAAACTTCTGACCTCCAGACTCATCTCGGGCGGCTACCAAACGGGGACAGTGAGGCCTGGATGTACCGTGAGGTCATTTTAGAGTGCCACTTCAGGCCCAAACGGAAGAGGAGGAGCCCTGAAAATGTTGTGTACAATGTTGCCCAAGCAGCCCATTTCAGCCTAGCAGAGAAGGACCTGGCGATAGAGCTAGGTGTGAAAGATGAGAAAGAGAATGAGGTCTTGTACATAATATTTGCAATTACTGATAAAGCGGGAAATCCTACAAGAGGGTCCGCCCTTTGCGCCTTTCCCACTGTGCATATAAATCGATTCATCGAAAACGGTCTGGATGCGTGCTGCAGCAAGGGATCTGGACGAGTCTCTCGGGGCTTGTCTCACTTCCAGCCGAGCACAAGCTGTCCTCACGAGGTAAACAGATCTCTTACTCAATGGTTAAATAGTTATTCATTAGACAACGTTTATGTGTTTTATTATGTAGACTCTGGAACGGTCATATATATGTTGCTACATTCCTAGCTAGTACTTGACCTTGACTCATTTTTTCAGAATTAGATAGAAATATTTAGATAGAAAAATTTGTATAATATTGTTATAATATAAAGTAAGTTAATGTTGTATGTATGTGTAATATTAGGTATCACATGAACTGAGAAGATACCTTAGTGGCCGGTCCCAGGAAATGACTCATTGTATTGTTTGGTAAAGTGATGTGGACCTGTTCAAACTGATTGCATTATATTACCAAACCTTCCAACCACTTGTGTTCCTTCAGGTTTTTTTTTTTATTGCGTGTAGAATTAGCATACAGATGTGATTTATAAATGTGCTGTCAAACATCAGTGCAGTGCAATGCAAACTGCTGAGACTGATAACAGTGTGGCTTCTGGCTTTACATACAACATAGTCATGTAGAGGTGACAGAATTCAACAGCAAACAGAAATGAAACATGTGGGTAGAGAAAACACTTGCATATAGTGTTCAGTGTCTTTTTAAAAGGAATTTAAACCCAGACTTAACCAAAGCATGCATGCATAGAAAATAAAAACCAGCAATAATTCCGCACACAGGGGCATTTCATTTGAATGCGAAAAGTCACATGATCTTCCCGTGTTTTCATCACTAATATGAGACTACTTTGCATATGAATGCATGGGGCAGTATTCTTTTGTCATATCTGGGCAGTTCCACCGTAACTGACGAGTCATTTGCACAAAAGATAATACCATAAAAGACCTATAGCTTTTATTGCAAACAGGATTCAATTATAAAAATTCATTGACATTTTAAGACTGACGTGGCATAACTGATTTTATATCAGTATACAGATGAAGTTTTCTCCAAGATGGCCGCCACTCATGTGATGCATCCGCAGCAAATATCTTGTGATTTTTAAAACAACAAATGATTCTTAAAAAAAAATCTAACAATATTTTTCCTAATTATTAATTTTGTGAACTTTTTTATGGAATTGTCCATGTATGATCGGACTCATGTTTGATGTATGTAAACAAAAGCCCGTATGAATTGTACATGCACATAGTTTAATTTTATTTAAAAGTTCACTAGTTTACATCTGATTTGATAGTTTAATATCTGTATACTGTTATTTTTGCCGATATCTTGCCTTGAACTGAGGAATTCAAGTCCTGTTCTTGTGTTTCCACGCTCTCTCGCGAGAGTGAAACTGCAGCCTTTTCAAACAGGAGCTATCAATTTTTTAAAACTACTATCTCACACACACACACACACACACACACACACACACACACACACACACACACACACACACAAATCAAATTTTAGCAGATTGCAACTTTAAAACTGTAAGTAAAAACCACCAGATAATAAAAATGTACATATGTGCATGTGTAAGAGGAGAGCTTGGCCGGCTTTCCTTTGATTTCACTTGAATGTTAATGGAATTTTTCTCGGGGAACTGAAGTGTTGGAGATCTGTTGCATATTGTTTTAAATTTAGAATTTGGACTTATTAAGCACATCAACATGTATTTTTATTATTGACGGTCTGCTTACTAAACCAACAGAAAAAAAATCATGTTACAACATACTATATATTAGAACATGTGTCTCCATATCTGGGGAGATGTAAACACCACTGAAGCCATTAAGAGCAATAGTGCATAATATTTCATAAACATGCCTTAATAAACTTTGATAATGGTTTGATTAAACTGATAATGGTTTGATTTTGTTTTGGTGGATTTTTTGTTTTGCATTTTTTTTCAAGTCATGGAATTCCTAGAAAAGTCATGGAATTTTAAAGCCCATGTTTCAGGTCTGGAAGAGACATGGAATTCAAGGAATTTGTTGAATTGATTTTTCATACCAGGGGTGCAGGAGGTAAAGTATGTGTTATGGATTAATACACATCACAAAACCTGTTTGCCTCTTACTCCCAGTAAACACTAGTTTAGTAGAGAGTGAGGGTGAATAAGCACAAGTTATCCAACCACAGTTCACTCTTTGTGAAGCTTTATTCTAAGCTCCGCACTCTAAGCGTCTCAGTACCAGCTCCGCAGTGTAAACGCATAAAAAATCTAATTTTGGTTGTTAGACATTATGATGGATGATCAAATTGTTCTGTTTCTACAAACCGGGAGTGTTCTGTTGAAAACTTCAGTAACCAAAACCTTTTTTGGATTTGACTAATGACAACATGACTGTCAGGAAATGCTGTAAAATAATAATAATAAAAATAAAAAAAGTCTTGTAGGTAGTACAGCAGTAGAAGGCCATCAAAATTTATTTCAAGGAATTGAAAAGGTTAGAAATCTTAGTGAAAATGGGTTGAAATCACTGAACATTTGTATGCAGGTTATACTAATGTAGTACACGCCTTGATGAAATATTTTAATGTCAGATATCTATAGTGATTGATTAATTTGTATTTGTTAAAGATTGTTGCTGTAATTGGCACAGGGAATAAACTTAACCTGGGTTTACACTGGGGCCATGATATCCATGATCTCCACAATTTGAGACAATTGTAATAAGTGTTGGGGGCTGTGGGATTGAAGCGTGATGATCTTGAGGGAACTTGGTGGAATCATAATGATCTTGATGGAAGTTGGTGAAATCGTGATGATCATGAGGGAACTTGATGGAATCGTTATGATCTTGAGGGAACTTGGTGAAATTGTGATGATCTTGAGGGAAGTTGGTGAAATCGTGATGATCTTGAAGGAAGTTGGTGGAATCATGATGATCTTGAGGGAACTTGGTGAAATCGTGATGATCTTGAGGGAACTTGGTGAAATCGTGATGATCTTGAGGGAACTTGGTGAAATCGTGATGATCTTGAGGGAGCTTGGTGAAATCGTGTTGATCTTGAGGGAACTTGGTGAAATCGTGATGATCTTGAGGGAACTTGGTGAAATCGTGATGATCTTGAAGGAAGTTGGTGGAATCGTGATGATCTTGAGGGAAGTTGGTGGAATCGTGATGATCTTGAAGGAAGTTGGTGGAATCATGATGATCTTAAGGGAACTTGGTGGAATCGTGATGATCTTGAGGGAACTTGGTGAAATCGTGATGATCTTGAGGGAGCTTGGTGAAATCGTGATGATCTTGAGGGAACTTGGTGAAATCGTGATGATCTTGAAGGAAGTTGGTGGAATCGTGATGATCTTGAGGGAAGTTGGTGGAATCGTGATGATCTTGAGGGAAGTTGGTGAAATCGTGATGATCTTGAGGGAAGTTGGTGGAATCGTGATGATCTTGAGGGAAGTTGGTGAAATCGTGATGATCTTAAGGGAAGTTGGTGGAATCGTGATGATCTTGAGGGAAGTTGGTGGAATCGTGATGATCTTGAGGGAACTTGGTGAAATCGTGATGATCTTGAAGGAAGTTGGTGGAATTGAGGGAAGTTGGTGGAATCGTGATGATCTTGAAGGAAGTTGGTGGAATCGTGATGATCTTGAGGGAAGTTGGTGAAATCGTGATGATCTTGAGGGAAGTTGGTGAAATCGTGATGATCTTGAAGGAAGTTGGTGGAATCTGATGATCTTGAGGGAACTTGGTGGAATCGTGATGATCTTGAGGGAACTTGGTGGAATTGAGGGAAGTTGGTGGAATCGTGATGATCTTGAGGAAAGTTGGTGGAATCGTGATGATCTTGAGGGAACTCGGTGGAATCGTGATGAACATGACAAAATTTTGGACTGTCAAAAATTTTGCCACGATTATTACGATGTATTACAATTTGATGCCCATCGTGATAGAATGTTGGAATCATAGTAAAGCGCAGTAGAGCTTAACAGATCTTATCAGAGCTAAACAGACCTTGATTCCCCATCGTAGGGGATCTTGCTAAACACAATTCCTTCAAGTTTCATCTCTTGGATGTACCCTGCCTCTTTTTTATACCCGAATTGTGCTCAAATCATGGTCATGAATCGTCTCCACGCTTTTTTAGATCATATATGCAGTTAACTCTGGACTGTGGGATGAGGAAACTGGAGTACCTGAAGAAAACCCACACAAGCTTATGCAAGAACATGAAAGCTCCACACAGAAAAGCTCGTCGGCCTGAATCGACCACCAGTCTATTACAGGGCTAACAGACTCAAATCCATACACCCCATCCACACTCTATGTGCAATTTAGAGAAGCTGGTTGATATGTTGTGCCTGTCTTTGGATTGTGGGAGGAAATTTGAGCACACCCACACAAACATGGGCAGAACATACAAATTCCACACAGAAACGACCTTGACCGAGATTAGGGCGCTTAGCATCGAGCCAAAGCTCAAACAGTTATGGAAAAGAGGCATTTCCAAATTTTTGAGCGCATATATTATGGTTTGAATCATAATCATAAAACGACTTAAACTTTTTTTTTACTTGTCTTTGTTGCAGCTCTGGATGTTCACCTCCCGGTATGTCGTGTCAACTGTGCTTTGCACATGTGCAATGTTCAAGGGAGCATTCGTATTCCTATCTGCACAGACTACAAGATTTTGTTTAAATTACAAATAAATGATTCGAGTCGGCACTGATAACTCACTTGACCCGACCTCTGATAACTCGATCGAGCTGTACGTTGTCGTTTCCCAACACAAGATGAGCTGTTGTGCTCCCCATATTGAACTCGTAGACATGCTGATAAAAACATGTCGCCTTTAAACTATTTACTCATATGACATAGGACCCGAACCCAGGACCTTCTTGCTGTGAGGTGGACGTGCTAACTACTACGCCACTGTGCCACCCTAATTAATTAATTAAATAATTAATTACAATGTAAATGAAATAAATAATTGTGAAAGGAATTAATTAATTACAATTTTCATTCCTGCATTTGCTCAGTCTCTTAATTTTGTTAGGGTTGCAGTGAGGGTGGAGCCTATCTAAGGCAGCGTACACCTTAAACAGCTCACCAGGTCAGAAAATGAGCAAGAATGTAAAGTTTCACTCATCAGGCCTGTGGCTCCAGTTGCTTGTTACAGCACAGTGTTGGGGAAAAAGCCAGAAACAGGAAAATAAATTTATTGTACATAGTCGTCTTGTATGCAAAGATAGAGTCATGAAAAAATGTAATGTCTAATCTGATATTTTAACTAACATGTCTTGGCAAGCAAAATCTTCTGGCTTTTTTTCCCCCCTCCCTAAAAAAATTGTCATTATTTGGTAATTTTCCACAAATGATGCAACCCATCACAAACCTGGTAACAGACTCCAGAAGTGACATGCATCTACAGGTATTGTGCAGTATACATTGATTTAAGTCCCGAGATAACAGAGAAAATCTGCCCTAAAAAAATGCATGTTTTGCAGTTTGAGCCCATTTTTGCACAGGAATGTACTTCACCCCTCTTTAATGGTGAATGATATGGTTGGCTTACTGAGTGACATTATATATAAAGGATGAAGAAACCTATGTAAACTTTATAGCTTTGAAAGCTGGGTGCCACTACTTGGCAAATAACACTGTGTAGTAGAGCTAACTTGAAAGCAGCACTGTGGGTGAATCTAATAAAGTGATGCTGCAGACAAGAGGCAGCGGTGGGCAGTGGTGGCTGAGTGGTTAAGTGTTACTGATCCAAAGGTTGGAGGTTCAAACCTCAGTTACCACCATGCTGCCGCTGTTGGGTCCTTGAGCAAGGCCCTTAACCCTCAATTGCTCAGTTGTATAAAGAATTACAAGTGTAAATCACCCTGGGTAAGAGTGTCTGCCAAATGCCGTTAATGTAAAGGTAAACAAGATGAAACGCTTACTCCTGTGTACTAACAAACTCCAGTCTGTTTGAGTAGATCTGATGCTTGATCCCGCCCGGTGACTTTGACTATTCAATTATTCAATGGAATGCAATATTGCATGTGTCATTAAATAAATTAATGGTGCAGTCAGTAATTAAATACAATGAATTTAGTTATTTAATTATTTATTAAAATTCAAGTTTAAATTATTTCACATTTCCAGCAATTATTTTAAACATGCTACTGAATGAATTGATTCAGTTCATTTGTCCCTTATCCAGACCACTTATTCATCAGGGTCACAGGTCAACTGAAGCCAATTCCATCTGACACTGGGTGAGAGGCAGGGTACGACCTGCATGGGGGTACACCATTGGGTAATTCAGAGTAGCCAGTTGGCCTAATATACGTATGTTTGTACTGTAGAAGGAAATTGAATCACTCAGAAGGCAAGGTTTGAACTCAGAACCTTCTAGATGTGAGGCTTCTGGAAGTGGGGTTAGTATAATCAGGATGCCGAAGTCAATAGCCAAACGTTGGCTGTATGGATGTTTAGTATATATTACACATGAATAATTGGTCTGCTATCTCTGGATTATAAACCATTATTCCCACTGGATAATGCATGGATCAAAATGACAGACATTCACAATTTGTCACAGGCACTCAAGCAGGCAGTGTCATCATCATCACACACTCTAAAATGAAAAAACACACAAAAAGTATTACAATCACATTTTAGTTAGTTTTATTTTATTCTTGTATTTCTTATCTTAGTAGTTTATACTAAAAGTTTTAATTTGTGTGCAAACACCTCTGTACAGAGACTGTTTTTTCATGTGTTTCTGTAGTATGTAGGCTAACCTTTGAATAAGAATGCCAGCTCGACGGCATGTACGGAGCTCCCTGAACTGCTCGCCTGACCATTGCATGGCAATATACACAACCATTCACACTCCACATCTAGGGGCAATTTGAAGCAGCCAGTTAGCCTAATGTGCATGTCTCTTGACTGTGGGAGGAACCGGAGTACCCGGAGGAAACAACAAAAATGCCAGGAAAACCCCCCCAAATGCCAGAGCCCAAGATTTGAACCCAGGACCATTATGCTGTGAGGTGGACGTGCTAACTACTACGCCCCTGTGCTGCCCCTGTTTTTTTTTACTTAGTGTGCTAACATACCTTTAAGAAGCCAAAGGATAGTGGTGACTGAGTGGTTAAGGCTTTGGCTTACTGATCAGAAGGTCAGCAGTTCAAACCTCAGTACCACCAGGCTACCATTGTCGGGCCCTTGAGCAAGGCCCTTAACCCTTTACTGCTCAGTTGTATGAATAACATATTAATGTAAGCTGCCCTGGATAAGGGCGTCTGCCAGATATAAATGTCAAATTATTCATATGTAATATTCAGCAACATCCACTTCGCCTTTGGTGTGTAAGTGTTAACTATATTGTACATTACTGGAGTCCAGCTGCTGTTGTTTGACAAGTAAGCAGAACAGTTTATTTTCTGTCCAATAAGCAGTCCTAGTGGCAGTGTGTCCTTCCTGTGCCTGCTACTGCAAGCACATTGGGTCAAGACACAGAGCCTCTATCCCTGTCTCTGAGACATCAGAAATATCAGAAACTATACCAGCAAATTTTAAAGCCATATACAACAAAAGAGAGGAAACAATATATAATGTATATTTGGACTTGAGCCTAATCTGTGGCCTAATGGCAAGAGAAGTGGATTTGGGACTAATTCCCAAACCATTTGGAAAAATGCATGGTGGCAAGGGAGTGAACAGTATCTTCCCCTTCCTCCACCTTCTTAGCTGAAGTGCCCTTCTGCAAGGCATCTAACCCCCAACTGCTCTCCGGGTAGGATGACCATCCACTTTGGATGGGTTAAATGCAGAGCTTAAATTCCTTTGCGGGATTAATACAGTGTATCACACATTTCCAAACCCAAATTCCTAGCAGGGTATTTTAATGCTACAGGTAAATGTAGCCATGGGTAGTTTTAATGCAGTCCTTTCAACAAATAACACTGTCACTGGTTATATACCCTCTGTCCTCACATTATCAGGTTTATGACTCCAGAAGTGTTGAATAGTAGCCAGCTGGAATCTGCAAACTTCCTGATATGAATTTACTTCATCCTGTTTTAGTGGCTACTATCCAACTGGCTTGAATGTAAAATTTATTCATGCTTTCTATCCCAGGACTTTTCTTTCTGTCTTCCTTATTTATGTAAACCTTCCTTATTTTCTTCCTTATTTAAGTAAACACTAGAATTTGTTATCACTTATTATTCACCTGCATCCTCCGTGTAGATAAGGGACCGTCATTTTATTATGGGACACACGGTATATGAGCAAAAAAAAATGCATTACGGTGTACACCACTTTGTAAGTAAATATTATATGTTTCTGTTATTTGTCTTTATTAAATAATAATTATGATCTTTTATTAGCTCTGTTGTATCTTTTGTGGAGGGATTGACATTAGGGAGGCAGTGCAAGTATTTATTGGTATCATCAATTTTCATATATTGTGGAATAGTCAAGGTGATTTTGCAATAAGAGTCTTTTTACCGAAAAGTTACACTACTATTGGATTATTTATTATTATTATTATTATTTTTATTTATTTTTTGTTTTTTTAAACTGTGTTTATTTGTATCCCTGTAGGGAGTGAACAGGCAGGAATGTGACGCTGTGCCCACCATGCTGGCTACTCCTTACTCTAGAACAGATTTCTTCAGTGGACAGATGACACATGTACTTACATCCATTTTGGTTACCACTGTTGGTGGTGACACTATAGCACATATTGGCACTGAACATGGAAGACTGCTGCAGGTGATCACTTCATCACTGTCCAAGAAATAGTCTTTACTGTTATATTTACACTACCATTCAAAAATTTGGGGTCACTTAAAGATTTCCTTGTTTTTGAAAGAAAATTTCAAATTATTTAAGTAAAAAAAAAAAAATTAATTTGATCACAAAGACAGCTGGGACACTGTTAATGATGTACATGTCTATTATAGGTGAAAAAACTGTATTTTTAAGTAATATCTACAAAGATGTACAGAGGCCCATTTCCAGCAACTATCAGCAACTGTAACTTATGTTCCAGTGGCACACTGTGTTTGCTAATCTGAGTTTGTCATGTTAAAGCGCTAATTGCTAATTAGAAAACCCTTTTTCAGTTATCTCAGCCAGCTGGAAACTGCTGTGCTGATTTAAGAAGCAATACAATTGCTCTTCTTTAGGTTAGTTAAATATCTGGAGAATCAGCATTTGTGGGTTTGATAATAGACTCCAAATTCATCAGAATATATTTGTTCTGATAAATGAAGGTTATTACATAAAAGAAATCCTCAGTTGGAAGCTTCATTAAATAGTACCCCACAAAACTATTCTCAACTTTAACAGTGAAGCAGCGACGACTGAAATTGCAATGAAAAAGCCATATCTGAGACTCAGAATAAAGGAAAAGATGCTGGAGAAGTGCTTAATGCCATCTGTCAAACTTGGTGGGGGAAATGTGGTCTATGGTG
>JAQMYF010000006.1:27738847-27753642 GCA_030014195.1 Neosilurus mollespiculum
AGTCGGCTGAGATGGGCGCCAGCCTCCCCGCGACCCTAATTAGGAATAAGCGGTTCAGAAAATGACATGACATATTTCGACGTATCGAGCACTGTTATACGGAAAATCGACTCAGGATTTTTTATATATATATATATATATATATATAATGAGAGAGAGCGTTAAATCCATTTAATATTTTATTTTTCAGGCTGGTATGCAGGATCCATCCTCAGTCCTCAGACACGAGGCCATATGTGGACATTAACATAAATGTAAATGAGGAGAGAACGGAGCGTGGATATTTCATCTCTGGACAGGCACGTGTGGAAGGCTTCAGTTTTGTGGTAAGGCTTTGTAACACAAACCATACAAAATGCAATAGTAAGTAAATTAAATCCTGCTTAATTTTTAATCCACTTTTGATTCATCTGATTGTAAGTGTGTTTAAAACATGTAGTGTGTCTCATTTGTTAAATTTATTTAAAAAATGAAATATATAATTTCCATATTTAGACACCAGTTATCACAGACATCAGGCCCAACTTTGGGCCCAAGATTGGAGGCACCAGAATTACTCTATCAGGGAAACACTTGGATGCAGGACAAACAAGAACAGTCTATATGGGGGACAAGACCTGTACTGTTGAAAGGTATTTAGCCATACAGTATGTTTTTGATCATGACTATACCTTACTCTTTTCTTTTTTCATGAACTGAAGCATTTTTTACAGCACGTCCAACAATGGGACCTTGTCCTCTGTAGTCTTCACGTCTGTACAAGTGGAGGAACCGACAGAGGTGAATGTGAAACTTTACATTGACAAATCAGTTCCTATTGCAGCCAGAAGCTTCAGCTACAGGGAGAATCCAAAAGTGACTGAGGTGAAGCCTAACTGCAGCTTCAGCAGGTGAGGTCCAGGATAACACTGTACAGTATGAATGTACTATGTATGTATGTGTGTTTATTGTGTCAATGTACAGTATGTGCTGTTGTATCTAATAATTCTCCATGCATATGTTGTGTATTGCTAAATATTGAGATTTTCATGAAATACACATTCAGCGACACATTTTGAGTATTTCATGCTTCAATCCTTCTAGGGTTACTGCGAGGCTGGAGCCTCATTTCAGATGACTCTGGCTGAAACAGCTAGCCCAGAGCATCGCAGGGCCAACACACAGTCACACACACAACCATTCATACTCACACCTAGAGGCTATTTGGAACAGCGAAAAAACATAATTAGCATGTCTTTGGACTGTGGGAGGAAATCAGAGTACCCATGCAAGCACAGAGAGAAAATACAAACTCCACACAGGAATGCCCTCGCCGAGCCCAACGACTCGAACCCAGAACTTTCATGCTGTGAGGTGGAAATGTTAACCACTAAACATAAGGCTAACAAGATTCCAGGGTTAAAGCAGTGTATGAAGTGTATGAAGGAATGGACTTAAATCCCTTCTTGCCAGAGTGCAGGACTGATCAATAGTTACCACAAACGTTTAGTTGTAGGAATTGATTCAAAAGGGGTTCCAAAATGCAAGATTTACATACATCATGCACACATCACTGCACAACTGAGCTTTATTTGGGGTTAATCAGAGTTTAATTAATATCAGGTGTGTACTGACTGCTATTTAACACAAGTGGTCCATCGAACAGAAAGAAGGTTCTGGGTTCAGCCAGGGGGTTTCTGTGTGTGTTGGCCATGCAGTGGACTGGTGAGTTGTCTAGTGTCGACCCCGCTTTTGTCCAGAGTCGGCTGAGATAAGCTCCAGCCTTCCCGTGGCTTCAGAAGGCTTAAGAGGTTCAGTAAATTAATGGTTAATTCTGAACACAGTCACTTCCTCAATTATTAGAGGGTGTGCAAATTAATACAACTATCTTTTTGATTGGAACAGATTGTATGGGAAATGGATGGGAAAACCTCTGAAATTGTAGTTTATTATTTACCCTTGCCAGGAACAGATATAGATAGGCATGGTCACTACAAACGTTTTCACCAATTACCATTGGCCCATTCCTGATGCCAAACTCTAGTACTCTGCTAATGATGAAGTGGGCTGTGATATCCTGCACTCAACTGTGAGCAGGCTGCAGACACAGCATCCTTAGGCCCTATTCCTTATCTCTGGGGACTTTAATCATGCCTCTCCATCCTCCACTCTGCCAAAATTCAGCCAGTACGTCACCTGCCAGACCAGAGACAATGAAACACTGGACTAATTTTATGCCAACACCAAGGGGGCATATAATTCAACACCCCTCCCTCCCCTGGGGAGATCAGACCACAACCTGGTTCATCTCCTACCTGTGTATGAACCCCTTGTGCACAGGCAACCAGCTGTGACCCGCATAGTTAGAAGATGGTCCGAGGAGACTGAAGAGGCCCTGAGGGACTGGTTTACGACTGTGTGGGAGGAACACTGTGACCCTCATGAGGAGGACATTGACAGTCTCACTGATTGCATCACAGACTACATAAACTTCTGTGTGGAGAACACTGTACCTATCAGGACTGTACGGCGTTTCTTCAACAACAAACCCTGGATTAACCCTGATATAAAGGCCCTCCTTAAGGAGAAAAAGAGGGCTTTTTAGTCAGGAAACAAGGAGGAGCTAAAGGTCATAGAGAAGGAGCTGAGGTAGAAGATCAGAGAGGGACTGAACTGCTACAAGAAGAAGATGGAGGATTGGTGGATGCAGAACAACGTCAGTGGAGTCTAAAGAGGCCTGAAGACCAGCTCTGGGCACAGGGAACCGGACTCCCAGACTAGGGGTGACCAGAAGTTGGCAAATGATCTGAACCTATTCTTCAACAGGTTTGATCAGTCACCTAACCCTCCCCCGGCCCAGTCATCCCTGCTGCAGCCCTTCTCGTCTGCACCCCCTCATTGGCTTTGACTTCATAATTAGTTTGTTGTTTAGGAAGTTAAGATTCTTCACTGTCTTCCTTAAAATGTTTGAAATCGAATGACTCTTCAGAAATGTTAGAAATTGATGAGTTTGAGTCTGAGAAGTTTGACTGTCAGTGTTTGTATGTATGGCTGTGCACATTCAATTCACTGTGCAAGGGAATATTAATTTTCATACATCGTCAGTCACATGACTAGTCAATCGCAATCAGTAATACCCTCGACCCTCGATTTAACGGACAATAAGGGGGGAGCACCAGTTCGGTTTTGCCGATTGTCTGTATTTTCCGAGAGTAGATCGGAAGTGGGTAATAACAACAATTTCATTACAGAAAAATAGGGGAAAATGCTGCGTATGTATATACCACCACATCATCCAATGTGACACTACTGAATGCGCACTGACGGGCATGCCAACTAACAGCCGACTATTGAAACAGCAGCTAGCGTCTGCCCTTACCTAGCTGGACAGGTTCGGCTTCTCCAGACTTTGTCCGCAGCTTCTGATATCCATTAAACCGGAGTCCGTAGAATCGAGGGTTGAGTGTAAATTCTCAATTGGAGGCAGTGTTGTTAGTCAGTGTTGTTATTGAAATCAAAGTTTAATTTAAAATCAAGTTGCTAATAGACACAAATAGAGATGCAGAAGGAGGTTTTATTGTAACTTGATATACCTGCAGTTCGGTTGCTTAGTGTGGTAACTTTTTAAACACTTAAAGGCTTATTGCCATGGAATCCACAATGTGAGGGGGTAACACTCTATTTGGCATGCTCCTGTACATAAAAAAATGTACCTTCAAAACCATTTGTGGTTTTTGAACAGTCAGTTCCAGATTTTTGAATGTGACTGTGGGGATACAGTGCATATAGGAAAGAAATATTTTGTTGCTTTGCAGCCTGAAATGAAGAGACACAATGGTGTATTCACACAATGGAATTTATAATAGCAACAGTACAGAAAAAAAAAAAAATCACTGAGATGGTTATAAGATCACCCTGCGCTAACAATAATGAGAACCTTAATCTGGTGTAACTAATGACCTTTTTGATTAGCTCAGCATAAAAACATCTATTCCAAGAGCATCCCAGTGCTTGAAGTGTAACTGAGAGCAATCATTTACATTTGTGGCATTTGGCAGACGTTCTTATCCAGAGTTACATACATCAGTGCAGTGAAGTCACTATCAGTGAATACATTCTGATACTGGTTCACTAAGACACGAGTATACAGACCCTGGCAAAAACAATGGAATCACCAGTCACTTCACAGAACTATTTTTATTTTAAAAAATGGCAACCTTCTGCCTTTAAGAAACATTTAAAAAAAAATGAAAGAAAGTTGTCTGAGGAACATATTCTGCATTAGATTAAATCTGGATCAAATACAACAAAATGGAAAGGTGGTAAAAAGGAAGGATACTAGTAGACCAAGAAAGACCGAACAATCAGAAATCACCTAAAAGAAATAGGATTTACATACAGAAAAGCAAGAGGGAAACCATTAAATTATTTAAAAAGAAAAAAATTATGTTTGTCCCCCCAGTGCAGCTAACTGGGTTATCAAAGGGTTATCTCACTGTCTGTGGTGAGAGGCATGTAAAAGAACCATTGCTGTTGCTCGTAAAGAGTAGGTCTGTCCATGGTGTACTCTGCCCTCGCCCAGAGTTGGCTGAGATGGTCACTAGCCTTCCTGTGACCCTAATTAGGATTAAGTGGTTCAGAAAAAAAATGAAATTAAGCAGTTGCTTAAGCAAATGAATGAATGAATGTTACTGTGGGCTAAAGAAAAGCAATCCTGAGCTATGGACGACTGGATGAAAGGGATATTCAGTGACGAATCACGAATCTGCATTGGGCAAGGTGATGGATGTTTGGTGATAATGGTATAATTTTCCAGGAGCAACATGCATCTTGACATGGGGCAAAAAGTATACTTTTTATATATATATATATATATATATATAATGTCAGTGACATGTCCGACCTTAATTCCACTGAAACTCTATGGTAGTAATTAAAGAAATGGTCCATGACAAGCCTCAGTGAGGTTGAAGTCAGAGCTCTGTGCCGGCCACTTGGCACACAATGTCTTCATGAACCTCTTACTGTGGACAGTAGCATTGCTATTTGCTCGAGTATTTTTATTTATTTATTTATTTATTTATTTATTTTGTGTGTGTGTTTTTAGTTGCAGTGAAGGTAGGATTTGTTTAATGATGTGAAGTTTAGGTGTCCATAAATGTTTGGTGATATAATGTATCAAATAGCCCACAGACATGCATTGTGTTTTGCTCGTTAACTATGATTTTGTCTTATGCAGAGGTTCCAAAATCCTCATAGTGGGAGAAAATCTGGACATTCCATCACAGACTACAATTCATTACAAACCTAAGAACTCGAATCCTGTCCGAAGTGTAAGTGTTTTTAACACAGTGCCTGTTTTACGTAAAGTTCTGTGTATGGTGTCACCCATTTTGACTCTAAAATCCCGTAGGTGTGTGTGGGTCGTGTGAGCCCAACAGAGATGGAGTGTGAGATGCCAGCATGTAAAGATTCCAATGGTATTCTGTCAGTGAATATGGACGGAGCTAAAAATCTTATTAATTTGCCTTTTTTCTGCTACCCCAATGGCAAGCCAATCCCCTTTGAAAATGAAAAAATGCTTCTACTAGAGCCTGGGATGGACAAGGTGTCACTGCATGTGTGTATGCGTTTGTATTTTTTGTGTTTATGAATGTTTATTAAATTTAGCAGCAATCTCAAGTTTCGATATTCTAGTACTTAATATGTAATGTACATTATTTGTCAATGGTGCTCATGACTGAATATGACTGTTGTTATTGACCTCAGCACGAGAGATTGAACTTGGTGAGCCATTGCATGGACATCATCATGACAATAAATGGCATGAACTGCAATGCTCATATTTTGGAAAATGAAATCTTCTGCAGAATCAGTAAAAATATTCTAATTCCCAAAGAGGGGGCACCAGTCCAGGTAAGAGATCCATCTTCACCTGCTATTTTTGACCCTCCAGCACCAAACTAGACAGAAGTTACAGGACTGTATTCTGAGATATTGCCGATTACTGCGTTAGCGGGTCGAAATTATTTAATTCCGCAATTTAGCAGAAAATGCTATAAAACAGTCTTGACTACAATTACTCTCACTCATTTATTTGCTGAACCGCTTCCTCCTAATATTAGGGTCATGGGGAGGCTGGAGCCTATCTCAGCCGACACAGGTCATAGGCAGGGTACACCCTGAATGGATCGTCAGACCAGGGCAAACACACAACCATTCCCACTCAAACTCACACCTGGGGGTAATTTGAACAACCAGCTCACCTGATGTGCATGTCTTTGGACTGTGGGAGGAAACCAGAGTACCCAGAGGAAACCCACACAAGCACGAAGAGAACATCCACACAGACACACCCGAGCCCAGGACTTGAACCTTGGACCTTCTTGCTGGGATGCGGATGTGCTAGCCACCATGCCACCAACTTTTTTCAAGCTTCTTTTTTTATATAAATTCGTACTGTATATGAATAAAAACCTGCAATAACAATTGAGTACATGACCTATGTCCTTGAAAATATGCTGCTAAGGGGTTTCTTCTGGAAACTTTAGGTGCATTTTTCTCCATTTTATTAAATTAGTTTTTTTTACACAGCCCTTCAAATTTCATTGGTAATTATCTTGGTCAAATTTTGTCCTATCAAAAAGATATGTATATATTATGTGAAAGCCTATTTTATAGTCTTTAAAATAAGAACAATTTTTTTTTTTTAATTTGCTTTGGTGCTGGGGGTCACATTTGTCTTCTGCTGTATTTAGATATAATCCTCTCTTCACTTCTTAGTAACAGATGTACCCCTGACTTAGGTCATAATGTATTCATCTTACAGCGTGAGTTTAGAGTATAAAACTTCATATCTGAAAGACAAGTAATGCAGACATTATGGAAATAGACTAAATTCACTTACAGGAGAATCTTCTTATAGGTGTACACTTTTTTTGGTCTATGTAGATCTATGTACTAC
This sequence comes from Neosilurus mollespiculum, assembly GCA_030014195.1. Classification (NCBI taxonomy): domain Eukaryota; kingdom Metazoa; phylum Chordata; class Actinopteri; order Siluriformes; family Plotosidae; genus Neosilurus; species Neosilurus mollespiculum. The sequence goes on from JAQMYF010000006.1 coordinate 27,745,791, forward strand.
TCTCATGATAAATATAGCTGTTCACAAAAGAAGGGAAAAAGAATGGATTTGTATTTTATCTGTTTGAGTAATTTGTTAACCTTCAATAAAGAAATAGTATTATTTCTGTAATGTAAATGCAAATTTTGAGCATATGAACTATCATCGTAACAGCTCTCAGGTTCAGGATACTGAAGACTTAGAGACAGGCAGACACCTCGCTGTTAATTCACTTTCACTTTGCATTTTGTGGCTGCTTTATTTCTCTGCAGTCTCATTCGGAGACACACATGATAACTTATGCATTCACTGAATATTATCCACACACAAATTATCCACCCACAAACACTGGACAGCTTGCAGCTACCCCCCCTCCTTCCCAGAAGGCAAAAGAACACACATAAGTAGGTGCCAATAATCACACACAGGTGAAACCTATTAGCATATTACCCGCTAGTTCTACCCAACTCCTTTCGGTCTGCAGAGGGCGCTCGTTCATGCCTTCGCTCCCACAATCCAGTGGAAAAATCATTTTCAGCATTATTCTATTTTTAGTAAGGTAATATCAAGTAGTAACTGAGATAGGTAACTGTTTACACAGTTTAAGTATTGAATTGATTCTTGGTATTTTTATTCAGTTGAATTTTACCTAAAACAAAACTTTGTATTATTTAATTCTTTAATCATTCCAGGTGTCAGTGAATGGCAAGATATATGATATTGGCCGAGTGGCATATTCCAGCAATAACCTCCCTGTTGGCATTGTGTTGGGTATTCTTGCTGCACTGGCAGTAGGGGCTGCTTTAGCATTTGCAGTAATGACCCACCTGCAAAAGAGGAAGAAAGGTGCGGCTAAGTATTTGGTAACTGATAATTACTCACTTATTTGCCAAACTGCTTAATCCTACTAGGAGGCTGGAGCCTATCTCAGCCGACACTTGGGCGAAGGCGGAGTACACCCTGAACAGCTCGCCAGTCCATTGGAGGGCCAACACATACACAACTATTCATACTCACACTCAGACCTAGGGGCAATTTTGGCACTGCCAGTTAGCCTAATGTGCATGTCTTTGGACTGTGGGAGGAAACCGGAGTATGCGGAGGAAACATACAAGCATGGGGTGAACATGCAAAGTCTACACAGGAACACCCGATTCCAGGACTCAAACCCAGGACCTTCTTGCTGTGAGGTGGATGTACTAACCACTATGCCACCGTGCCACCCCACTGATAATCATTGTTCTTCTCCTTCTTCTTAATAATAATGATAATAATGATATCTATTTTTATAATATTTACTTAGGTGGCACAGTGGCGTAGTGGATATGTTTGGGTTTGATTCCTGTGCTCTGCCGTTTCAGTGTGGAGTTTGCATGTTTTCCCCGTGCTCCCACATTCCAAAAACATACACAGTAGGCTCAATGGGTGTTCCAAATCACCTCCAGGTGTGACTCTGAGTGTGAATGGTTGTATATTTGTTACCCTGCAATGGTCTGGCGGGCTGTTTAGGGTGTACCTCACGTTCGCCTAGAGTCGGCTGTGATGGGCACCAGCCTCCCCGCAACCCTAATTAGGATTAGGCAGCTTAGAAAATGAATGAAATGAATGGTTAATATTTACTTATTAATTATGTATGGATCTGCAAAATAGTTTTCTCTTACTGCATGATAAGAAATAATCTAAGGCTTTTTTTGGGAATAACCTCACAGGTTTTTTTGTTTTTTGTGACCCATCACATCAAATCAGGTATTAAGTCACATTTAGGGCTAAATGAATTATGCATATATAATTTTCTCCTACACTGTAATATATTGACTATAGCTCAAAACTGGCCCCATACAACATGATGGGTCACAAATGTATTTAAGAGTTTATATAAATGGCATAAATTATTAGTAAATGAAGTCAGCAGGCTGCAGTTATTGTTAGTCAAGTTAGCAAGTTTTCCTTGTAATGTATTTATGTAATAATTAAATTATATTAAACCTACAAAAATAAATGATGATTAATGTTAATTATGCTATAAAAACTTGTAGCTGCGCAGGCAGAACTTCGTTTGTCAATGTTATTCACTCGCAATGGGGAAGTATCACCTGTGGGAGACTACAGACGAGGTAAACTTTTCACTCAGATTTTTACTACACTTCAAGATTTAACACTAAATAGTGAGTTCATAGTAAATTAGTAAAATAGTAAATTCTGACAAAATGTTAAAAAGTACAGATTTTAATACACCGACCAGCCATAACATTACTACCACGTGAATGGTCTGCCCCATATGCAGCAATTCACTATGTTCTAATCCTTTTCTATCAGAACCAGCTTTGCTACAGTAGCTCTTCGGTGAAATCAGACCAGACGTAATAGTCTTCTCTCCTAACGCGCATCTTAAAGTGCATTTTTTATTACTGTGTGATACGCATCATCCACTGCTGCAATAGAACCCAGTCTGAAAGGCATCGTGCAAACAGCCAGGAGGCTCAAATGCCAGAAGCAGGAGCCTGTGTGTGTTCTGCACAATTTGGGAGCCAAGATGTGTGCCAGAAGTATTGTATCTGATCCATGCCACCTGTCCCACTTTCTCTTTTTCGGCTCCCATCTGGCTGCAGGTTTCATTCAGTCGGCACCAGGACCAGTGGGCATCTTAATAGCTTTTTTGTAAGCCATAAGTCTTCTTGATAATTTCTTCATAAATACTATAATAGACTATGCTATAATCAGTACTCTTAACCTTATCTTACTGTTCTCATTATTACTGCAGTTAGGCAAGACAGGTGCAGGTGACTCTCTTTGAGGGCACTCTCTCCCCGACTATCACACACCACGAGCACACTCCCCCGAGTACTAATCGTCATCACCTGCACCTCATTACCGGATCTGATTACTCCACCATATAAACACGTGTTTTCACCACTACTCCTTCAAGTGTTTGGACTCACCTTAGCTTCCGCGTTCTCTACCCGTTAAGACTTCTCCTGGACTCTTCGTGTACTTTCCTTGTGTGTTTTTGGTTTCCTTTCCATACCGCATTTTGAGTATTTCCCGTTTTTGTGGCTCCCTGAGCCAGTGTTTGTTTGGGACAATAAAACCTGCTGTATTATATTCCCCTTGTCTCCGGGTGTCATCATAACAGAAGGCTAGACCGAGATCGACGGAATGGAGGCCACGCCCACTTTCCTCAATCTCTCGTGGAGGAGGTACGGCGTGCCCTCTCACCGTTCGAGGCGCCCTCTGCGAGGCTGGTGCTTGCTACTTCCACCAAAGGTCCCATTATTATCCTCGCTTGTTACTCCAGAGATGCAGACAGCGGTGAGGGATTCCTTCTCCAGTGTTCGCTGGCGATCGAGATGCACCCCGCTCACTTTCCCACAGAACAAGCCAAAGTCGCCTATATCATCTTCTTACTCTCCGGAAAAGCACCGCAGTGGGCAGAGGGTCAGTGGAGACAGAATGGTGCGCCGCTTTCACCACGCACTTCCGTGAGGTGTTCTGCTGCCCCGACGGTGACTCCACCAACCAGGAGAAACTACACCGGCTTCATCAAGGGCGGATGGACATCGGGGAGTACACCCTGGAATTCCGCACCCTTGTGGGAACAAGCGGGTGGAATGAGACCGCCCTGATCACCCATTTCCGTCAAGGCTTAGAACCTTCGCTGTGGCTACAACTCTCCACCTATGACGATTCCATGGGGCTGGAGAGATTCATTCAGCTGGCCATCCACGTAGCGCATCGACGGAGAGGGTGCATCGCGGAGTTGTAGCACTCAGCTTCCACCACGCCAACTCCACCGCTCGCTGAACCTATGCAGGTGGTTCGCTCTGGCTCACTCCTGCTGAACGACGTAGACGGATAAAGGAGGGACTCTGTCTACTGTGGCCAGGCGGGACATTCCATGTCGACCTGCCCTACTCGCCCCCCATGTCCGTTGGTGAGTCAAGGGAACATCGAGCTCCTAAAGTCCCAGCCTCTATCAACACCAGTCATTACTCCAATATGCTCTCTTACAGTCATGGCGCTCATCGACTCCGGTTCAGCGGGCAACTTCATCTTCGGGGATCTGTGTCGAAAACTCCAGCTCAAGTTACACCGCTGCCCAACACCCTTCTCCGTATGCTCCAAAACCGGGGAACCCCTCACTTCACGGAGCGTCAACTCCAGACCGACCCCGTGCTCCTGAATATCGGCTTCTTGCACCAAGAAGAAAGATCATTTCTGGTACTCGAGAGATCAAACGCCAACATCATCCTTGGACAACCATGGCTTGTGCTCCATTCACCGACAATCTCCTGGGCCACCAGTGAAGTCCTGAAGTGGGGAACAGGGTGCTTCCAGCATTGCTTTCCACAGCTCCCCCAAAGAACCCTTGGGGACCACATCAACATTGGTACAACCACCATCGAAAGCCCATCAGCCCAGACAACTATAACGATCCCGGAAAAATACTCCGACTACCTCGACGTTTGCAGTCCAGTCCTCGCCACGGGATTACCACCCCACAGACCTTGGGACTGTGCCATCGAGCTAGTACCCGGCGCATCGGCCCCTAAGGGGCGAGTATGCCCTATGTCTCTGCCAGAACGATGAGCCATGTAGGATTACATAGAGGAGGCATTACAACAGGGCTATATTCGTCCGTCCACCTCGCCAGCAGCCTCCAGCTTCTTTTTCGTCACCAAGAAGGATGGGGGCTTGGAGCCCTACATTGATTACCGAGCACTTAACCAAGTCAATATCAAGTTCAGGTACCCATTACCACTGGTTTCCGCAGCCCTGGAACAGCTCCGTGGAGTGACCGTATTCAGTAAACTCTGTAGTGCCTACAGCCTGGTGCGAATCCATTCAGGAGACGAGTGGAAGACGGCATTTATCACACCCAGCGGTCACTACGAATATCTGGTCATGCCGTATGGGCTAGCCAACACTCCTTCTGTATTTCAAGGGTTCATGAAAGAAATCTTCTGGGATATGCTGGACCGATACGTGATTGTGTACATAGATGATATCCTCGTCTACTCTCCAGACCTCTCCACCCATGTTTAGCATATAACCAAGGTGCTCCAACGTCCAAGCCACCACCACCTTTTCCTGAAAGCCAAGAAGTGCTCCTTTCACCAGGCGATGGTATCGTTTCTGGGCTACATGATAACTCCCCAAGGGGTCCGTATGGAGGAAGATAAGGTCAAAGTTGTCAAAACCTGGCCCGAACCCGAGACGGTGAAAGCCCTACAAAGATTCCTGGGATTTGCCAACTTTTACCGCCAGTTCATCATGAACTTTAGTGTCTTGACAGCTCCTCTCACCACGCTCCTCCGTGGGAAACCCAAGACCCTCGTGTGGAATGACACAGCCAAGCTTGCCTTCCATCGCCTTAAAGAAGCATTTCTCTCGGCACCAGTACTCCATCATCCAGATCCAACTAAACCTTTCATTGTGGAAGTAGACCCTTTAACCAGTGGAGTGGGGGCCGTACTGTCGCAGCGCCAAGATCAGAAAAGTCAAAATCACAATCGCTACCTTGCGCCTTCTTTTCATGCAAACTGAGTCCTGCGGAACAGAACTACAGCGTAGGGAACCGCGAGCTCCTGGCTATCAAACTAGCCCTGGAGGAATGGTGCCACTGGCTACAGGGTGCACGGTATCCCTTCCAGGTCCTCACTGACCACAAGAATTTGTGCTACCTAAGAGAAGCTAAACGCTTGAACCCCCGCCAAGCTTGCTGGGCTCTGTTCTTCACTCGTTTCAACTTCACTATAAGGTACTGCCCGGGATCACAGAACACCAGAGCCGATGCCCTGTCTCATATCCACAACCCCGACAAAGCATCGGATCAACCAACCACAATCCTTCCTCCCAAGGTCTTCCTCAATGCCATACAGTGGGACCTGGAGGAACACATCTGAGCCGCCCTGGAGTCAGATCCGGCACCTCCAGAAACACCACAGGGGCGGCAGTATGTGCCCAGGAACCTCCGACTTCCCCTGCTTCAGGAAGTACATTCCGTCCCAGGTACTGGTCACCCAGGGACTATGGCAACTCTCTCCCTCCTCCAGGAGCGTAACTGGTGGCCCGGAATGTCCACTACGGATATGAGGCATGCAACATCTCAAAAACACCTTGAAACCTCCCGGCTGGGAAGCTCCTTCCTTTGCCCATACCTTGACATCCATGGTCGCACCTGGGGGTAGACTTCATGACAGACATTCCACCATCCAAGGGTAACACCTGCGTCCTAGTAGTTGTGGACCATTTTTTTAAAGGCGTGTAAGTTAATCCCCCTCAAGTCCCTTCCAACAGCAGCGGAAACGGCCAGGGCCCTATTCGAACACATCTTCCACAACTTTGGGCTACCGGAAGACGTGGTAACGGACAGAGGCCCACAGTTCACCTCAAAATTCTGGAAGGCCTTCTTTAAACTCCTGGGGGTGACCGTCAATTTATCATCCGGATATCACCCCCAAACCAACGGGCAAACGGAACGGAAGATCCAGGATATAGGAAGATTCTTACGAACCTTCTGCAACCGTCACCATGCTACCTGGAACCAGTTCCTCCCATGGGCCGAGTATGCACAAAACTCCCTGCGTCAGCCATCCACCGGGCTGACCCCTTTTTAGTGCGTACTCCGCCAACAACCTCCGCTCTTTTGGAACAGAGAGCTTACTGACGTCCCAGCGGTGGACCAATGGTTTCGGAGGAGCGAACGGGTCTGGAGCGAGGCTCACCGACACCTTCAACACGCTGTTCGACATGGGACTTCCGCTGCTGACGCAAGATGCTCAGAACCGCCCCGTTACCAGATTGGGGAAAAGATGTGGCTCTTCTCCCAGAACATCCAACTCCAGAACGCATGTAAAAAGCTAAGTCCCTGTTTTCTTGGTCCTTTCAAGATCATAGCTCAAATCAACCCAGTCACATACAAACTTGAACTCCCTTCCACCTATAAAATACACCCTGTATTCCTCGTCTCCTTACTGAAACCATATCACTCACCCCTGGTCTCTCCATCCACAGAGTCGGGTGAGGCAACAGAACCCCCTCCACTACTGGCAGCGGAGGAAGGCCCCATTCGTGTTCTTTCCTTGTGTGTTTTCGGTTTTGGTTCGCCCCTCGTGGCAGGTTTCCTTTCCATACTGCGTTTTGAGTATTTCCTGTTTTTGTGGCTGCCTGAGCCAGTGTTTGTTTGGGACAATAAAACCTGCTGTATTATATTCCTCTTGTCTCCGGGTGTCATCATAACAGCAATGGCCTGGCGAGCAGTCTAGGGTGTACCCCACCCTCGCACAGAGATTGGCTGAGATGAGCACCAGCCTCCCTGCAACCCTAATTAGGATTAAGTGGCTTAGAAAATGAATGAATGAATGAAGGAAGGACTGGGCATGAGACCTCCACTCAGGCTTACAAAGCAAAAAAAACACCCCAAAAAAACAGTCTGTAAAGCAAACAGGTTAAAGCTTGTAGTCAGTGTCATAGGCTGGTCTGGAGGCCTGAAAAACACTGACTATATAACGACATGGACGTGCGAGCCAGGTAGGGCACACACAGAGACAAAAACCGGAAAGGGAACAAACACTAGAGCACATAATGGTGAACAGACAGAAATTAAATGGTCAGTCTGGCTTAAGAAAGGAGCAAGCAAACAGGATAGCTACTAGAAAGCCCAGTGAGTAATGAGTTAAGTATTAACTTGACTAAAAACAGGTGTACAGCTGAGCGCAGAGGCGATGGTGATAAGTACTCCCCAGCCTAGAACTGCAAGGAGCTGGATGGCACTGGTGGCGATGTCTCATCTCATTTCTCATCTCATCTTCTTCCGCTTATCCGGGGCCGGGTCGCGGAGGCAGCAGTCTAAGCAGGGATGCCCAGACTTCCC
>JAQMYF010000006.1:27774737-27796226 GCA_030014195.1 Neosilurus mollespiculum
ACAACCCACAACACTGCAAGCACCACCCCCCCCCCCCCCCTCTCTCTCTCTCTTTTCTCGCGTCTTGAAAATGTGATCTCAGGGTCTGGATGATGTAATGCTGAGTATGATTTCTGCGGTTTCCTCACTTTCCATCTCCAGTATGAAACATTCTCAATATTGGGACAAGAAAAATTTGTGTAAAGAAGTAAGTCAGACATGTTTTTGTTTTTGTGTTGTTACTTGGTGACTAGTGTGTTACTAGCTAACATAATTTGCCAGTGTTAGCTGTGATTGCTGATCTTATTTTGCTAGCCATAATCGAAATTCCAGGTTTGTCGCTAATGCAGAGTAAGCAGCAAAAAATATTAATTTAACATTGTTCAGACCACGGAGGAGTAAACCATCCAACACACACACTCACACTCACACCTAGGGGCAATTTGGAACAGCCAGTTAGCCTAATCTGCATGTTTTTGGATTGTGGGAGGAAACTGGAGTACTCAGTAGAAACCCACGCAAGCACAGAGAGAGCATGCAAACTCCACACATTAGCACCCGGGACTTGAACCCAGGACCTTCTCGCTGTGAGGCAGAATTGCTAACCACCATGCTTGAATTCTTTTCAGGGCACTGTAAGTCTGTACAATTTGAGAACCCTGGGCTTAAGTGTCCCCTGACACAAACATGTGCAACCGTGATATTAAGACTAATCATCAGATTTTTTTTATTTACAAGGCTCTGTCTGTCTGTGTATGTTTGTCTGTGTGTGTGTGCATTTGTGTGTGCATGCGTGTGTATGCATATGAGTGTGTGCGTGTGTATGCATGTGTGAGTGTGTGTGTGTGTGTGTGTGTGTGTGTGTGTGTGTGTGTAGAAACACATTGTTTCACACAACTCCTTGCCAAGAGAAATGGCAAAATAAATAATTCTTGGAGCTGGGAACAAGCTGTGAGAAAGGGCTCTTCCTGATAGTGTGTATGTGTGTGTTTTTCTTTTTCTTTTTTTTTTTTTGCTACGTTTCTTTGTGTGTCTGGCCGTTTTAATATCTTGGTGGGGAGCAAATTCACCCATGAGACATTTGCAGGGTCCCTATAAAGAAAAAAAAAAACCCCAATTTATTTATTTATTTGTTTGTTTGCCTGCTCTATTTATTTGTTTATTTATTTATTTTCCGAACTACTTGATCCTACTAGGGTTGTGTGGGAGGCTGGAGCCTATTTCCGCCGCCTCTGGGCGAGGGTGGGATACACCCTGAACAGCTTGTTAATCCATCACAGGTCTAACAGACACACACACACACACACACACATACACATGCACACATAGCCGTTCAAACACAAACTCACACCCAAGGGCAGCCTGGACCAGTCAATTATCCTAATGTCCATGAGATCTTTGACTGTGGAAGGAAACCAGAGTACCTGGAGGGAACCCACACAAGCACAGGGAGAACATGCAAACGTTACACAGAAACGCCCGAGCCCAGCCTGGGACTCAAACCCAGGACCTTCTTGCTGTGAAGCGGACTTGCTAACCACTACACCACAATTTATTTGTTTATTTGTTTTATTTACTTTCTTACTTGCTTATAGTTTGCATTTGTTGCTGGCTTATTTATTTATTACAACACCTGCAACTTTTAATTAAAAAAAAAAATTTCTTTTCATAGCATTATTGATTTGCATTAATAAGAACATTGATGCAAAGTCCTCAGAAGGATAGTAAGACAAATATTTGTGTTTGTATGCATGAAGTTGGCTTCTAAACACTTTCTATCTTTTAGAAGTTCTCAGTGGACCAGATCCCTGCCTTTAGAGTATTGACAGAGTGTGCTGCTTTTGGCTCACAGATTTGGCTCGATGGCCGTCACAGAGTTTCAATGTATGGCTTCTTTAAACAATTTGTCCATCCATCATTGCTGAGTCTACTTCTCTTTACACTGGTGCTAATACAAAAACCCCTATCTCTCTAAAGCAAGATAAAGAGTGTGCAAAGCCACTTGAGATTGTGTGTACTCATGTTGCGTAACCGAGTGCACTAGAACATTGCAGCATGTGCGAGTTATGGGCCAAGATCCTGTTCAAATACATGTCCGTCTCCTTTTGGCCTTCAGCCTCCTACATATCTTTCCTTAGTATCCTTTGAGCGGAGGCACTTCCTTAAGAGATGCGAGTCATTTTCCTTTCACACGCCTGCATGTCGTGCTTGTTTTTGTGTGTGCCTCCACATCCCTGCCAACCATCTTAACCCTTCCTTCCTCCTTGCTGCTCTATCTGTTCTTTTCCCACAATCCCCAGTACACAACAATACACACATCCTCTTCATAGTAATGATAATACTGGTGGTAATAATAATAATAATAATAATAATGATAATAATGATACTCCGATGGCCTGGCGAGCTGTCCAGGGTGTACTCTGTCCTCGCCCGGAGTCGGCTGAGATGGGCCGCGACCCTATTTAGGATTAAGCCATTCAGAAAATTTATGAAATGATGATGATAATTATAATAACAATGACAATGACGATGATTATAATAATAAAAATAATAATACTGATGATGATAATAATAATAATAATAATAACAATGATGATGACAATAATAATAAAAATAATGATAATAATAATAATAATAATAATAACGATGATGATGATAATAATAACGATGATGATGATGATAATAATAACAATGATGATGATGATGATGATAATAATAAAATGATTGTGTGCTACATATTTTTGCTGGCATGTACATAGAAAGTATTTAAGTATTAGCTTGTTTCTTCATCGTCGGTGTTCTAAACATCTGGGTCTCGGTGATGGACTGGGCAAAGATTGCCCTACATTCTCTGTAATGACTGGAGAGCCCTATTTCTATCAGAGAACAAAGGTTTATTGTAAGAATTATAGCAACGTACTGCTGCAAATAAGTATTGTTTCAGATAACATGGAATACATGAGTCAGATAAATAATCGAGGCAGTCAGTATTAACGTGGTGGTCTTTTGGTTTCTCTCACTTTCTTCAGAGAGAGTGCAGGGTAGTTGGATAATAAATGAAAGGCGTGGAACATACTGCAAAGACTAAGGGTTCACTACATCCAATATAGACTGGAGGGCGGCACGGTGGTGTAGTGGTTAGCATGTCTGCCTCACAGCAAGAAGCTGCTTGTTTAGAGTCCAGGGCTCGGGTGTTTCTGTGTGGAGTTTGCATGTTCTTCCTGTGCTTGTGTGGGTTTTCTCAGGGTACTCTGGATTCCATTCACAGTCCAGAGACATGCAGATTAGGCTAATTGGCTGTTCCAAATTTGCCCCCGGGTGTGGATGTTGGTGTGAATGGTTGTGTGTGTTGGCCCTGCGATGGTCTGGTGAGCTGTTCAAGGTGTACCCCTTCTTCGCCCAGTGTCGGCTGAGATAGACTCCAGCCTCCCTGCGACCCTTCAGCAAATGAGTGTGAGTGAATGAGTGAGTAATATTGATATACTGAGTAATGTAAGTAATATATAATATGCTGGAGCAAGGAAATAAAGGAGATGATCAATATAAGTGGATATGGGTGAACATTTAAGTTAATCTTAATCAAAGGTCTATAATAAAATCTGTCTGTGTGCAAAATCTTTGAGTGATTGCTGGTATTGTAAGGATTTTATGGGTGGTTATTTTTAACCTGAATCTCAGAATGAGAAAATTATCATTACCCAGGTTAACATGGAGGAGTGTGGCTCTAAACATAATTTCTTTGAATATTTTAGGTGTTTTGTACTTAAATATATATTATATAGATTTAGGCAGTATGTAAAGGCGGATGGCAGATGTCTGAAGCTGATGTTTTAAGTGCAGCGCGGTTCCTATAAAAGCTGATTCAACTTCAGCACTGGAGGAAATAAATAAATAAATAAATTTCTACTGTGTTTTTTGACTACAGTCTAAAGCACATGAAGAAAAGGTTAAAACAGAGTCTTCCTTTCACTGTCTGATTTCTGCGTTCATTTGTTGACCGGTCTTGTTAGCTTAATTATTCATTTTACAAGTTCATGTTCCGTGCTGCCGTTAATATATGACGGTGTTTTGCTCAGTAAAAGTTTAGCTGGCTATCTGAGTAAGATTGTGTTTTTTATTCTGTGCGAGTCTGAGCGGTGGTGTATGAGCCTCTATTATTTGTATTTTGGTTTCATTATTAAAAATAAAACTGTTTTTTTTTTTTTGTTGGTGACACAGCAGGTTTATTGGGTTTCCTGTGGTATGGACATGGAAAAAACATTTAAGTCGTGTTCCATGCCTTCGGGTCTGAGAGCTGGAGCTTTGCTATTAATCCTGGTACATTTAGATTCCCACTGCACTGGCAATGATTTTAATCTACATTAACAGATCTGTCAATAAAATAAAATAGTATTACTATCTATGAAATACTAAACTTGTAAATGTTAACTTGGGTATTGATGACATCATCATTCTGCGACTCGGTTTTCAAATAACTGTCCATGAAATTGTTAAAACAGAAACTATCAGCCTAAAACTTTGTACACAGAAAGAAATTAACCCATGAGTACTGTGCGTCAGGCTCATCCGATCGCCCTGACTCCAGCCTCACTTAAAGTGCGAATGACACTCAGAACACCTTGCCAGCTCACTGCTTCATGATCGTAGGTTTACGAAGGATTTCAGGAGTCTTCGGAACTGCTCAAAGAATTTCATGTTTGTGTGAAATCACAAATGCATATGTGTGTGCTGTCAAAAACTCCTATATAAAAACAGCTTGTGTTTGGTATTGACTCGAGAAATGTTATTGCTCACACTGTGGCCGTTGTACAAGTGGAACAGGCTGTGGGTGTGGGTGTCAGTGGTGTAGTGGTTATCACGTCCGACTCACAGTGAGAAGATCCTGGGTTCAAGTCCAGGGCTCGGGAGTTTGTGTGGAGATTGTGGACTGTGCTTGCGTGGACTTCCTCCGGATACTCCAGTTTCCTCCTACAGTCCAAAGATGCACATTAAGCTAATTAATTGTTCCAAATCGCCCCTAGTTGTGAGTGTGAATGGTTGTGTGAGTGTGTTGGCCCTGAGATGGCCTGCCGAGCTGTTCAGGGTGTACCACACCTTTGCCAAGTGTTGGCTGAGATAGGCTCCAGCCTCTCGGTGACCCTAACAGGATTAAGCAGCTCGGCAGTGTGAGCGAGTGAGACAGTGAGGAACAGACGCCGAACTTTTGCATGGCACCTCGTATAATGATCTCTCCCCCATTCTCCCTAAGGGTGCCAGTAATTTTAGAGTTGCATCTGTCTGTCTGTCTTTGAGCACAGTGCTGCAACAATTTCCACGCTCATTATGAAGTCTGCTAAAGAATAGCACACAGAGGGCGGATGGTGAAACGGTTATCCCGAGGCCAGCAGCATGACAAGGCTTTTTTGCATGTGATGTCACGGTTAGAGAAGCCTGATGCGAGTCTCTCTCTCTCTCTCTCTCTCTCTCTCTCTCTCTCTCACTCACACACACACACACACACACACACACACACACACACAACTTCCTTTCCTCCACATTTTAAGCAGAAACTACTGTGTTGGATGACGACCACTTCTATAGATCCTACCATTGATCTTGAATTTCTTCCATTTGTACACATTCTGACTGACCATGGCTTGGAAACTCTTTAGGGATGGTTTTGTAACCTTTTCCAGCCTGATTAACATCAACAACTCCTTTTTGAGGTCGTCATACATTTCACACATATCTGTGAGTGGCAAAAGTATGTGAGCCTTAGCTTTTTATGATTGGTATTATCCCCTTATGTAGCAATAACTGGAACTAAATATTACCAGTAACCCTCTTCTTAGGGTCCTTGAGACTGGGGCTGTAACTGGCAAACAGGCAGATGAGCCTTTAGCTCTAGCAAAACTATGGATGGCTCACGAACTTAGGTGAACAGACAGAGAAGCAACTTGGCAGTAACAAAAAGATAGACAAACTCCTCCACAGAAGGAAATATAAGGATGTGCTCATTAACCTTAGCACATAGGCTGACAAATTGATTAGTTCTAGCAGACAGTCTGATAAACCAAATGAATGTAGCGAACTGACTGACTTTAGTGAACAGACCGGTTCAGCTTACTGCCAGACTCTAGCAGGTGGACTAGCTCTGCTCTGTGGATGGGCCCTAGCAGGTACTGACATACATGGACACTTTTGTTTTTGCTTTAAAATCAGACTTAGAGACATATTGTCCTGCATGTTCCCAAATAGGTTCCCTCACAGACAAACACATCAGCTCAGACATGCACACAGTTTTACACACATTTGGGATCACTCGCACAGACCAAGTCACTTGAACACACAGAGTCAATCGACTGTAATGAACCAGTTGCTGGTCACTGGTCCAGTAGCAGTCGCTGGTCAACCTGAATTAACAGCTTGGCATGGGCTAAGTCATTGGTCTGAGTAAACAGCATAGACAGAGAGGCATGAGCAAACAGAGTGGCAGGAGCAGAAAGATTGGCATGAGTTAACTAACTAACTGATCTGGGTTAACAGATTGGCATGTGTTAAGAGACTCTCATAAGGTAAAAGACTGGAAAGAGTTAAAGGAGTAATCTGGTTTAGCATGTTGACATGAGTACACAGTACAAACAGACTGGCATGAGATGAATTGAATGAACAGACTGGCATGGGCTAACAGCTGGATATGAGCTCATAGATGGATATGGATCAACAGACTAGGGTGGGTTCTCAGGCCGGCCTGAGCTAACAGGCTGGCATAAGCTTTCAAGCTGAGATGCATTATTAATAGGGGCATCCTTATTGGATGACATGTGTTCTCTTGGAGGAAGGTGGGAGCAGGCCAATTAAAGCAGCTCCACATAATAGGGAGAAAGTCCAGACGGCCTTCAGGAACCCCTGAATAACATTGGGAGAGTGGGACCTTTGCAGGGAGCATGGGGAAAATCAGAACAGGCTTCAGGATTTCCTGAATACTACTTGGAGAGTGGAACCTTTGTCAGCTGGGGTTTTTGCTGACTGCCAGTGAATGGAAAGGGGAGTACTGGACCAATTACCTCTTAAGCCAGGATGGAAGGTGCCTCCTGTGGCCAGGGGCCACCATGGTAGCTGCCCAACGTGAGCAATCAACCAATTCAGTCCTGCTGTATCCTTGTTTTGCCAAAGCATTCTGTCTTTTCTTACACTTTCTTTAGGACTTGAATTAAAACTAGCTAAAAGTAAAAACATTTCAAAAAGGTTAAATTTCTAAAGAAAAGTGATTTTTGAGGATAAGCTCAAGTTAAAAAAGTTGATTGTATGGAGGGAAGTATATGCTCCTATTCATAACATAATAACAGCAGAAATGTATGGATGTTGTTGTCAACAATAGAACTACACAGTAGCTGCATGAGAATCTCCCTATAGGTGACAGTATTTATGATTTTTTTGCCAGTCATTAGAGAGAATGTTGCCAGGTTTATATGAAGGACTTATCAGGGGACACTCTGGCAGTACACAGTTAATGTTACTTTTATGTTACATTAATGTAACTAGCTATTTAAAATGATTGTTTAGGACATTCCGGCAACATCAGTCCTTGCCTGTTTTCAGAGTGTGCATGAGAGCTTCGAAGCAAGGCATGCTCAGAGACATGTTGCCTTCCTCATTGCCTGGTAGTGGCACAAACTTGTTGGATTGGCTGGGCTACGTCACTTATCCATTCAGCATAACATATCATCAGCCAGTGCTGAGCTGCACAAACAACAAGCGCAGAAATCGCAGAAAACATTTCTTTTTGTTCCTAAACCACCTGATTACAGGAAAGCCGAGTCAGCAAAATGTTAGCTTCGTAAGTCATTTTGGATTTACTATCATGCACATCTCTGGCAGCATTCTCGTCCTCAGAGTCACTAGAATGTAACGTTTCACTGTATCCACAAGACTCCTACCTCTCTGGTTCAAATAGGTAACCATTTACACCCAGTTCCTCCAAACTGCTGCCATAGTTGTTTCTTAAGATGTTTTTTTTTTTTTTTTTTTTAATCACCTAAAATGTCACTCACTGAATAAACCTGCTTTTTTTACTTGCACTAGAGAACCCCGCCCAAACTGTTGATGTCACATCCCGGGAAAAATGCCTGCTCCCCATTAGTTCAGAATCCATGGGACAGAATTACCCAGTTTTGTGCTTTTTATGGTCATTTATGTTAATATAAGCATCTGTATTTCTTAAACATATTACAAACGCACAAATTATGCTGTAAGGATTACCAATACCAGTACTCTTTAAGTATCTGGAGATCATACTGCTCAGTGTGTCTGTTTATATGAGCCCTCTCCTGCTTGTGAGTAGCCTACATATCAAATGCTGATTTTCAAGTCTGATTTTTTTATTATATAAATAAATTTATTTATTCATTTTTTTTGTGGAGTCCAAAAACACAAATGAGATTGAGGCAACATTATTTTTATTTTTTAAACATATTACTTGTACTCTTGAGCAGAATTGTGGCTTAAGGGTTAGCACGTCCCGCTCACAGCAAGAGGGTCCTAGGTTTGGGTCCTGAGCTTGGGCACTATCATGGACTTGTCCATCCCTTAGGTAGTCCATCCAACTTTTGTCAGTAGGTGATATGACAATTTTTAGCTCCATGGCCCCGAAACTGTGGAATGACTTACTCTAGTCATTTGAAAACTTTTCTCTTCACACAGTTCTTTTTTTAGTTTTTTAGGTGGCCAATCCCTGAGGGTCGTCCAAAGGATAAAAAAACCCTTCTTACTTGGATGTTTAGTTCCCTGTCAATACTCATACATGGGTTGCAGGTTGTATTTTGTTTTATGCATGTCTAATAAAAAACAAACAAACAAACATTATATTAAATTTCGTTTTTCTTTGATTAAATCATTGTGGCATATTGCTGGTAAAAAAGCTCAGGGCTCATGGCTGATGTGCTAAATGGACAAAAGTTTGTGGAAACCTGACCATCACACCCATATTTGCGTTTTGAAATTCCAGTTTCACTTTATTGTTAAAATTACCTCCTTTTTTTATACCTAAGGTGCAATCAACAAATTCTCACTTCAATGTGTCACATAGCTTTTATAGCATTCAGATAGCCATATATAGTTTCGTATAGTTGTCCACTACCCAATATGAGCCTTTCATATTCAGTGAATTAACTGAATAAGGTAAAAACTGCCTAAATTATGTACATGAACATATGTCAGTGTGTTTGTATTGCTTTCTGTCCACATGTGATACAAATCTTACTTCTGTTAATAAATTAACAGAAATGCTCCCATACACCTGACCTTAAAGATTTGGAAGAACTTTCCAGTCTCTGCTTCCAGCTGACTATATGCATAGAGAGAAAATAGAGATTTAAGAGCAGTTTTCTAAAATCCTGTTCTACTGAGGAAGTGAAGGCAAACTAGTCTGTTATTTGTTGTTGTTTTAATCTTGATATTTCCCTGTCAAATATGCACAATCTTGTTTAACAAATTTTACTTCAGGTCTCTTATTTGTGAAAATTACAATACATGGTAGTAGGTACATAGTTAACTGGAGTGCAAGATAACTTCACCAAGAACAAGGGAAATACACCTTCTGGCTCAAAAAAAGTTGCACACACGACTATGATGTTGTTCCACCTTTATCCTCGTTTACAGCATGTAACTGTCATGGCGTTGTTTCAAAACACTTAAGCAACATAACATTTATTTCAATCCAGTGTCGGATTCATTTCTCACCAACGTCTTGAATTGATGAGGGAAAAACTGAACCACACTATAAAATCTTCTCCAGCACATCCTGAACACTTTCAATAGGGTTAAGGTCAGGACTCTGGGGTGCCAATACATATGTGAAAATGATTCCTTGTGCTCCCTGAACCACTCGCTCATTATTCGAGTCCCCATTTTATATTCGTGACATCAGGGAAGAAAAAGTGCATTGATGTGATAACCTGCTCATTCAGTACATTCAGATCATCAGCTGACTTCAGATGACTTTTTCAATGTGATGTCATGCACGGATCACCTCCAAAAAGTTACGGCTTTCTGACTGCTTGTGCAGTTTCTCATTCATCGGAATCACTTGGAAACACTGACAGATGGCTAGATCATTTCTTCATCCACATTCTCATATAAAAATTATGCCCATCACTCTGCCAAAAGTGGTTAAAATACTGGTTTAAAATTTCATACGTGTAATAAAATGGCTAAATAAATGTGAAATCATGTCATTTTCATATAAAAACAAAGCTTACATTGTCTATTTAAAAAAAAAAACCAATCGTATAAGATAAAATAATTTGATGCAAAATTATTTTTTCAGCAGATTAAAGAGCAGTACCTACTGAATGATGGCATCAAAAATGATTGATATATTTGCTTATTAAATCATCAGGGTTTTTTTTTTTTCAGATTTGATCATATTACATAATTTTCTATAATTTGCTTTAGAGTAGAACTTTAATTTATAAAAAGGGAATTTTGTAAGCTGTATAACAGTTTTATATTCAATATTCAATAATATTCAATATTAAAGAAATTAAGGCTGATTAACGTTCAAAAGTCAAAAGATTTGCCAACTTGGCCATTTTGAAGAGTGGAAAAATTATTATTATTATTATTATTATTATTATTATTATTATTATTATTATTATTATTATTTATTTATTTATTTATTTTATTAAAAAAAAAAAAAAAAATTTTAGGAGTGAAAATATTTTATTTATTATGCAGATAATACTTTTTAAAAGGATTTGAGCCAAACTATATACAAAAGTGAATAAGGAAATGTAGAATAAGCATTTAAAAAAAAATAATAATAAATAATAATAATAATAATAATAACAATAAATAAATGATAAATAAATGAAAACGCAATTTTGGCATTTTGGCTATTTTAGTGTAAAATGGACCATAAAACGGTGTTATCCTGAAGATTTTAAAAAAATACTGTAACTTGAACCAATAAAAGTATCTTAATAAATGAGGTATCATTTTCTTTGTTTTTTTCCTGTTCTATCTGAATAACTCTTATATGAGAGATTATTATGTAAAACAAAAAATGCATTGGGGTACCTACTAACAGGCAAACAAACAAACACATGATATGAATACAGTGGCACAGCTAAGTACTGTTGGTTTATTTTGGCTCAGGATAATTTATTTGAAGTTGTTATATTTCAGACCTCTGTGCAAAGCACTAGAGATACAACACTAGAGAAGACCAGAGTATTACACATATATTTTCATTGTCATTTAGCTTAAGATTGTCACACAGAGTTAGTAAAGTGTGGGTATACTATTCTTAGAGAAGCATTCATTTTCTTGATTGTTTTCTGCCCACATAATGTAGTCTATTTAATGTGTCATTTAATTCGTAAATGTATCTTACAAAGTATTGGTTACCATGGGTCTTGATTATCTTGTCTAAATGCTTATCTAAAGGCTTATCTAAGCTCTTTATTTCTCCCAGGAGGACAAGCAAGGATGAGTCATAACCAGTGACTAAGAGACATTTTTCACAGCCCATATCTTTATTAAACCTGTCTCGTTATTCTCATGTTCCTATTTTCTTAGACTATACTCTATGCCAAAATTATATTGTAATGCATATTTTCAAAATAAATTTTAAAAAGCATATTGCAACTTATTATTAATGACCTGCTGTTAGTTACAGAACAGGTATGACCTTATAAGTCCCCAAGAAATTTCGAAATGATGAGCCATTGCTCCATTATATAACTTTTGTTAAATAAAATATTTCTTTCAACATTTCCTTGTTTTACTATTAAATTAAAGGACAGAGGTTACAATAGGAACCTCCTGTAATATGAGTAATCTGGTTTTGATCCCTGCACATCTATCTTAACTCTGACCTGTGATAACTTTGCTATACTCTATGCTCCCTCACCTGACCTTGAATTGTGCCTTGAACCCCAAAATTGCAAGAGGGTCTGATCATAGATCTTACTGCCACACATTAAAAATGGTTATTACATGTTTATTGAACCCTTTAGGGTAAAGGTTTAAACTTATATTTAACTTTTAAAATAAATGGTCTGTAACCTTTTTATCCACAGTTGGTCAGTGAGTACTGTCTTTTACTGACTTACTAACCAGGTATATTAAATGAACACACCAGGACCAAATGAATACGCAATACACTGTTAGGTACAAAATTGTTCTTCGCTTTAACATACACTTGAGATCATTTTGGGTCACCAGTTGTTACAAAAAAAAATAGGATTTTAATAACAATTACAGCGCTGGGGATGTCACATGGTGTCCAGTGTTTCTTTTTAAGCTGGATAATTCATGGGCTGTTGGTGTGCTGTACAATAGTGTCAGTAGAAATGGGATCGATCCTGAGTAATTTTGGTAAAGGAATTGTACCCTGTTCTTTCTCTGCAGGGCACTGAAGGGGTACTGTGTATTATTCACCATCCCGAATTCCCTGCAGTATGCCTGACAAGCTCTGATCATGAAGTGTTTATAACACAGCTCTGTACCACCAAAGCCGCCTATGGTTGCCAGGTAGTTGTAAAAGGTGTTGTGTATTAGGTTCAAGCATCAGGACCTACTGATTGTGTTTGGAAGAGTGGATATGTAATCAGATTTGAAGTTAAAGAATTTACTAGTCTTTTTTTTTTTTTTTTTTACCAGTTACCAGTTACAGTTACCAGTTACAATTCAGCTAACCTGGGAATACCGGGTGCTGTGAAGGGTAATGGAAAGACCTGCCAGCCTACCCTGTGAAAGACACACTATGCTGAGGCTATAGCATAAGTAAACATTCTCTGCTTTTGTGGATAAACAGTGGTCTGATACAAGACCTTGGTAAAACAGGTAAAGGCTAGTAAAGCAGGTAAAGCCCTGACTTTGAAAGTGGTACATTCCAGCAGTACTACACTCTGACTATAATTCCCAGCAGGTATCATTCTGTTTTTTTCAACATTTTGGTACATCTCCTGGAGTCAGTCTCGTCCATTTAAAATTTGGTAAGTAGCCTATTTTTGGTATGAATAATATAAGGTCCACTAAGGTCACCGTATACTGCAAAACTGGCACATGGTAGGGTGTCATGGTCTTTTCCCCGGTCTCACCCTGTACCTTGAATCAGTGCGCATGCATGAAAAAAATGGTAGAAAGTTCGGCCTCAGTTTACCCACAGTGGTCTCAGTCATCGGTTTCAAATTACCCACTCAAACTGTCATCGGCCTTGGGCAGGCATTCACCAAAGTAACTGTATATACATGTTTACACTTTTTGCAAAAAAATAAATATGAAGAAGTATTTTTAAAATAACAAAACTTAATAAATAAACAGAATCTGCGAACATTTTATTTGCAGTGTTTGCAAGCAAATTTCGTACGACTGATTGTCGTATGGCAGCTTGCAGTGACAGTATATGGGCTCCTTTACCGAGTGTAAGACACTCTGACTTTCATGCATACCGCATACCACGTACAAGAAAGGTTGTCAAATGTCCTGCCTGCATACATTCAATAATGTGCTTTCTCATGCTTTCCTGCACCCATTCTTACTTCTCTGGAAAACTGCCCTCATAGAGTGATACTGCATCTGCAATGGCAAACAGTTCACAATAAAAACCACCCTTTTGTTGCTTGACATCTACCCAGTCCACTGTGAGCTCTGTATCTGGATGCATCATGCAGGTCTGTTTGAGGAGCTTTTTCATCAGGAAATTCTTTGTACATAGAGTCATACACTTTGACTGTGTCCCTCCGACAGTTGATGTTAGAGGCAGTTGCCCAATGGTTGCCTTCAATGTTCGGCAACTGAACAAAGGGTGAGACAGGTTTCTCCACTAGCTGGCACCCAATTGCCTCAAACACGCACACTGGCTGGAGTCCGTCAATATGGGGAAACTGAATGGTCAGAATGCCCTGTGCATTGTAAATGTGCTCATCTGTGCACCAGCTGCCTTGTTGGAACAGAGACACCACCAGCCCTGAGACGTCTTGCAGACAAGTGCATCGTGTCACTGCCACCTCTGCCTTGTGATGTTTGGGTTTGGTTTCTGACATTATGATTGGATCACCTGGGTGCTTGCACCCTCTATCTGTTGGCTTAAGTTCTTATTTTAGGATGTTTAAGGCTTGTAAAAAAGATATCGTCTCATGTGGGAAGGTGGACAGGAATGATGTTTGTGATGCAGTTGGTGAACAGGTCTTGGGTGTTGGCTGGGTACATTGGATACGGCGGATTGTTGAACAGGTCTTTCAGCATGTTCAATGGTAGCAGTTGGGTAGGAGGAACTGGCTGGAGAAGAGGCCTTGATCTTTGGTTGAGTGGTGGTGTTCAGGGAGGAGGGAGTTTCTGGATCTGCTTTGACCGATGTGAGAGA
This sequence comes from Neosilurus mollespiculum, assembly GCA_030014195.1. NCBI lineage: Eukaryota > Metazoa > Chordata > Actinopteri > Siluriformes > Plotosidae > Neosilurus > Neosilurus mollespiculum. Next base: position 27,789,067 of record JAQMYF010000006.1, read on the forward strand.
TAGCAGTCCAGTTGTTGGTTTGATGTGGCCTCAGCTGGTCATACTGAACATAGACACCTAATGTCTCCTCACTTTTGGGACACTGAAGTGCAACATGCTGGTGACAATCTGTCAATCACTCTACAAAAAAAAGCATATAAAAGGAATGTTTAAAGAACATGCATTATGTAATTAAATGAGGACATTAATGGGACAAGGGTCAAGTCCATAGAGATTCCATTTTTCCTCCTTTGCAATCAGTGTTCCTCAAGACACACTGTAGAACATGATCACGAGGAGCAAAATTTGGCCTCTCTCTGCAAACTGTTCCTTCTGTTTCTGTTGGGCCTGTTCAACATTCTGAGAAACCAAAGACAAACATAAAAAGGATAAACATTTATAGAGATGGAGTACGGGCTGTTATTAAATGTAATTATAATAAAGATTGCCACCTGCTCCTGGACTGCCCCATCATGCCATGCCTGGAGTTGACCATGGACATGATGTCCTACTCCATCTCTTCAGGCAGAAGAAACTGCTTGGTGGAAGGCTTCCTCTGTAACAAGAGTAATGAAAATGATAAAATTATAACCAGGAATGGCAAGTTTTGCTTTTAGACATATATCAGTCACAGTTACTGATTTTGCCGCCTACAAAATTACAAGCAATCCATTATACTGAAGCCACTAGTTTCTTTCATGTTCATTCAACTGAATGAACATCTAAAATTTTGAGATGGCACCATTCATTAATTTCTGGCAAAGAGGTCATAGTTTAATGACCTACTGTGTAGATTCCATTACATGTGCAGTGATTGACATCATGGTAGTAACTGAGGGCACATCAGCTGATGGGGCAAATTATCTGCTCAAGGGCACACATAAAGGTCAGTAACCAGGATCAATTATATCTCTTGAGACTGATCCAGTCCAAAATCAGAAACAGACTGGGGAATGCAAAAGCTGCCAAGCTTGCCATTTGCTTCTGAATCCTAAGAGGACAATATGACTGATAGCTAATTGTTGTACTTTGTTTTTTTCAATCAACAGTCCTTAAACCAATAATTTTCCTCCACTGGTGTCCTTGGATTCCTCCCATACATTAGCAAGAACAGTGCTTACTTGACTGTGGCTTGTCTGTGTTCTGATAAAAAAGGCAACACTCCAGTGTTATGGTTTTACAGAGGGAAAATGATCCACACACAGAAATGGTGGAGCGCACAAAGTTTAATAAATAGGCAAACAATCAAAAACAGCAGACAAACTCATGGTAAAAAAAATAAATAAATAAAGGCAATGGTCAGAGATATCCATGAAGCCAAAACAGAGTATGAGGCAGAGGTATTAAAAAAAAAAATCTGGCAATGATCTGGCAAAGCATGATCTGGCAATGCTTGTGGGGAAATCCTGGGCTTAAATAGACAGACAAGACACAGGTGAGCACAATAATTAGCATGTGGAAAACCAGAGGGGACAATCAAAATAAAAGCACATCAGAAAACAAAAACTAACAGAAGTCCCCGCCTTCCCAACCCACGAACACCTCCTGTTGTATTAACTGGGGGAGTGGGTGTTTCTTCAGAAAGTCCCTGATAAGTCATCCAAAAGCCAGTTAACACTAAAGGCCTCTGATCCATCGATGCGCTGTGGAGGGGGAGAGGGCTTGGGAACTGGGCAGAGCTGGTTAATATGGAAAGGTTTAATCCCAGAAATGTGGAAGGTGGGGTGGATGCGGCAGAGGGTTGGCGGGACCTTAAGCCGCACAACAGCAGGGCCCACAACCTTCACAATGGGGTATGGACCAATAAAATGGGAAGCTAGTTTCTGGGAGTCCACCTTGAGGGGCAGTTCCCGGGTTGAGAGACTAATGATACGAAGGTGCCTTAGAACAGTGTCAATCTGCCTGGTGCTTCATCCTAGCTGAAGAACATCGCACAGCAGTCCGCTTCCAGGTCTGATGACAATGATGAACAAAGGCCCAGGCAGACGGTACACCAGTGTCCTCCTCTAGAGTGGGAAACAGGGGGGGGCAGGTATCCCAGACAACACTTGAAGGGAGACAGGCCTGTGGAGGCAGAATGATGATGACTCCAGGAAGATGGCCTTTCAGAAACCATGCACCACAAAGTTGACTTCAGGGGTTGATTAGCCCTCTCCATCTGGCCATTGCTTTGTGGGTGGAATCCTGAGGATAAACTGACAGAGGCACCAATGAGTGAACAGAAGGCTCTCCAAAAGCATGATGTGAACTGCGGACCTCGATCAGAAACCACGTCCACAGGTAAACCATGATACTTGAATACATGATCCACCATCAACTCGGCAGTCTCCATGGCATAGGGGAGTTTGGGTATGGGAATGAGGTGCATAGACTTAGAAAAGCGATCAACAGTAAGTATAGCGCTGTTACTGTCTGATAGGGGAAGGCCAGTAACAAAATCCAAGTCAATGTGGGACCAGTGTCTCTTGGGCATTAGCAGGGGCTGCAACAGGCCAGATGGAGGCTGCGTAGAGGTCTTACTATGGGCACAAACAGAACAGGCAGAGACAAATTTGCGAACATCCTCCCCCATGATAGGCCAACAGAACATCCTGCAGATGAAGGCTTGAGTGCATCTTGCTCCAGGGTGGCAGGAGAGTTGGGAGGAGTGGCCCCACTGCAGGACCTAAGAACAGACAGATGTAGGTACAAAAAGACAGTTAACAGGACATTGACTGGGAGCAGCATTATCAGATTGGGCATACTGAACCAAAGACTCTATGTCCCACTGAACTGCCCCTACAATGCTACGATTGGGGAGAATTTTTTTTGATTCTCCATTGTCTTGAGAGTGGGGCCGGTGGCATAGCAGTTAGGGTGCTGAGCTCACAATCGCGAGATCATTGGTTTGAATCCCCGTTGGACCCCCTAAGTCTAAGACCCCTGGGCAAGGTCTTAACCTCTGTCCACCCAGCAGTATAAATGGGTACCAGTAAAAATACTGGGAAGGTAACCTGCGATGGACTAGTGTCCCATCCAGGAGGAGTTGAACTCCTAGTCACTTCACGCTACAGAAACCGGGGATAAGCACCGGCCTGATGAGCCACTAGGCTCAGGCGTAAAAAGCCCAACAGACTTACCATTATCTTATGAGTGGAGTATGCGAGAGAGGGCATCTGGCGTGCCATTCTTGGATCCAGGACAATAGGACAGGGGGAATCTTAACCGTGGGAAGAACAGTAACCAATGAGCATGGAAGCGGGAATTCAATCATTTGGCAGTCTGAATGTATTCAAGGTTCTTATGATCTGTCCATACCAGGAACAGAACCTTAGAACCACCGAGCCAGGGTTGCCACTCCTCCAAAAACTGCTTTGAAGTTCATGTATTCAGGAGGGACAGCAGACAGGTCAGAGAAATCTACTAGGGGTCTATTAGATTTAAAGCTGGTACATGAGCTTGGCAGAAACAGGCAAGTCTGGCAATACTTGTGGGGAAATGCTGTGCTTAAAAAACAGACTGGTAAGGCAGGCAATGAGACACAGGTGAGCGCAATAATTAGCATGTGGAAAGCCAAAGGGGACAATCAAAACAAAAGCACATGACATCAGAAAATAAAAACTAACTAACCGAAGTACTAACATCTAGATAACAATTCCAATCAGATCTGATTGTGTTGTGAATAAGTGAACTAAAACATAGCTGCATATGTCGGCTGAGATGGGTGCCAGCCTCCCCGCGACCCTAATTTGGATTAAGCGGTTCAGAAAATGAATGGATGAATGATACCTGCATATAAAGGACTTATACTGGCTGCTTTCCCGCTGGTTTGCTTGTCTTTCAGTGGAAAGAGGTCCACAAACTTGGTGTAATAATCTGTCATGGTCATGATGTACTTGAAGCCTTGGTTGGAAGTGGGTAAATGGCCTGCAAAGAGATAACAAGTGTATCAGTTATGGTGATGTTCCAAAAAATCACTGACAACGGTCACAGTAGCCTAACTAATAAAAATTCAATAACAATCAGATAACATGCCTATCATCACATTTTTGTTTCCATACTACACATGTAACATATACATCAGTTGTCACACTTACATAGTCTGTCACAACTTTCTTCATTCTATTCCACACATAGTACAGGGATATTTTGACCAGCATACTGTTGACACCACTGTATCCTTCCATTGGGTTGGAGTGGTACTGCCGAAGCACTTACAGTACTTGGTCGACATCTGTCAGGACCCTGTTCCTTAGGGATTTGTTGGTCGAATTCATCATCGATGTAATTTCCTGTGGTTACCATTAAAATGTAAATAAAAAAAATTGACAAAGTCATTGCCTTCTTTGATCTATATCACAGTTTCTTGCTAGCATGCAAGAGGGTGCTTTGATGTGACATTATGTTTATCCTCTTAACACCCTATTGTCCTCATATAGGGACATCATATTTCCTAACAGTTATATTATGTATATGTCTTTGTATAATGCTCATATGAGGACTATTGGGTATTATTATTTTGCCAAAGTTCTTCCTGTTTGAAGAACAATATTAGTTTAGTAGTAATCTGGTGGTAAGAAACAGAAGCAGTGGAGAAATGACAAGACATGTAACACTGGAGGGTCTTAGGAGGTAAAGTCACCTTCAGAACAAATAAAAAGTTTTCTTTTGAACTATGAACAGTCTTCTTTTTTTCCAGCAGACCACAGGTAAAAATATTTATTATAGCTTGGCATAACAGAAATATTTGAAAATTTGACTATTCAGATAGGCTTTTCCAAAACCAAATATTGGCTGGATAATAAAATCTGTTTTGAAGAAATATAGTATTATGTGCAATGTTTAAACACTTGTAAATGATATGCATGCAAGCACTTGTGTAAAATTATGACTTTCAGTGAGAAAAAAAAAGAACATGGTGATTATTACGCAAACAACTCATTGTGCACTTATTAATATAATGTACCTACTGTATACCCTCTGCACACACGAGCAAACTTTAACAACTAGGCCTACTTCATGACCATATTTATTTGTATGTAAATTAATAAATGACATACTTTTGGGATCCCAGTTGTGAGTCTTGGCATTGTTTCAGATTGTTCCCTGAACTTTCTTATCCATTCCTTGTACTTCCCTGTGGTCATGTTTGTGTGTTAATGTATGTGATAATCCTATCACACTTTTCCTTAAAATTCAAATTCAAAAATCTATCATTCCTCTCTTGACGAACAAGTACTAGATCGAACCGAACCTGTATCAGAAACCTCTGATCCTGTGTCTGAAACCTCTGATCCTGTGTCTGAAACAGACATCTTGGATAGACAAGCGGCAAAATCTAGTCTGTCCCTTGTGTATCAAAGCTGCTCACAAGTAAATTGTATTTAACAAACTTTAAGATGAGTCATTATTTACCTAAATGACCTTAAGTACTTAGGAAGATAGGTGCAGTGAGATCGTAATTCTATTTCCCATAATCCTAGTAAATGCTTTGCTCTCTCTCTCTCTCTCTCTCTTTCTCTCTCTCTCTCTCTCTCTCTCTCTGTTACACACACACACACACACACACACACACACACACACACAAAACCACACACACACACAAAACAACACATACACACTTGTCATCCAAGGACCCCATTTTGGCTTCCAAGCTCATTGCTATGGCAACCATTCTTTGACTCTGAATATGTAGGAAGGTAAAAGCAAAGCTTTACAGATTGATGTGGCTCTTTATTCTAAAATATATATCCGGAACTTACTCATCTTGAAAACTAGAACATATTACAGGTTTTAAAAATTCAAATTATATCAATTAACCTATATCATACAATTGTGATCAAACAAAGTACCCTGTAGAAATGTCTTTATTTTAATGCAATGTTGGCTTTAGATTTATAGTTTTAGGGAACTGTAATGATTGAGCATTTCACCTGGAGAAGTGTAGATACTGAAACTGAGAAGCTGGTACCATGATGCATTGAGGTAGAGCTGTATGAGAAACCATCCTTTTACATACAATGCAGGCATTTTGTGATTGAAAATTCAGTGAACATGTGGCAAAACCTCCACACAGGGTGATGTAATCCAGACATCCACATATAAGTGAAGTGTTTTTTACTGAGAAAATATTCAGCAAAAATAAATCCACTGTTTTGTTTTAGTTAGGAAGAAATGTGCTGTGATGTTAAGTAGAGCCATTTACAATAAATTACTAAATATTATATTAGGTGAAGTGTACTGTGTTCTTCATCATCATCTTCATCTTCTTCCTCTTTTTCCGAGGTCGGGTCGCGTGGGCAGCAGCCTAAGCAGTGAGGTCCAGACATTTCTCTCCCCAGCCACTTCTTCTAGCTCTTCCAGGGGGGGAAGCCCAGGCATTCCCAGACCAGCCAAGAGATGTAGTCCCTCCAGCGTGTTCTTGGTTGACCTCAGGGTCTCTTCCCGGTTTTACATGCCCAAAACACCACACCAGGGAGGCGTTCAGGAGCTGTTCTAATCAGATGCCTGAGCCACCTCAACTGGGTCCTCTCAACGTGGAGGAGCAGCGGTTCTACTTTAAACTCCTCCAGGATGACAGAACTTCTCACCCTATCTCTAAAGGAAAGCCCTGCTAACCTGCAAAGGAAGCTCGTGACCATAGCTGAGGGTGGGAATGTAAATCAACTGTTAAATCGAGAGCTTAGCATTCTGGCTCAGCTCCCTCTTCACCATGACGGACAGATACAAGCTCCGCTTTACAGCAGAGGCTGCACTGATCTGCCTGTCAATATCCTGCTCCATCCTTCCCTCACTCGTGAACAAGAGCCCGAGATACTTGAACTCCTCCACTTGGGGCAGGATCTCATTCCAGACCCAAAGGGTGCATTCCACCCAATTCTGGCTGAGAACCATGGAGGACTTGGAGGTGGTGATTCTCATCCCAGTCGATGCACACTCGGCTGCGAATCGCTCCAGCAAGAGCTGGAGGTCCTGGCTCGATGAAGCCAAAAGGACAACGTCATGGCGAATGGGTGACGACTCGGCGGCATACTCGCAAAGCCAAAGCTAACGCTGAGGCTCGCCCACGGGAACACCACGTGTCTGCGCCTTACGTGTCGAACAGGTTTGCTCTCCTCAGTGAGGCACCCGCTGAGAAACCTGAAAGAGCTCTGGTTATAGGAAGCTCTATTTTAAGACACGTGAAATTAGCTAGTCCTTTA
>JAQMYF010000006.1:27796326-27808523 GCA_030014195.1 Neosilurus mollespiculum
ATGTAAAGCTGCTTTGTGACAATGTCAATTGTAAAAAGCGCTATACAAATAAAACTGACTTGACTTGACTTGACAAGCACAGAAGTCCAATAATGAAACACCATTCAGGTTCAGATCAGAGACGCGTACCTACCAATCACACTCTTCCAGGTCACACTGTCATTGCCCACCTGGGCTTTGAAGTCTCCCAGGATGATGAGAGAGTCCTCAGGGGCAGCACCCTCTAGCATATCCCCTAGGGACTCCAAACAGGGTGGGTATTCTGAAATGTTATTTGGTGCATAAGCACAAACAACAGTCAAGACCCGTCCCCCACCTGGAGGCAGAGGGAGGCTACCCTTTTGACTGGGGTGAACCCCAACATATGGTCACTGAGACGGGGGCAACAAGGATGCCCACACCGGCTCGCCGCCTCTTCCCATGAACAACTCCAGAATGAAACAAGGTCCAGCCCCTCTTGAGATGGGTGGTTCCAGAGGCCAAACTATGTGTTGAGGTTAGCCTGACTATATCTAGTCGGTATCTCTTAACCTCGTGCACCAGCTCAAGCTCCTTCCCCGCCAGAAAGGTGACATTCCATGTCCCAAAAGCCAGAGGCAGTAGCCGAGGATCAGTCTGGCAGAACCCATGCCTTCCACTGCCATCTGGCTCACACTGCACCTGACCCCAGAGCCCCTCCCACAGGTGGTGGGTTCACGGGAGGGCGGACCCATGTCTCCTCTTCAGGCTGGGCCTGTCTGAGCTCCATGGGCAGAAGCCCGACATCCAGGCGCTATCCTCTGAGCCCCTCTCCCATGCCTGGCTCTGGGGGTGTGGATGGGGGGGATGGGGTAACCCACATCCGGGCAAGGGAGGCTGTGTCCTAGAATTAATTTTGCTCTTTTGCTAGAGGTCTTCTGAATTGCGCTTAGTCTGGACCTTCACCTAGGACCTGTTTGCCTGGCTCCACCAGGGGCTTAATGCCCCAACAACATAGCTCCCAGGATCATTAGGACAAGCAAACCCCTCCTCCATGATAAGGTGGCGATTCAAGGAGGGGGTACTGTGTTCTGATGTGTAATAATAAAATATTACAACTAAACAAAATGAAGATAAATCAGAAACCAAGTACTATTCAAGTATTTATTTCATGAAATATTGGATCATATTGAGAATAAGTAAACAAACAACAATATATAATTACAAAAATAAAAATAACACTCTCTTTTTTGAGAAAAAAAGTCAATATTTAGTGTGAACATCCTTTACTTTGATTACAGCATTTAACCTTTCAGGTATTGTGTTCACATATTTTTTAATTTCTTCACTGTAAACCATTCCATATGGTTTGAAGTTCATTCATGTTTTGCAAAAGTTAAAAAAATGTTATTTGTAATTTGTTAATTCTTTTACCTCAATACACTTGTCAGAATTATTTTTTTTGGTTCTGACAAGTGTATAGAGGTAAAAGTATTAACAAATATTTTTTATAATATATAAGTAATTTTTTTACTTCTTTTTATTAGGAGTCTTTTAGGCTTGAAGGGATCATATTCACTGCTTTTTTAGCAGAGAGCAATATTTCACATCAATATAAAGAGGTTTCCAGATATCATTTCATAATAAAGGGTGTAATTAAAAAGTTTTGGAGCAAAGTTTATTGATTTACAATGCCTCTAGCCAATTGTGGCACTAGACATCTTAACACAAGATTATGGCGAGACGCCTCGAAATTACACTGGATATTGAAGAAGCGTGACCCAAACACAGTATATGCAACAATAAAATGGTGATCAGGAGGAGAGTGCCTGCAGCATGCTTGCATACATTATTTTTATCTATATTCGAGTGATGCTGATGTAAGGAGGGAGAGGTGAAAACTGTGAGAAAATGACAAGCACCAGGGCCAAGTATCGAACAGGCAGACAAAAGAAAATGCTACCTCGATGCTAAACTGGAGAGGCAGGAAAACAAAGATTGGTGTGATTACGACAACTGCAAGATTTGGCTGACGCCCAATTAGAACTTCTGCTATTTCGAAGTTCCCAGACATGCAGTTCACCTTCTGACCAGATTCCAGTGCATCACAAATTATTATATATGTATTATGAATTCAGAGGCAGTGAAGCAAACCAAACTGGATCAGGGTGGGCGGTAACTGATTTATGAAAATGGAAACATACAATTACAGTACATTAGTATATCACTAGCTGGCATGAATCTTTACGGCTGGTTTGTTTATATCTAACACCCCGTCTTCGCTCTGGGTGTGTATTCCGGTTTTTATATGTACGGCTTCTCTGAATAATGCTTCTAGCACCAACACTCTCTCATATTCTCTGTCTCAACATATTCTGTATGTGTTGTCTGGTGACAGTAACCCAGTCTGTACAAACAGTTATTAAACTCAGAGCTGTTGGAGATTTAAGTCTATTTTCTCCTCTTATTTATTTTACACTCCATTCTGTGCAGTTATATATGCTTGTGCAGTGTTTGATTGTAACACTCAACGCAACGTTTACATGATATTTGTTTGCACTAATGCTACTAATGTTAATATGGAATATCCCCGATTAGTTTGGGGTGGAGTGTGGATCTTAGTAAGTTAGGTAGGGTTCATCCTTTTAAACACTTCTATTCACCTTTATGTAAACATGCATCATTTTACATTTAATATTCTGTGTATAGTGGGAAAAAGTATTCTGAGTTCCTATTCTAGCCTGTTTATTGTAAATGTACGACAAGTTAAAGGAAAGTTAAAAGAAAAAGCCCACTGCATGTTTCTAAATAAATAAATAGACATGTTTGTATTCCACAACTGAAATCCAAAAGCATTTAGCACCTTATCAGACTTCATTAGCTTCCTTTGATGCAGGCAAATAGCTCATCTTACTAAAAACAATATTCCAAGGAACCTTTTCATTCATTCATTTTCTGAAGCGCTTAATCCTAATTAGGGTTGTGGGGTGTCTGGTGCCCATCTCAGCTGACTCTGGGCGAGGGGAGAGTACACCCTGAACAGCTTGCCAGGCCATCGCAGGGCAGAAACACACTGATGGCAACCCAGTGGCCTACTCTTTACGAACAACAGCAATGGTTCTCTTACATGCCTCTAACCACAGACAGTGAGAGACATGGCTGGCCTTTGATAACCCAGTTAGCTCCACTGGGGGGACAGCAATGACAACTCAGTGATTGTGGGGCTTGAACTGTTCATCTTAGGATCAGTAAGCCAGCACCCTTCCACTGGGCCACCACTGGCCAGGAGACCTTTTTGGGTCAATTGGCTTCGTCTATAAGCTATTACTGTATAGGGTATATGGTAATAGTGCCAACCACAGTCCTAGTGCACTATAGCCCAGGTACACTTGGTGCTTCATTTGGAATCAGCCCAATTAAAAATAGCAGGACCATGTAGCATTAGGGCAAACAGATAATATAAACATTGTTTTGAGTGTTACATCACAAATGTATAGAACTGCACAAAGCGGAGTGTAAAACAAATAAAAAATCCAATAAAAATGCCTACCAGACTTTCTTCTAAATTTTCCAAGGGTGCAGTGCATTGAGGCGGCCATGGCTTGTGGCCAAAACGTGTCAGAATAGCATCTTTCCATAAGTTGTATACTACTTTATTTTCCATAATCTTGATCTATTGTCATTTTCAAAGCAGTCAGCGAAGACAAATAGTTGGAACACATCTGAAGTCCCATCTACATACCTGTCAATATCTCTTATATCTGCCCCCATGTTCTGTCACAATTCCGCGGAAAAACCTGCAGTTTCACCACATATGGCAAATGATCCGCAATTGTATTGCGCCTCCCCGTGTGTTTGACACAGTCAGTGGCAGCACAAGGTGGCATTGTAATGACAAATCGATCACAATTTAGTCAATTGAGAGAGCAAAGAACACATTGGAAAAATGGACGCAAGCAGCAGCAAAGAGTCACACTACATAGTCTCTTTCTGAGTGGTTGATCGGGAAGCATCTGATGGACAGGAATGGTGACGCCCATTCCTTTGGAAAAAAGCTCTGTTATTAATTACTGGGGTCATGTCTCTCTTTTAAGTGAAATTTAACTGTGTATTAAATTAGTACTAATTATGGTAAAAGTGATTTAATGTAGTACTATAGTTCCCATTTATTCCTACTAGGGATGCAGGCAGGCTGAAGCCTATCTCAGCTGTCACTGGGCAAAGGTAGTGTATACCCTGAACAGGACCAACACACACACACAACCATTCGCACTCACACCTAGGGGCCATTTGAAACAGTCAAGTAATCTAAAGTGCATGTTTTGGGCCTGTTGGAGGAAACTGGAATACCCAGAGGAAACCCACACAAGCACAGGAAGAACATGAACACAAAAACATCCTTACAGAGCCTGGGACTTATGCATAGGACCTTCATGCTGTGAGACAGACATGCTAACCAGTACACCACTGTGCCACCCGTTTGTAAACTTTAGTATTTCAAGTTTCATATTTGCCAATTAAGTATACTTGGTATAATAAGTTAGAGTTTTTCCTATAGCCCAAATACAATCACATTAGGCTAATTGCCCCTAGGTGTGAGTGTGAGTGGTTGTGTGTATGTGTTGGCCCTGCAGTGGACTGGTGAGCTGTCCAGAATGTACTTTGGTTCGTCTAGCCACAGATAGCCATGCCAGGTTTACAAATCTAAATACAGGGCTAGGTTTAAAACCAGAAACAACAAACTCTGATCTAAAACTCACTTTATTTGTGGTTTCATTTGAGCTGTAGGGCATGTGACACTTACTATAATAGATAACTTGCCAGTGCTCATTGCGCTGGACATAACTGGGACATCTCTGTTGTGGTAACTATGGCAACACACGTTTGTTACCCACAGCGGCTAAGTGTTAAGAGCATTATGTACTCAGTGTCTGTGTGACAACCAACCAACACACACACACACACACACACACACACACACACACACACACACACACACAGGCACAAAGCAAAAGAATTGCACTGTTGTGATCCTGTGTACACTACAATCATTCTTAAATGGATTGTGAAATCATTCTAAATGAGCCATTTAGAATTGGTTGCTGCTTCTCTAAACATAAGTACAAAAAGGCATATAATTTTTTTAAAGAATTTTTTAAAATTAAAAAAACAATAAGCTTAGAATAGTAAAACATTCCCCAGATTGTCCAAGTTCAAAATTCTATTTTAACAATACTACATACACGCCATGGGACAAAATTAGCCAAGCTATCTGGGTGGGAGGGAAAGTGCACTTTCTCCCCTGTCAATCACAGTAACACCAGCCAATTGTGGACATTTGTGAGCTCATGTATATATTGTTATTGACACTGGAGCGGACAGTATCTTAAATGAAGACAGGAGATATGTTTTTATAAAACTATAAAAATAAAGCTGTATGTGAGCTGTAAGGCTAAATTCTCAGTCAGTTTATCTTTGAGACCTTTCCCATATTTTCTTTAAAGGTAAGCACTCATAAAACATCCAAAACAGATGCTGAACGACCTTAGCCACCTCAAAAAATAGAGATGGCTCTGTCCCTTCTTGTAAAGTGCAGTAGTGTTCTTAACCCAGTCCAGTTTATTGTTAATATGATCTCCTAAGTATTTGTAATCCTCCACCATTTCCACATTGATGCCCTGGATGGAAACGGGCCGCTGGTGTTTTGGATCTCCTGAAATCCACAATCAGTTCCTTGGTCTTTGTCACACTAAGCTGCAAATGATTCTGCTCACACCATGTGACGAAGGAGTCCACAGCAGCCCGATATTCCGTCTCCTCACCTCCACTGATTCATCCGACTACAGCAGAGTCATCAGAAAACTTGGCAGGGCTCTGTGCAGTAGCTGAAGTCTGTTGTGTAGAGGGTGAAGAGAAAAGGGGAGAGGATGGTCCCTTGTGGTGCTGCAGGTTTGCTGACCACTGTGTCTGACACGCAGTGCTGCAGGTGCACATACTGTGGACTTCCAGTCAGGTAGTCCAAAATCCAGGACACAAGGGAGGCATCCACCTGCATCAATGTCTGCTTCTTACTCAGGAGGGTCGTTCTGATGGTATTGAATGCACTGGAAAAGTAAAAAAAAACATGACCCTCACAGTGCTCACTGGCTGGTCCAGGTGGGTGTAGACACGGTTATGCAGGTAGATGGCTTCCTCAACTTTGAGATGAGGAAGCAAACTGAAGGGGGTCCATATGTGGTCTAACCATGGGTCAGAGTTGATCCAGTATGAGCCTCTCGAGGGTCTTCATGACATGTGAAGTCAGTGCCATGGGTCTGTAATCCTGGGGGCCACTGGGTCACGGGGTCTTTGGTACAGGAACGTGGCTACGAGTCATCACGTCCTGACAGAATCAGAAGCTATTGCTTTGTTTCAGGTTTGATACTTTTAAGTAAAAGTAGTAGATGTAAAACAGTGGCTCTTCTGTTCTTTTGGTGATCTGCTATAAATGCTTAGCTTGTACCTTTAGACATTATCTTCTTCCACATATCATAGAGATAAATCAGTTAAACATCAGAAAGAAAGGATCACAAGCATGGTTTCAAATTGTTACAGTTTATTTTCAGATCACTCACCTGGGCCAACATCCACTGAAGCAGAACCTGGGACCTCACATTCAGAACCTGGGAGCAGGACGACCACTTGTGCCCCCAGGTTCCGTTCCACTCATCTAATCTAGGAGACAGTCTTGAACAACCAAGAATGAATCGGGCAAACATTAACACAAATAGCGGCAACACTTAAATTAAATAACATTAATTAAACTTAAATTAACATTTAAAATAAAACATGTACTGAAATCGGTGTCATTCTTAAAATGATTCAAAATATTTATTGTAATGGCATAATACCATAAATGTAATTAAGGTGTGAATTTATAAACATTCAATGAATTATTGTCTAATTTGTATGTGACGTGAACATGTGTGCAGTCTATTGTTCCTATAATACTGTATAGGCCAACAACAGGAACACAATTCTCTCTTGATTGGGAGCTGTTTATGTTCAGTAAAGGGGACTTTAATATATTGTCTGATCAGTATATTTGTATCCTCCAGGACTCTGAGGAGGACCTGGCTGATGCCTGTGATATTATACCTATCTGGTCTCTGAGCTCTCTCTGAAATGTCTCTGTGGCAAGGATATATATTATTAAAAATATATATTGATAGGATATATCTATGAAATATATATAAATTGAATTAATAAATTGAATATATAAATTGAATATTTGAAATATATATAAATTGCATAATTCCCTGTAAATAGAATAAGCAATTAAATAAACGTAATTGAAGGGTCATGAAGTAAGATTTATTTGCATGATGCTTTGTAACTTACCAAGAACAAAATCAAGATAAGAAAATATTGGTGATGACACAAAGCATACAGCCAAGACAACAAAAGGGTGGCTCAAGAAGAGGCACATTGAAGTCCTAATATGGCCCAGTCAGTCTTCAGAGTTTAGAAAACTCCTACATGAAATCTGTGGAGGGAGATAAAGTTTTGAAACTCCAGCAAACTCAAAATTCTTGAAACCCTTGAAGTGAGAGACTCACCAAACATATGGAAGAAGGTCCTCTGGTTAAATGAGACACATTTTTTTTTTTTTTGGTGAGCAAGGAAAAGGATATACTATATCTAGTGCAAACCCAACACTTCTCATCACCCCGAGAACACCATCCCCAGAGTGAAGCATGGTGGTGGCAGTATCATGCTGTGGGGATGTTTTTCATTGACAGGGACTGAAAAACTGGTCATTACTGAGGAAATGATGGATGGTGCTAAATACATGCAAATGCTTGAGTAAATTAAATTCTTGAGGGAGCTGAAGCAATTCTGCTTTGAAGTAGGCACAAAAATCCCATCGGCATTATGTGCCGAGCTCAGAGACATACTGAAAGATTTAGATTAAGACATAATAAGAAAGATTTTGCATATTCAACACTGTTGGCATGTTGCAAGCACCTGTATAAAGAGGAGTGGACCAGAATCCCCCTGAGATGTGTGCACCTGGTGACAAACTATAAGAAATAACTGTTTTTGAAACAAGAATTTCTCCACATAGTGCTAAGTCAGGGTTTGCTTGGAGAAGAAATAGTTATTTTACTCAATTGCATGCAAATTATTTTATAACTTCTATCTAGCATGTTTTTTTTATATTCATTCTCTCTCTGTTAAAATAACCTACGCTTAAAATTATTGACTGTACAGAAAACCTACAAAATCAGCAGGGAAGCAAATAGTGGTACTATTTCCCCCTATATTAGATTCATATTAGATTTTATATCTTTCAGCTTTTTCCTGTGTGAATGTAGCCTGTCTACCCTGACTGTAGATGAGGCCACGAGTTCTTTGTTCAAATAAACTTAGGATTTTATTAATTAAATTATTTGTATGAATCTTAGGCCCTTTAATTAAAATTATTCTATTTAGATTGAATAATTAGAATGGCAATTAGTTTTTTAGAACAATAAACCTCAATTATTTACTTAACATTCATTTCATTTTAAAAACATGCATTTTATACATAAAATTAAATAAAAATAAATGAATATAATCCCTTTTTGCAAAACATTTATTTATTATTCCCTTTAGATTTATTAAAATAAAATCGCCCAAAATTTTACCACTACTTTTCTTTTTCCTTCTTTCCTTCCAGTGAATTCACACACACATAGACACACATATGCATACACACATACACACCAGCTGGCAAAACAAAATAAAACCCAAACCCCACTTGAAGGTCTGATAATGTAATGGCTTGAGAGCATGGAAATTCACACAGTTTATCAACTCACTCTCTGAGTGTTGCACAAAAGAAATCCATTACATCCTCACAGAAGTATGATAGGCCAAAGTGTACCAGTTTCACGGTCTCTAGTGAAGGATGAGGCAGATCACAGCAAGCAGCAAACAACCGGATTGCTGGTGAATGATTGCAGACGAGAGTCTATGAAGCGCAAAGGCCCTCTAAGCAATGCATACGAGCAGTGATTCCCAATATATGGCGTGGAACCATGCCAATGGGTGCAAGGCAGACCCCTTAGCTCTGTCACAAACGGACACCCCAGGAAAGTGGCGCCCTCTTGAGTTCCCTCTTGAGTTGAATGCTGGACCTATGCATATGAATACTGGCCCTGGATGGCTATAATGAACACTCATTTGAAAACTAAATCACATGTCATTTGTAGAACGTGTTCTTCAGTGATATTATTAGGATCTGGCACAGAGTCCGAAAAGTCTGAAAACCAGTCATAACGTCCTAAATAACCTGATGCTTTTCGAACCAGGGAAGTTCCCAAACCCGATGCACAGGATCGTCCACCTGCACCAAGCCAAAGAACTGTAAACACATGTCAGAAATGGACTAAGGAGGAATATAAAAGAATTAACTGTGCGCATTATTACACCATGTTGCACCAAAGAATAGAACCATTCAAAAAGAAACTCACAGCTCTGGAGAAACAGAAATCCAGGATTTAGACTTTATCTTAACAGTAATAAACTTGCTGCAGTTAGATGTGACATTGTAAACAAGAACAGGCTGACCGATCATGAAATTGCTAAAATAAAAGCCTCAGTAGAACAAGGACTCGGAACCATTGAACAAGAAAATACTGATGACCAAGACAACATTTCATGTGAAGCCACAACTGACCATCAAGAAATATTTATTGCAGAACTTCCTCCTGACAACTGCCCCCCAAATGACCAGCACGGAGATATTTCTGAATACGAGCATAGCAATGAGCTGGGAAACAAAATCATAGACCGATATATAAAGGTTCTGAATCAACCCATGGCAGAAAGAGAATCTCTACCTAAAATAAAGAGCAACAAAAAGAATAATACTACTGTAGCTAATGTAAACAGAGCATTGGATATTATCATGCAGGATATGTAGGCACACTGAAATGTGGGCTTAAAGTCAAGAACAAAGTTAAACAACGATTGTTTAAACAATTAAACAGCCAACTGAACCAGTTGAGATCCGATAACTCATTCATGCAAGGATATAGTGCCAAAAGCCCCTCAAAGCACAATAAATTGAAAAGAAGAGTAAATAAGAACAATCTACCACATGGTATCAATGGCATCCAAATAGTGATACTTAAGCAGAAATTGCAACTCAAAGCTAAGCGCCTCGACTGATACAAAAACAATTTAAATTCCACAGACATATCATCTTGTTTCAGAATAAAATTAATCCATTTTACAAAGAACTAGGTAAAACCAGTATCAAAGTAGGTTCTCCACATAGCCCTGTGGTGATAGTAAGTTTCTGGAAAGATATTTGGAGCAACCAAAGAGGGTTTAATGAACAAGTGTATTGGATAGGAAACCAGGAATCCATGACAGCTGAATTGAGCCCCAGAAAAGGACAGATATTACCCTCAAGGAGGTCTCATCAGCTCTTACCAAACCTCAGAAATGGAAATCGCCAGGAATGGATAAGCTTCAGAATTTCTGGCTAAACTCTCCAAGCTGCACCTATACTGCCATGGCTAAATGCTATTCTGATATTCTAACCAAACCAGAATCTGCGCCAAGCTGGCAGCCATACCCACTAGCAAAATCAGAGGACGCATGCATGTGTCCCATAACCTGTCTTAGTACAACATATAAGATCCTAACATCGATAATAACTGAAAGACTCTATTCTTTTCTTGATGCAAATTAACTTTTGCAAAAAAAAAAAAAAAGGTGCCAAAAAAAGGTTCGTACAGCTGCAAAGATCAGCTACTTATGAATAGAATGATCCTTGAACGTTGTGAAAGTGGAAGTAGGAATCTAAGCACTGCATGCATCGACTATTAAAAAAAGTGTTTGGTAGTGTCCAAAATGAATGGATTATTAAGGCTTTGAAGCTCTATAAAATATCACCTAGTATAATTACTTTGTACAGACTAGCATGACCCAATGGAAAACCACCTTAGTACTCAATTGTAATGATGGAGAAGTTTGAATAAATAATATAAGTATCGATCATGGTAGGGGAGGTGGTGGCTCAGTGGTTGAGGTGCTGGCTTACTGAACCGAAGGTTGGGGGTTCAAGCCCCACTATCACCGGGTTGTCACTGCTGCCTCCCCTGTGCAGCAAACTGGGTTATCAAAGGCAGGCCATGTTTCTCACAGTTTGGTGAGAGGCATGTAAAAGAACCAGCAGATCACCGTTAGTGTGTTTCTGCCCTGCAATAGCCTGGCGAGCTGTCCAGGGTGTGCCCTCACCCAGAGTCAGCTGGGATGGATTAAGCGATTCAGAAAAATAATCGATCGTGGTATTTTCCAAGGTGATTCATTATCACCCCTACTCTCTTGCATTGCTCTCATTCTTTTAAATAAGCCACTCAAGGACTCCAAGAAAGGCTACAAAATATTTCATCAGATGATAAGTCACCTTTTTTATATGGATGATTTGAAACTGTATGCCAGAAATGACAAGGACTTAGAATCTCTTCTGGACATAGTGAAGGATTCAGTGACGATATTGGTAAGGAATTTGGCCTTAGTAAATGCTCGTAAGCCACATTCAAAGTAGGGAAATTCTTCACGTCAAACAATGTAACCCTCGACAATAAATACAACTATAAAGAACCTGGAACAAGAGGATACATACAAATACCTAGGCATTCACAAGGGCGATGGCATCCACCACTCAAAGATGAAAGAAAAAATTTCAAATTAATGTTACCGGAAAGTATATCTAGTGCTTTAATCTGAATTGAATTAAGCCAATCGGATAAATGCAATCAACGCATTTACAATACCTGTTTTCACCTGCAGCTTTGGCATAATGAAAGAATAGAGTTTCACTGACCTGACTTGCACTGACACTAAAATCTGTAAGCAAAAGCTGAAGTAGACAGAATTTATCTCCCGAAAAAAGAATGTGAAAGAGGGCTAATACAACTGAAAATGTTGTTTAAAACTTCAATGATTGGCCTCACTCGATGTCTACAAAATACCGTCAAGCTGTACTACAGTACGAACACACAAAACGTCTCCATTATGACATTAAGTGGAGACTTCAGCCCGCCTGCCTGAACGACTACCGCCCAGTTGCCCTCACCTCGGTAGTGATGAAGTGCTTCGAAAGGCTCGTCAGAGACTTCATTACTTCTTTACCGGCCACCCTGGACCCGCTACAGTTTGCGTATCGTCCCAACCGATCCACCGAGGACGCCATCGCACAC
>JAQMYF010000006.1:27810984-27825547 GCA_030014195.1 Neosilurus mollespiculum
ACCCTTCCAGGTCACACTGTCATTGCCCACATGGGCGTTGAAGTCTCCCAGGACGACGAGAGAGTCCCCAGGGGGAGTGCCCTCCAGCACACCCCCTAAGGACTCCAAAAAGGGTGGGTATTCTGAACTGTTATTTGGTGCATAAGCACAATCAACAGTCAGGACCCGTCCCCCCACCTGAAGGCAGAGGGAGGCTACCCTTTAGTCCACCGGGGAGAACTCCAACATATGGGCACCGAGGCGGGGGGCAACAAGGATGCCCATACTGGCTCGCCGCCTCTCCCCATGAGCAACTCCAGAATAAAATAAGGTCCATCCCCTCTCGAGAAGGGTGGTAAAGGCCCCATTCTGGAATGCATAGACCTTATCCACATCTGTTAAAATATGACCTTATCTCTTTATTTTTTTTTTTGGTGGGTAGGACCACTGTGCCTCTCAGCCATTTAATTAGTTCTAGATACACTTTTTACCATGGCTACATATGACCCATGCACTTCTGTAAAATTCGGGGGAGTATATTTAAAGTTTAAAGAGCAAATAAACCCAGACACATTGCACTACTCAGCCTGCCTTCTTTATTGCTGACCACTGTATTAACTTGATTCATAAAAACCCATGTGATAGAGACAGTTTGTTCTCATAAAGCTTTTGCTTGTAAGTTATTAAAAGCATTTTGTCCTCCTCAGCTCAATGCTGTTATGATGCTGGCAAAAGACTTGACAATCGTTGTCAAGGAAACCATGCAGAGCCCATAATGGCAGTTGCCTCAGTCCCTCCGAGTCAATTATGCTGAGAATTATGAGAGGCCTTTCCGTACCATACTTAGAAAATGGATCATTTTTATTCTTTGCTCCAACAACACCTCTACATCTTAGCACTACCTTCTCATATTTTGCTGAATCAGGTATAGTATACCTGTCAAAATGAATGTCTACTAACACTGCAAATAGTTATTCATATGTGCTTGTCATGGATGTATATATACCCATTGTGTACAGTATGTACATATATGCTTGTCGTCATTATTATCATTGTTGGCAACATTTTTAGAGTTTTCTGCAGAGAAGTCTTTGGATTGAGGCCACTGCTTCAGAGCATTTGGTGTTGAATATTTGTGTTGGTGTGACTGGAGAGTGCGGACTGAAAATGAAGAGTGCTAATGTGACACTGATGGAACGTCTTCTCTGCAGGCGGATGTACCCATCTGTACCGCTCCTCTAAAGTAAATGACAGTTCAGCTGATTGAATTACAAAGAAGGCTTAATTAATGTTATGAGAGAAGGAGGAAAGAGAAAGACAAAGAGATCATGTAGCCTATGCACTTGTATATATTTCTGAGCTGTGTGGCTGCCTGTGGATTGTGCATAGTGTGCATAGTGGAGAGTGTTGACTGTAGAAAGACATGCACACATGACAGTAGCCTTAAAAAAACCTACAAACAAATGAATGAAAGAAACATTCAGTCTGCAAGGGCACAAAAACTTGTGAAGTTTCAGTACTAGCTGCATTATTAGAGTATTTACACTTGCAAACACCCCTTTGTTCAGTAAATATACAACACAGCTTTATTCAGCAACAACACTGTGCAATTTACAGATGTGAAAAATGTAATTGTGGATTTTATTGAACATTTCATTCGGACCCGGAAATTGGTGCTGCTTCAAATCTTTACATTTTTTATTTATTTTTTTAAAACCACACTCAAATACTCAGAAAACACCTCAGAAAATGTAAAAACAACACAGAAGGTGATTCGGTGTTAGATGCTGTAATTGTGACTCTGAGATTGGTTTAGTTCGGTTTGAATGGTTCTATTTTCGAAAGAATTTTGGAACTGCACGGCTGCTGTTCTATAGACAGTTGTTAAGAGTTTCAGAGTTTAATACATGTTAAATGTACACTTTACCTACATTTAGCTTTAAAAGCTTTTGGGCTCCGACAGGCACCTCATTTCTCTATTTAAAAAAAAAAAGTGCCAGATTTAATTTTTCAAAAAGTTATGATAAGAAATCAGGATATTTTTTTTATCCTGCCAAAGGATGAAATACTTTTTCAATAATTTGTTTTTAAAATATCAATAAATGTAATAATAATTTAAAAGAAAGTAACTACACCCTTGGCCTCAAAAGCAGTATTGCCCCTTTAGTAGAAATAACACTGTGCTTGTTTATGTTTTTTTGCTTAAAGTAGAATAAAAAGAAAGCCTTCCAGACTCTCCTGTTATATTGAAAATGCGCATATTCTCATCACCAGGAATTTATTACTTACATCTTCAAAGTTACAATCTGCTAAAATACACTCAATATTTACATCTATGAGTCCCTTGCTGCCAGAATCCTTTGCCCATCCTTTTCCCCTGTTGGGGCCGGATTTTTCTTCATTGAAAAGAAAGACAAAACTCTTAGACCATGCATCGACTTCAAGAGTCTCAATCAAATCACTGTCAAGCATAAGTACCCCCTGCCACTTATCTTATTGGCTTTTGAGCCCATTCAAGGGGCAACCATATTTTCTAAACCGGATCTGCGAAACACCTACCATCTAGAGTGTATAAGGGAAGGGAATTAGTGAAAGATGGCATTTAACACCCCTCTGGGCTATTTTGAGTATCTTGTCATGCAATTCGGTCTTACCAATGCCCAAGCTGTTTTTCGAGCGTTGGTCAATGACGTTCTCAGAGATTTAATTGACCAGTTTGTATTTGTTTATCTTGATGACATTCTGATCTTTTCCAGATCTCTAGAAGAACACAAACTCCACGTCAGACAGGTGCTGCAAAGGCTGTTGAAAAACAAATTGTATGTCAAGGCAACGAAATGTGAATTCCACTTCCCCTCAGTCACATTTCTCAGTTACATCTTCAAGGGAGGGCAAGTGAAGACCTATCCTGAAAAGATTGGGGCTGTCACCAACTGGCCAGAACCTACCTCCCATAAACAGCTTCAAAGGTTCCTGGGTTTTGCCAACTTCTACCACCACTTCATCCGGAACTACAGCAGGTAGTTGCACCACTCACTTACTTCTATTAAAACTCCATTTTGTTGGTCCTCAGAGGCAGAGTCTGCATTTAAGCAGCTTAAGAAGAGATTCATCTTGGCCCCATACTCATGAAACCAGACCCAGCAAAAACAATTCATTGTGGAAGTGGAAGCTTCAGACACTGGTGTCGGGGCAGTCCTCTCTCAGCGCTCAGCCCAAGATGGAAAGCTCCATCCCTGCACCTTCTACTCCCATCACCTGTCTCCAGTGGAACATAATTATGATGTGGGAAATCATGTGCTGTTAATCATCAAGGTGCTCTGGAGGAGTGGAGGCACCGGCTGGAAGGAGCTAAGACTGAGGACCAGATCCAACGGGGCCTACAGTCCAAACCTGATCCTGGCACTGGACCCCCAAACCGCTGATATGTCCCTTCATCTGCCCGCTCCTCTTTTTTCCATTGGGCTCAGACAGCTAAATTTGCCTGTCACCCAGGTAGCCATCGAACCATCTCTTTCCTTAAACACTATTTCTGGTGGTTGTCTTTAGATGGGGATGCTAGAAAGTATGTCTTGGCCTGCACCACTTGTTCCAGAAGCAAGAATAGCTGTCGACCACCTACAGGGCTGTTGAGGTCCCTGGTAGACCCTGGTTCCATATTGCACTTGACTTTGTCACTGGTCTGGCACCCTCCCAGGGTAAGACCACCATCCTTTCCATTATTGTTCTCCCATCTGAGATCATTTCTGACTGGGGTCCCCAGTTCATTTCCTAGGTATGGCAGACTTTTGCAGAGCCCTTGGTGCTTAGGCATGCTTGAGTTCCAGTTACCACACTCAAACCAATGGACAAACAGAGAGGCTAAATCAGCAACTGGGAGCCACCCTCCTTTGTGTCTCTGCCAATAACCTGTCAGCCTGGAGCCAGCAACTTCCCTGGGTGGAATATGCTCATAACTCATTGACTTCCTCTGCCACCAGTCTTTCCCCATTTGAGCTCTCCCTGGGCTACCAACCACCCCTGTTTCCCTCCATTGAGGAAGACCTAGATATCCTATCTGTCCAACCTCACCTGCAGAGAGCCCATCAGAACTGGATCCAGACACAGGAGGCCCTCTCACGCAGAGTGGAAAGAAATTGTTTCCTTGCCAACTGGCTGAGAACCCCAAGTCTGTAGTACACACCTGGTCAACGAGTCTGGCTCTCATCCAAAGACATTCCCCGTCCATGAAGAAAATTAGACAAGTCTGTCTCAAAAAAATTAGCTCCCCGTTACATCAGACCCTATGAGATCAACTTTGTCATCAGCCCTTCTGCTGTCAAGATCAAACTCCCTGCCTACATGAAGATTCATCCCACCTTTCATGTCTTCCAGACCAAATCAGTTTCTTCCAGTCCTTTGTGCCCTCTAGCCATTCCTCCTCCACCTGCACTGGTCATGGAGGACCATCCAGCTTTTACTATCAGTTGCATTCTGGATGTCTGATATCCAATTCCTGGTGGACTGGGAAGGGTACAATGCGGAGGAAAGGTCATGGATCCCTCAGTCTTTCATCCTGGATCTGTCCCTAATCTCTGACTTCAACCAGTCCAGAGAGGGTGAGTCTTCCAGCATGCCTTGGGGCAGCCATTCGGGGGGTTGGGTACTCTCATGATCTCTGCCTGGCTGTGGTGCTGTTTCAGTGTCTGAACAGAAGGTGGAGGCAGAGCAGGCTGCAGTAGCCACTAGGATGAAGTCTGGCCAGCTCCTGCTCACACACCTGTGTTCCATCTGGCTTAATCAGGAAGACCTACTTAAGGAGCAGCAGGAACAACCAGTCTTTTCCAGTCTATTCTGTCTTGGAAATTTACCTCTTCCCTCTTTGTTCTCAGCACTGGGCATCCTTTGATGCAGATTCCTGTCAGCAGTCCTGTCCAAGTCACTGTCCTCCAGTCTATCACCACAGAGCCTCTGGAAAGACTCCCCTTCGTGGCATACCTGCCTGCTCTCCCTCCGATGGCTTAGCTCCTTTTAAAGGCTCAGACCCTCCTCCTGGATTCCACCAGTACTCAAATCTTGTTCACTATACCAATCTGTTTAATAAATCATCTTTTACTCAACGGGCTTTTGGTGTTCTGCTTTAGAGTCCATATTGGTGTATCCACCTGTACAGGTCATGATGATGTGGGCCTCAAAGATGCATTCTCTCCTAAGTGCAAAAGCTGTAATTTCTACTAGTATCAGCAAAGAGCCACTCTTAAAAACATTGGTCAACTGTTGCCCTGTATATAACATTATCAATTACTAAATAAGCCATTATTTCCTACAAACATAATTGATATGTCATGAAGTGGTAGATGTTTTCATGATGCTTTATAACATTATAAAAATTATTATTTAAAAAGTTTAACATGGTAAAGATGATTTCACTCACTGACATATTATGAATCTGAAAAATTTAAAAAAAGAGAAGGGAAATAGCAGCGATTTTGCAACATCACTTTTCCACCTAGTCCTGGGTTCAAGTCCCATGCTGTGATGTTTCTCTGTGGAGTTTGCATGTTTTCCCCATGCTTGTGTGGGTTTTATCCAGGTGCTCTGATTTCCTTCCACAGTCCCAAGACATGCACATAATGCTAACTGGCCGTTCCATGTGGATGTGAGTGTAAATGTTTGTGTGTGTTTGCCCTGCAATGGCCTGGCAAGCAGTTCAGGGTGTACCCTCCCTTTGCTCAGTGTCCGCTGAGATAGGCACCAGCCTCCCCGTGAACCCAACAGTAGGATTCAGTGGCTCGTTAAATCAGTGATTGACTTCACCATGTGCATAAGAGTGCTCTTTTGTGTTTGTAGATTCTGTTCTTACCTAAAAACAAATTCCAGATAAGGAAACATTGGTGAATGCCAAAATCTTTGGGAAAAGTGTATGAGTGAGATTTTAGAAGAAATTTCTTCATAAGAATGGTTGATGAATGAAGCACAAATAGAGTATATTCTTAGAAATTAGGCAGATTTTTCCACCAATTTTTGTTTGACTGCTAAAGGAACAGACCTTCAGTTGACTAGCTTTCTCCCTGACAAAGACATCTCTAGTTTTTTAATTTTCAAGAATTTGAATCAAATAATAAAAGTGATGTATTTCCTGCAAGCCAGAAGGTGGAATAAAATGTTATTTCACTCTCTCTGATCGGGTATGACTGGTAGCCTACTTGGCTAAAGCCTTTCAAGCTATGAGATCATATCCAATCATAGAACACTGCTTAATTATTGTTTAATATGTAAGTTGGTTATTGGCTATGAAACTCATGTCATTTTTATTTTCTTGGTGTCATTTTTCAGTGTAACAAAATTGGGAAAATATATATTTTTGTTTGTTTGTTTGTTTTTTCTTTTGAAAAGCTTAAACCATGTGGTTCCTATTTCTTTAAAGACAGGTTCCATGTGCAGGAGGTTCTAATCAATGACATCTTATCTTTAATATGTGATTCTAGTTTTATGGACTTAAAGGTGTGATAAATGTGTACTGATGTTTATTGTACCGTGTGACTCATCTGTTTTTGTGTGCTTGTTTATTGGTTTAGGTTATGAAATAGATTACAGAATGTCAATGTTATATGTCATTTGCTGAACAACATCATCTTTATCTGTATGCACGGTATCAAAGAGATAAAATGTTTGTTTGTTTACATTTGTTAAAACTTAACAGTTTACTTGGAATGTATTTATTTTTTCACATTACTGGTTTGTTCTAAAAAGAATGAAAGATAATATGTGTGATAAATGCATAAAAGATTAGAGGCTATAAGAAATCAATCTTTCTAGCCATGATAATATTGTTTGTATAGACAAAGCAGATGTTTCCCTTTGGGGTAGTACGGCAAAAGTATTTCAGTTAAACTGACACTTTTATAATCATCCATTTGAATTATTTATTTGCTTATTTATTTCTTTGTTTGTTTGTTTGCACAGTCTGTAATTTTTTATACATGATTTTTGCACTGGTCAGGGATCTGGGACATTACTGCTTAACAAGTTTTACACTGTTTATTGACCTTAGTAGCCATGCAATAAATTTCAGTCATCTACAGCACAAAATGCAGTTGTTAAGACAGTTTCACAGGAATGTTGACTTAATTATGTGTCTATTTTTTAGCAAGTGTCTGCAGTAGTTACCCTGTTATTTTTTATTATTATTGTTTGTTATAGTCCCACTTTCACCTGGAGTGGGCGGAGAAGACAGGCGCTAGCTTCCCCACCATATTAAAGTTTAATCCAGTTCAGAAAATAAAATTATTATTAGTATAATTATTAGTATTTTTTTGTCCTGCATTATATGTGAGTGAGCTTTAACACTACAACAAAACTAGATCTGGCTTAGACAATTTAGCCTTTGACAAAGGTTCAGATGAATCATTTTATTTTTAGTTTATAAGAAATAACTGAATGTTCACTGTAAAAAATCACTATCTAATCAAATTTTTAAATCTTATATGCTGCCAAAAAATTCTATTAGATCTTTTTTTTTGGAAATAATATTCCATGCAAGAGCAGAATGTGTAAAATTATGAATATTGTTAGAAGAATATTTTTCTTATTAAAACATTTTACCAAGTGTAATTATCTTACTGCACTGGCTAATAATTACATCCATGAAGGAGTTTTTTGTTTTCACCAGCGTTGGTCTGTTTGTTTGTCTGTCTGTTAGCAACATTTCTCAAAAAGTTATGAACGGATTTTGATGAAATTTTCCTGATGTGTCAGAAATGATACAAGGAACAATTGATTAAATTTTGGCAGGGATCCAGATTATTGTCTGGATGCAGGGAATTTTTAAAGATTTCTTAGCGTGGATGATGTAGTTATCCAAGTAACAGTGTAACCATGCACAAGCATAACTTCCAGGCTTGCGTTCGATGGTGTAATCTCATTCCTTTACCTTTCTGTCCAACTTTTAGGCCAATTATCACAAAAATTACTTCCTCATCCGAGCGCAAGTCCTCTTATTCAAGTCCTCTTATTCAAAGGCTGGCCTTTGATAACCCAGTTAGCTGCACTGGGGGACAGCAATGACAACCCAGTGATAATGGGGTTTTAATCCCTGATCTTCAAACAAGTAATCCAGCACCCTACCACCACTGCCCCAGAAAAAAAAATTTAAGAGTCTGTTTAAGAAGTCTGTTAAGTTTGTAGAGTCTGGACCCCCAGGCCAAGGCAGGGGGAAAGGCATGAAGCTTCCCCAGGTGCAAAGACCTGTCCACCACTGCTGGTTTTACCAGGGGTTTACCAGACCTCCATGGTGAGGCAGGGAGACAGGCATGTGGTTTATCTTTCTCACAGTCGCTATCGTTCTTTCTTTGTCTCTCTTTTTCTTTCTCTCTTCTTTCAGCTACCCAAAAGCCTGATGTGATATGACTTTGAAAATATTAACCATGGTGACTATACTCTTTTGCTTGTTTAGTGGGTTAAAACAAATCTGAAAAATATGGATTTTCTATTATGGGAAGCTGAAAGTGATATTTCCCTAACTGTACTTCATTTTTGTTCTTATGCACTTTACTGGCATTAAACAGTATTCTCTTATCTGGGGTTTATTCTTAACTTTCAGCAATATATCAGTGCTGTGAGGTTGCAAAACTGCTACTTTTTAAAATTTCTTAAATTTTTCATATTTATATTATGATGTCAGAGAGTTAATTTTTTTAACCATATTAAACTTTTTAAATAATTATTTTAATTATGTTGCAAAGCATCATGCAAACAAACATCACTTCATGTTGTATGAATTATGTGCATTGGAAACCATGACTTATTTAATAATTAATAAAGTTATTTGCAGGGCGATCATAGACCAATTCTTTCAAGGCTGGTACAGTGGCATATTTATTGCAACTAGAATAAATTACAGCTCGTGCACTAATAAGAAAATGCATGGACTTCTTAGCAATTTTTGCTACCAAGAGCTTTACTGTGAGCTCTTTACCAAGAGCTGTGTAGCATTTTGGGTCCATACAAAACACTCTAACCAGGAACCACCAGATGTTCAGGTACTGACTGCCTTGAGCTTTTTTGGCTGTAGGTACATTTCAGTGGGAATTTGGAGACCAGGAGGGTATAATATCACAGGCATCTCTCAGTCACATCCTCCTCAGAAAATATATACTAAATATATATTGGAAATCCAAATCTCCAGCCAGAACTCCAAGAACTATCTGTTAAGTTTTTTTCATTCTTCATTTCCCAGGATTATTTTTACACTGACTTGCAGCATTAGGAGATCGGGGACACATGCTGAATGTATTTGGATACAGTATATCAATTTATTACAGTATATATTCAATACTGTATATAAAAATACAGCTAGTTGTAAGCTACTTTACACACCTAAGAAGTTGCGAAGGACAGCAGTTGCAGCTGCCACCATCTCATCTCAAGTTTGGTGATTTTGGATCAAAACACTTTTTTATCTCTCCACTATTTACGCAACTGAATATCTTCATTTTCATCTTCTTCCACTAAATCCAGGTCGCGGGGGCAGCAGGCTAAGCAGTGAGGTCCAGACGTCCCTCTCCCCAGCCACTTCCTCCAGGCCTTGCTGGGGGATACCGAGGTGTTCCCACACCAACTGAGAGACATAGTCCCTCTAGCGTGTTTTGGGTCGACCCCGGGTTCTCTTCCAGGTTGGACATGCCTGAAACACCACACCAGGGAGGCGTTCAGCAGGCATTCTAATCAGATGCCCAAGCCTCCTCAATCACAATAGTTGGAACACAACCTCTGGGGAACTACAACCCCTGATTGCCAATCCAGAGGTATGGCCCTGATGACCGTGATGTTGCAGAGACATGTCAACCATAACAGTCCTACAACATCCAGACCCCTTAGGCATTCAGGACAGATCTCATCCACACTCAGAGCCCGGCCACGGAGGAGCTTTTTAACTACCTCGGCCCCAGCAGCCTCTGCCCCAGTGATGGGCAGACCCCTTCCTGAACCCCCAGGCTCTTCCTCTTCCACAGAAGGTGTGTTGGTGGGATTGAGGAGGTCCTTGAAGTATTCCTTCCACCTCCTGACAACATCCCCAGTTGAGGTGAGCAGCTCCCCACTTCCACTGTAAACAGTGTTTGTGGAGTACTGCTTCCCTGTCCTGAGGCTACTGAATTTAATATCTGGAATTTACATCCTGCTGAAGAATTTCTACTTCAGAGGAATTAAAATTATATCTACTCTAAGATTCTAATACTTCCATCTTCAAGAATATCTGTGTGCACAACCGTCCCTATGTCTTTTTATGGGGATTTAGGGGTGTTCACTTATGCTAATTAGAGCAACTGGTATGTGCTTTAAACTTACGCCAATCATTCCTAATAATTTATTACAGAAAAGCAAAGATGGTATTTCATGAATTTTAAATATTAGATTAGATACAGGGTTATAAATATTCCTGCATCCTATCTAGATTATTGTGTTATTGCTCCTATAGTGTGTGGGTTTGAGGTAATATTGTTTAAAAAGTTAATTTACTAGCCCAAAACAACATTGCACAATGCATAATGTCGCTCACAAAAAGAGACTGTTATTTTTGTTATTACTATATATTGTTGTTTGTTTAGGGCAGTGCTGGCTTAGTGGTTAAGGCAAAGGGTTAGTGATCTTAAGGTCAGTGGTTCAATGCCCTTACTCAGCACTGTTGGGCCCTTGGGCAATGCCCCTAACCCTCAGTTGCTTAGTTGTATGAAAATTGTAAGTTGCTCTGGATAAGAGAATCTTCCAAATGCTCTAAATGTTTACTTACTCTCATCAGTATGATCCAATATTACATGAAATAAATACTTGAATAGTACTTGGTTTCTGATTTATTTTAATTTTGTTAAGTTGAATAAGTGTACTGTACTTTTTAATTTCTTCACTCGCTGAACCATTCCATATGATTTGAAGTTCATTCATGCTATGCAAAAGTAAAAATAAATAAATAAATAAAAGTTTTCTATTTTTCTGAAAAATTGGTATTTTCAGTGTTTTTGTTTATTAGCCATACTTTTACCTCAGTATACTTGTCGGAATTATTTTTTTGGTTCTCACTGCCTACAATAGCATTGTTCAATACATTTTCACCAAACAACAATATTGAAGTAATTTTTTGCTTTTTTTTATTAGGAGCCCTTTAAGTCAAAAGTGGTGGTGTATAATCTTCACTACACAGTACTGTATTCACACAAAGTGTCCTAGGAATCAAACTCTGAATCAAATTAAATTAAACTGTGACTGGAGTGAATTAACTGCTATTAATATTACATTAGATATTCAGTGTATATTATATTTTAGAATTAGTACTTTAAAAGTGTTGAGTAGCCAGAATTATATTTTTGTAGTTTGTGGAGCATTGAAATTGACAAAAGTAAGATAAGATATGTGAATTTTGCATATTTTTTGAGTTTTATGTAAAATTTTGCTTACAATTAAAATTATGGGCTACAAAATACTCCTAATGGGCAGCACGGTGGCACAGTGGTTAGCATATCAAGCACAGCAAGAAGGTCCTGGGTTCAATCCCCGGGCTCAATGAGGGCATTTCTGTATAGAGTTTGTATGTTCTCCCAATGCTCTCGATGGTTTCCTCCGGGTACTCCAGTTTCCTCCCACAGTCCAAAGACATGCTCATTAGGCTTACTGGCTGTTCCAAATTGCCCCTAGGTGTGGATGTAAGTATGAATGGTTGCATGTGTGTTGACCTGCGATGGTCTGGTGAGCTGGTCAAGGTGTACCCTGCCTTCACTCAACCTCCTTGTGACCCTATTAGTAGTATTAAGCAGTTCAACAAATGAATGAATAAATGAAAAAATACTTCTAATTGTAAAAATATTCATAAAGATTCCTGTATTCCCAAGGAAAAATTGATGCCAAGTGGTCAGACTCAGCATTTAGCCAGTCATGGCCATATATATCATGTATGCATCAATGCAGTGAATAGTTGTGGAGTAGTAGACTCTCCTTATTTTTACATTTGTAAAAATGTGCTTACTATAAAATTGCATTTCATTTCCTGTTATCTTGCTATTTTCTTCCTTATTAAAATTATTAATTCTTTAGTAAAAGTGCATAAATTATTGGTGGGTCAATTTACTGTAACCCTTTCATGTATTCTCATTCTCTCCTTTACTCTAACATACACATACTGTATTTCTGTTCTTTCAGTCTCCCCTACCTCACACACACACACACACACACACACACACACACACACACACACACACACACACACACACACACTAATCCCTTCACATGGCTCACTGTGGGAAAGGCATCGATAGTGAAACAAGTTTGGTACGCATCATCAAAGTCCACCCACAGTGTTCCTATCCGGCACAGGTGGCCAGCCCCCATTAGACTCACACAACTATCTGACTCACACACAGACACACACATACACACAAGCACTCTATATCATCAATTATACAGACCTCAGGGTTATAAATATTCCTGCATCCTATCTAGATTATTGTGTTATTGCTCCTATAGTGTGTGGGTTTGAGGTGATATTGTTTAAAAAGTTAATTTACTAGCCCAAAACAACATTGCACAATGCATAATGTCAAAAGCATGCACGAATATTCACCTGTTTTTTCCTTAGCTGTATTCTATTTCTATATCTATGTATATTCTAAAATAATATGTACTGTACATATTTGTGTCATCATAATATCATAATATTAATATATGTCTCCTACATGGGACAGCTCATTCTAACTGGTTCAATCTGAGGGTTAATAGTAATTATTATTCATTCAAAATATTTTATTGTTTCTGATTGGTGGAAAGCCACCAGCTAATAATAGCACCCTTCGTCCAGCTAACTTATCCATCACTGACATTGGATAAGTTGAATGATTAGTGCATGATTGACACATGCCAATGTTTTTCAGCATAGATATTATAGAAGATAGCTATAGAAGCAGTGCGGCCCAGAGCTGTCAAAATGTTATATATTTTCACTATTTATGCTGTTGCAAAACATATCTGAGAGTGACAAGCAACAACCACAAAGTTCCGTCACCCAATAGCATTGTCAATAGGGGTAGTCTTATCACTGTTTCTGCTCTCCCCCTCCTCCCTGAGAAAGCTAACAAGAAAATGGCTGCCTGCTCTCAAGACAAGAGGCATACTGCTCGCCACAGGCTGATAAAGTTTTGGTGGGGAAAAAACATCCGTACCAACAAATACTTGATATCCACTTTTTTGTTACATATTTTCCTAACATTTGTTCAGAATGAATCTGAAATGGTGTTAGCTTGAACTGGCATGGGCCACTTTGTGCTAAGTGCTCAGATGTGCTTTTCTCCAGACTTGAAAATATTTCAAATTAATAAAAAATCAGTTGGATAATTTAGTTATAATTGCCTCAGCAGATAAAACCCTTTCGATCCAAAAATAATTCTGCATATCATACGAAATCTGAATTCTATAATTGTTTTATTGTTCATTAGTAAGGTCAGGAAACAATGCTAGGAAGCCTGGGGTGAGGTCTGCATTCCAGTGCTTCTTAAAAGTGTTCAGTGGGTTCTGTGGAGGACAGTCAAGTTATCTTACACCAACCTTTTCATATCATGTATTTAAGGACCTCGCTTTGTGCACAAATGCACACATGCATAACATTTAAAGGAATTGTAATTTTACAGCATACAAACACACCCTGTATACTTTGTGCACTTTCAACTATGGGAAAGAACTAGGAATGCATATGATGGTCAAGTGTCCACACATGTGTCCACAAACTTTTGGCCATATACTGTATTTGTGATTGCATGACTCCAAATCCAGTTAAACCCCAGTGATTTTGATTTAGGCCTACTATTATAGGCTTACTCTAGCTACTACAAGCAATCCAAGGAAAATGAGATCGCACCAGAGATCTACCAGTTTGTCTTGTTTGAAGGAATGATATAATTAAGATAATGACACCAGATAGAAAAAGACAGCGGAGAAAAACAATAAATAACTCATATTGAATGTGGGCACTTCAAATCAAGTGGCTTTTATTATTATTTTAACCATATACCATTGGTACAATCCACAGCTAAAACGAAACAATTTTCCTCCAGGAGCATGGTACTACATAATTTAAAATAGGAATAAAAACTGCAACATAAAGTATATGTGTGCACCATGATTTAACAATGTAAACTGCAAAACAACATATTACAACATAATGTGCGTGTGTGCTGCATGTGCAAATACTGCAGGACAACTGGCACAAACAAAAACAGTACTGTGACAGACCAGCACAGACAAGACAGTACCATAAAAGACTAAGCAACTTCACACAAGGGCTTAAATTATTCACTTTATAAACTGAGCTTTATCGGGCAGACTGCAAATTTGAATTGGAAAAGGCTAAATGTCCTTTTTAAGATAAATTTGGGACTCGATTTCAGATAAAAATTATACCTCAGATGCTGCTACAGAGTTCATTACATCTCTCTATCAAATTGGAGGCCTTGTTTATTTAGCTCCCCATTTAAGGTGGTCTATAATTTTTTCCCTATCTATCTATCTATCTATCTATCTATCTATCTATCTATCTATCTATCTATCTATCTATCTATCTATCTAT
>JAQMYF010000006.1:27829423-27839777 GCA_030014195.1 Neosilurus mollespiculum
GTTCAGGGAGCATGAGGAATCATTTTCACATATGTATTGGCACCCCAGAGTCCTGATCTTAACCCTACTGAAAGTTTTCGGGGTGTGCTAGAGAAGACTTTATGGAGTGGTTCAGTCTTTCCCTCATCGATTCAAGACGTTGGTGAGAAATGAACCCGACACTGAATAAAAATAAATGTTATGTTGCTTAAGTTTGTCGAAACAATGGCATGATGATTACGTGCTGTAAGCGAGGATAAAGGTGGAACAATAATATATTCATGTGTGAAACTTTTTTTGGCCGGGCAGTGTACATTTAGGCTCCTGGTACAGCGCCATCTAGTGTGGGACAAGAACTGCATATCTGTACTGGGTTTCCTTTTCAGTGAATTGTACAACAACTAAACAGTAAACTACAGCACACATGAGCACAGTCCTTACAAATTATTGTTACTGTAACATCTTCTGATAATGTTTTTCAGACATTTACTGAAAATGTTACCTATAACATTTTGGCAATATTTTCTGAAGTCTACAATTAACATTATTGCAACCTTTGTGCAACATTGTTAAAACATCGGTAATCAAACTAATAATTAATCTAATTCTAAAATAAACAGAAAGCAAGTCTTAACCCACAAACAGCCCTTTGAGGAAGTGAGGACCAGCCAAAAAAAAAACCCTCACCTCCCAAAAATACCCCAACTCTGTCATGTTCGAGTTCTTTAATGTCAAGGTGTTCAGGGTGCGGTTGGGCCACCAACAGACCACAGCACCACCTCTCCTGCATCACTAAGTTCCAGGTGCGCAAATAATAAATTGATTCTCTTTAACCTTTTTTTTTTAAATATTTGAAATGTTGAATGATTTTTTTGGGTCACCCTATACAAGTAAACACACACACACACACACACACACTCTCTCTCTCTCTCTCTCTCTCTACTAGAGAGAGAGAGAGAGAGAGAGAGAGAGACTTGCTCCTGCGCACAGCTCTCAGTGGAAGTTGAACTCGAAGCTACTTCGGAATATTTGATCCATTTTCCCTTCTTTAAGCTCGCTGTGACAATCAGAAGAGATCATCCCATCGAAGATAACAGCACAGCACACACAGCCTTTCAGATTAACCGGTAAGTGATGCAGATGTGAGCTGCCTTTTTTATATTCATCGGATGGATCCGTAGTTCCATTTCCAGGCGCGCGCGTCAGGCTGTGCCAGT
Organism: Neosilurus mollespiculum; assembly: GCA_030014195.1. Classification (NCBI taxonomy): domain Eukaryota; kingdom Metazoa; phylum Chordata; class Actinopteri; order Siluriformes; family Plotosidae; genus Neosilurus; species Neosilurus mollespiculum. Next base: position 27,830,620 of record JAQMYF010000006.1, read on the forward strand.
GTAACATGACGCACTGTGAAACGCGAGCTTTGAAGTGCACAATCTATTAGTATCTTCATTTATTAATGCATCAAACGTTGAAAAGCTCATTGATCGGCGAATGAAACTTTTTTTACGCAATGCCGGTTTAAAGGTTTGTGCACATGACAGAGAGACAAATAGCAGTAGGTTCTGGGGCACTTTAGTGGAAGTCCAATTGAAATATTTACTTCATGCAGCCCATGGACACTTACACATTCATTCATTTGCCGCTACCAGGCTCGCAGGGAGGCTGGAGCCTATCTCAGCCGACACTGGGTGAAGGCGGGGTACACCCTGAACAGGTCTCCAGACCATTGCAGGTCCAACACACACAACCACTCACACTCACTCACACCTAAAGGCAATTTGGAACAGTTTGCCTATACTTTGCATGTTTGTAGACTGTGGGAGAAAACCAGAGCACCCGGAGGAAAATCACGTACGCGCAGGGAGAACATGAAAACTCCACACAGAAATGCCCTCACCGAGCCCGAGACTCGAACACAGGGCGTTCTTGCTGTGAGGAGGACGTGATTACCAATATGCCACCCTGCCACCCTCTATAAAACACACAGTCTTTAATCTGTGAAATATGCATAAATAAACCTAATAAAAGTGGTGCATCGGTTTTGCATATTTTCTGTTTTAGACAAAGAGGAAACCCAATTCTGTTTTATAATCTTTACTAAATAAAATAAAATATGCATTACAACATTAAATAATGATGTAAGTTGTCTTTAATGTGTAAAAAGGAGATCCTAATTTAATTTACTGATAAATTAGGAGTGCAAAAAAACCAAAAAAAACAAACAAACAAACAAACAAAAAAAAAAAACAATAGATGACCATAAGGGCAAAAATTTGCTTTTAAAAAATTCAATTACAATTATATCAATAAACATTATAATAGTTTTCTATATTGGCAGGTTGGCAGTTCAAGGGCGTGAAGAATTTGCTGTGAGTAAAGTTAAATAGTGCCGTCAACGCCTGCTTAAAAATGTGATTATGTCTGGTATGTTATTTTTCACAAAAAAAGATTCAGTGTTATATAGGAACATCCAGGGTTCGAGTTCCAAGCAGTTCTGTGTGTGGTCTCCATGTCCTCCTTGTGCTTGCGTGGGTTTCCTCCAGGTAGTCCGGTTCCTTCCACAGTCCAAAGATATGCACAGTAGGCTAATTGTCTGTTCCAAATTGCCCCCAGGTGTGAGTGTTAGTGTGAATGGTTGTGTGTGTGCTTGCCCTGCAATAGTCTGACGAGCTGTTCAGGGTGTGCCATGCCCTCACCTGGTGTTGGGTGAGATAGGCTCCAGCCTCCCACGACCATGATAGGATTAAGTGGTTATGAGAGTCTGGAAAAATAGCCTTTAATCAGCAAAATTTCATGCAAACTCTGTTGGGAAAACTAGCAAAATGTATACTAGATAAATCAGATATGGAAATGCTGTGCTAGTATTACTGGTAACAGGTAACTGGTACAGCTAGTCAGATGTTATTACTATATATTGTTGTTTGTTCAGCCTTAATTACTAATGAGATTGACAATGAAATTGTTTTGTAACAGAAATGAGTGGAATTACCACTGTCAGAATGGACAGATACACTGACGCAGCATACTAAATGCTGCTTTTTCCCCCCTTTTTAAAATCATCTTTGCTAAAGGACTTTTGTAGGCTACCATAAGTCTTCACTTTGTTGATGTAACCAAGCACTCAGAGATGGTTTCCTCCTCATGATGGCCTTGAATATTGGCTGTAACCATAGTGACAGTATTCAAATGTCGTCGTGCCTGATCCCTTGTTGTCCACAACCTTCCTATATTCTGTTTATTTTCCGCTATTGGATGTGTTTTTAATAGCTCATCGTTCATCCACTCAGATGTGATGTCTAAAACATTAAAATTGATTTAGTAAGAAAAGGAGCACCGATGCCACACTAATTAATTAATTCATTCATTCATCTTCAGTTACTGCTTTATCCTGGTCAGAGTGACCATTGATCCGGAGCCCACCCAACTTATTGATTCCCTGATTGATTCCCTGATTGATTCCCTGATTGATTTACCAGAAGAGAGAAAAAGAGTTTGCTGAATATTGAAGGATTAATTGTTACAGTGACTGTCACTTTGATATCTTTTTTTGCAGTTATTCCTCAACATTGAATATAAGTGAAAATAGCAAAAAAAAAAAAAAAATGATGACATGCTAAAAAACTATAATCACTGCCAGATGCAGGTGTTGTGCTGACATAATACACTGTATAAGAATTCTAATTAGTGCATTATTCCTTATTTAAACTATTTGGTGCAAAATATTGTTTTGTATGAATGTCTATTTGTCTCTTACTATCCTTTAAGCGAATGAGAAAGAAAAGATAATTTTTTTGTCTTTTTTATTTTGATAGCCAGACTGTGCTTTCTCAAGTTTGCAAGACCTATTTTCCATCCATCCATTCATCCATCTTTCCAGCGATCCATTAATTCCATTATCTATGCCGCTTATCCATCAGGTTTATGGATGAGCTGAAGCCGATCCTAGCTGACTTCAGGCAAGAGACGTGGTACACCCTGGACAGGTTGTCAGTCTATTGCAGGGCTAACACAGGGAACAAACATTTGAAAAAAAAAAAACATTTGACTCTCATATTCACATTGATGGGAAATTTAGAATAGCCAGTAAATCCGATCTCGGAATGTGGGACAAAATTGTCGCACCTGGTAAACCCCACAAGTACTGGGGCCTTTCTGTGTGGAGTTTGCATGCAAACGTGACACAGAAAGACCCCCCATCAGTCTGCAGGGTAGAATTCAGAAGCTTCTTGGTATGAGGCGACAGTGCTAACCACTACACGACTATACTACCCCAGGGCTGTATTTATTTAATTAAATTTTATTTATTTTATTGAATTAGACATTGAAATTGAAATCAAAGAAAATCTAATTGAATGGAGACTAGGTGTATCTTATTTTAAGGTAAAATATATTGGGTTACTGGCCACAATTCTTTTTCATGCTACATAATACTGAACATGAGATACAGCTGGTTGAAAAGTAAACCTTGAGTGAAAATGCAAGCCAAAATTTGTTCAGGATTTTTCAGACAGTGTTAATATACAACAAAAGTACTATGACTTGAGTATTTCTGATATTGTTCTACAACTAGACACTAGACAAGAAACACATCATTATTAATTATTACAATGATATACTCCATGTTGGCAATCAAAGTGTATATAGGAAGCTTTTTAGCCTATTTGGCCAATTTTATTTTACTTGGTCCATAGGTAGGAAATGTACACTCAATTATGAAAACATGGCAGAATTAATATGAGTAAATAAATTAAAATTCATTTACTCATTAATTATCTAAGCCACATAGACCTAATTAGCATTGCGGGGAGGCTGGTGACCATCTCGGCCAACTCTGGACGAGGGCGGGGTACACCCTGGATAGCTCGCCAGGCCATCGCAGGGCCGTCGCACAAACAACCCTTCACACTCACACTTAGGGGCAATTTGGAACAACCAATCTGCCTACTGTGCATGTTTTTGGACAGTTGTAGGAAACCAGAATACCCCGGAGGAAACCCACGCAAGCACAGGGAGAACATTCAAACTCCACACAGAAACAGCCGAGCCCGGGAATCGAACCCAGGCTTTCTTGCTTTGAGGCGGACATGGTAACCACTGCAAATAAAAATTAATATGCAAATTAAATATTTCTCTATTAAACCCCTACATCCGTAATGAAGAAACCTGTGTTGACAGTGCAAGGAAACTATACTATACTGGGTTGAAGTCCTGGGCTTGAGTATGTCTGTATGGAGTTTGCATGTTCTCCCTGTGTTCTTCCCGCCGGGTACCCCGGTTTCCTCCGACAGTCCAAAGACATGCACATTCAGCTAATTGGCTGCTACAGATTGCCCCTAGGTGTGAGTGTGACTGTTTGTGTGTGTGTGTCGGCCCTGTGGTGGTCTGGCGAGCAGTTCAGGGTGTAGTCTGTCTTCACCCAGTGTCGGCTGAGATGAGTGAGGGTACAGGAGGCAAAGTGTATATTTGTGTGACAAAGTGTGACATACACATACAGTTTGTCTATAATATTCAGACCCATTTCTGTATATTGCAAAGATTCAGAGAGGGAAAATTATCAACTGAATAATTTACATACATCAGAAATACAGGTGCACCATGGTCACTATGTTTCCCACGCAGTGGTGGAGGAAAAAAATTAACATTTTTGAATAGTAGTTGGGCTGGAAATTCTGCTAAAACTTCTGCCTTGCACACAGGGAAAAGGATACTGACACAGATGAACAACAGTCCATCTAACAACTCAAATTCAGCTGCCCGATTGTATTCTGGATTACTGTACGTTATTAGCTGTCAACTAATTAATAAGAGATTATTATAAAACTTGATTAGATAGTAGACTAATGTGGGCATACATCAATAATAATGTCCTCCTCTCCCATCAGAACGTTTGGTTTTGCATTGCTCCTAGTAAGGAAATTATATTTTAATAATGTTTTTTTTTTTGTTGTTGTTGTTGTTTTTTTTTTTTTTTTTTTTTTTTTTTTTTTTGGGGTGTTACGGTGGTGTAGTGGTTAGCACTGTCATTCCAAAGCACAAAAGGTTCTGGGTTCAAACCTCATGGCTGACTTAAACCTATCTGTGGAGTTTGCTTTTTTGGCCGTGCTTGCATGGGTTTCTTCCCGCGGTCAAAAAACATGCACAGTGGGCCAACTGGGTACTATAAATTATCCATAGGAGTGAATCTTCATTCTTGTCTGTATTAGCTCTGCGATGGAATGGGTGTGCCCTGTCTTTTACCTGAAGTCAGCTGGGATTGACTTCAGCTTGCCCTGCAACCCTGATGGATGATGGACATACACACACACACACACGCACACACACACACACACACACACACACACACACACATATATATACATATACATATATGCATACTATGTGTAGTAAAAAGTATGAATGTGCAATTAGTGACTTGTTTGAGATTACAATGTTATTTATTTTTCAGTCCTCTACTTTGCATAACAAATCAAGTAGCTATACTGTTCTATAATTGCCAAGAAACGCAGGAATAAAAAGGCACTTTTTATAAATCAATATGAGACAAATTTTGTGTGCTTTCAGTGATACAACTTGGCTTTAAACAGCTGAAATGCATATTGCACAGCATAACATTTTAACTGGAGCTTAAAAATCTCAAAATCTCATTTTTAAAGGAAAAAGGGCAGTGACAACACTCATAACCCGTCTCGAAGTTTAGAACTTTGCTTTTAAGCGGTTAAATGCCCAAGTACACTTGAAACAGTTTTCATAACAGTACTTGTTAATGCTTGTTTATTAGCATGCTAACTCTGCTGAATCACTGTAAGTACACTTTATGTTGTATTTTTACACATGCTCAGTAGAACTAAATCAGGGCATCCATATAATTATACATTGCTCTGCCCGCAGTGCCAGAAGAATCCCACTCCTTTTTTCCCATGTCTTCTACATGATAGCATTGCTAGTTCTTTAGGTTGATAGCTTTTTGACTGACCTCTAGACATTATCTTTTTTGTTGTTATTATTATAATGTCAAGATATTGTAATGCTATGAATGTATCTTTTAAATGAATGTAAGAGAATTTTACCTATTTATAAAAAAAATAATAAAATAAATGGAAGGATGTATTGTATTAAACTATTACTGTACTAAGGATTTCACCAGTGGACAAATATCACATTTAAAACTTTTTTATACTTGTCATCAAAAACCACAATACGTAATCATAAAGCGTATGCACACAACAACAGTAACCAAATATGCAAAGAGTCTATCACTCAGATTGCAATCTAGTAAGGACTATAATTTTAAGCTTAAAATTTTAATATTGTTGCATTTATAAATACTAAACTGATCATCATTTGATGAACTGCTTACTCCTACTACTAGAGTCCCTGGGAGGCTATTTCAGGTGACACTGGGTGAAGGCGGCGTACACCCTGAACAGCTCGCCAGACCATTGTAGGGCAACACACACTGAACCATTAACACTCACATCCACACCTACGGTCATTTTGGAACAGCCAATTAGCCTAATGTGTATGTCTTTAGACTGTGGGAGGAAACCGGAGTACCCAGAGGAATCCCACACAAGCACGTGGAGAACATGCCAACTCCACATGCCTGGGACTCGAACCCAAGACCTTCTTGCTGTAGGGTGGACGTGCCACCGAGCCGCCCTAATTAAAAAAAAAACAAAACAAAACAAAAAAAAACATTTATATAATTTAAAAATGCCCTGAATTTTGAGTGTTCTCCTCTCTTTTGGATACACAGAGAAATTTTTCATGAAGAAAATGGACAGCCCTTTGAATGCTGCAGTATTAAAAAGTGTACCTGTAGTGCAGAATCAGCTCATAAAGTTGAAGGACACTTTCAAGCCACATTATTTGCTGCTTGTTTCAAAAGCATGGTTGGCAAGATTTTAAGAAATGATGCAAGTCTTTTCTTTACTGTTTGAATCTGTCCTGTTTTCACATAGATTGAATCCCCAGGAAAGTCTTATCAAAGCAAATAATAATAATAATTATGGTGCCCATCTCAGCCGACTAGGAGCGAGGGCAGGGTATACCCTGGACAGCTCGCCAGGCCATCATAGGGCCACCACACATAAAAGCATCAACACAGAAACACGCTGTCTACAACCCAGTGGCCTACTCTTCTTGGGTGACAGCAATGGTTCTTTTACATGCCTCTTACCACAGACAGTGAGAGACATGGCTGGCCTTCGATAAAGCAGTTAGCTGCACTTGGGGAGCAACTTTGAGATAGTGGGGATTGAACCCCCAACCTTCCGATTAATAAGCCAGCACCTTAACCACCAAGCCACCACTGCAATAATAATAATAATAATAATAATAATAATAATAATAATAATAATAATAATAATAATAATAATAATAATAATAATAATCTGTTATATATTAATACGTGTTATTAGTATTTGTTTGTGCTTTATGCATGTTTCTTGTGACATCATATCCCTTACAGAACAGTTTGTTTGTGGCAGAGGTAGTACCATTTACTTAATTCTAGTCATTAACAAGATGATGATTCACCATTTTGTTAAATTGCCAAGAAGTGCCTACTGTTGAATAGAACAGCTTAAAAGAGCCATTTGCAGCTTATTAATCATTGTCCTGTCAGCAAGAAATGTTTTTTAAAATGGTTGCTTCTAGTCTGCTTCTTCATCATATCCTCCTAAGACCCAAACATGTTGTGTGTCTTGTCATTTCTATGCACTGCTTCTCTTCCTTACCACTTGATAAACTCTTAAACTTCATCAACATCTTCAAACAAGAAGAAGTTTGACAAAAGAGTAACACCCAATGGCCATCACATGAGAACCGTACAAGCACATACACACAATGTAGTGGACATTGGGGGGGACACTGGGGTCTCAAGAGGTTAAGTGTTTATATCTATATTTCTTTTGATTTTGTGATAATATTAAATAGCTTTTCCTTAATGATTGCATGGTAAAGAGATCCCTCTCAGCTCTTTGCAAGCAGTATTTTGTGCAAAATCTGTGGCTTGTTTTTCGAGTATTCTCATAGACCTCATTTGTCAGACTGTTCTTCTTACATTTAAAACTATGTTCACATAAATATTAAAATTCACCCAGAGAACACATTAATTATAAAGGATGGATTTGTGTTGACAAGAAGATTTAATTTTTTAAGAATTCTACGTAGACTTCATTTGGTTATTGTATTGTATACCAGAAACAAGAAATGCACTAAAATTAAAATTCACTCTTGGCAGAGGTTTTCTATTTAGCCACAATTGAATGATGTTTCTCCTTGGCAGGTCTGTAAACACCATCAGTATTATGTTTATTCGTTTTAGCTCCTTTTAAGTTGCATAAAATACTTTTTTTTTATTGTGAAGAAAAACAGGAAAAGCAAAGGCATATGTAATACGAGTTAATTATACTTGTATATCTCATCAGCTCATCCGGAATACTCTTCATATATATATATTAAATAATAAATAAAAATCTTTTATTTATTCTGACAAATCACCTCATTTTGCCTGTTTTCGCGTAGAATTCTGCTTTTATCCTTCACCTTTATGCCTCTTAATGATGTCTGCTGATACTGCCTTAATGAACATCTTCTAAAAGCAAATCCTTTGACTCCCTGTCATTGCACAGAATATCCCATTGCCAATTCAAATGGTTTTCAAATTAAAAATCCTGCAAAAGAAAACTGAGCCCCAGACAACCTAATAGAGTGTTTACTCTCAAACTCCACGATTCCTAAAACTTTTGCTGCAATGTTGCTGTCACCTCGGGTGATGCACTGATCATGCTCATTAGTCTGGCTTCAGTAGATTTGCATGACATGACGCATTGCCAGATGGAGTTAGAAATGTTGACTTTATAGCAGCATGAACAGAGAAGACAGTTGAAATACTCATTAACATCTCTATTTTATATTCATTTTTATGTTAACCACTTGATGGTCATTCACTCAGGCTGCAGCTACACATTTTAATGACCATTTTTACCAATGGCTATATAAGTATTCATTCATTGATTCATTTTCTAAACCACTTAATCCTAATTAGGGTCTCGGGGAGGCTCGTGCCCATCTCAGCCGACTCGGGGCGAGGGCAGAGTACACGCTGGACGGCTCGCCAGGTCAACGCGGGGCAGGCTATTAAGTATTTTTTTATATTTATTATAACTATCGTTTGGCTGTTGTAGGACATTTAGTAGCTGACAAAAAAAATTGCATTTGCAGATAAAAACAAGACCGCACAAAGAGTGCAAATCCCCAGTATTTCAAGAAATTTTACCATGTTAAAAAGTTTTTTTAAAAATTCCTGAATCCAGAATTTGATCCAGATCATCTCTACGCCATATCTCTGTTGGAGTCTTTCCTCTTCAAAGCCCCACCTTTGGTAGAAATTTTATGGAAATCAGCACACACATTTTTGCGTTATCCTGCTAACAGACAAACACACAATCTAAGGGTAAAACATAACAAATATATATATATATATATATATATATATACAGTACAGACCAAAAGTTTGGACACACCTTCTCATTCAATGAGTTTC
>JAQMYF010000006.1:27848091-27859260 GCA_030014195.1 Neosilurus mollespiculum
ATTAAAGTCAGTAAAGTGTCTGTGTGCAAAAAGTGACAGTGTCTGTGCAGTCAGTAAAGTGTCTGTAAAGTCCGTAAGTCCGTAAAGTGGCAAAGTGAGTCCGTAAATTGGCAAAGTTGAGAGCTACGCAGATTCCATTCCAGCAGCTTCTACCCATGACCTGTATATAAGGCTTCCAGTTCCAGGGACACAAAAGGGCTCAGAGAAAGTTCACAGTAGCCTGTAATTAATTAACTGTAGCTTGCAGGAAAGTTATGACAACCCCCTTCCCCCATAAATACAGGATTTGCACTTAATTTGTAAAGTATACTTAGAAATATTTTAAAGTTCAGTTTCATCAATTATTTTTATTCAGGAAAGTGATTCTCGCTAGAAACTAAATGTTTGACATAATTATCACCAGTAGTATGATACCTCTGTAGTATGATGTCTGACTTAGTCAAACAGTTGGGCACGAGGGTGGATTTAATGTAATCAGAAGCATGATTGAGGGGCACAGTCAGGATTCAGTGTGAAACTTACCATAGTAGTTACTGGATATTTGATTTTACTTTGCATTGCTCAATAGGAATGCCCAAATTCCTAACGCGAAATGAAAAAACAAATCCAAGTACCAATAATTTGGGCTTGATTTAATCATTTACAAAAGAAATCACATATCCAATATATCCCTCCAAGCATTTTGAGAAAAAAATATTTTGGGTTAAAATAAAGTAAGATGGGTGGCACGGTGGCGCAGTAGTTAGCACATCTGCCTCACAGCAAGAAGGCCTAGGTTCGATTCCCAGTCTTGGGCGTTTCTGTTTTGAAGTTGCATGCCCTCCCTGGACTTGCTTGGGTTTCCTCCAGGTACTTCGGTTTCCTCCCACAGTTCAAAAACATGCACAGTAGGCTAATTGGCTGTTCCAAATCTGCCCTAGGTGTGAGTGGTTTTGTGTGTGTGTGTGTGTGTGTGTGTGTGTTGGCCCTGCAGTGGTCTGGCAAGCTGTTCAGGGTGTGCCCTGCCTTCGGCCAGAGTCGGCTGAGATGGGCACCAGCCTCCCCGTGACCCTAATTAGAGTTAGGCGGCTTAGATAAAGGATGAATGGATAGATTAAGCTGTAACACTATTAATAAACCAATGATCCAATGCAGAAATTATAAAATCATAACTTCCAAAGAAGCTGTTTCAATCCAAGAAATATATTCACAACAATTCTCATAAGATTTACTTACTCTCTGAGAAATTTCAGCTATTTAACATTTTTTTTAATTCTCAATGTAGAAAAATATGCCACTTGTGGGCAACACAGAGTTCACTCTGTTTATTCCTTTTTGAAAATAAACTGGCACTTTTCAGATGACTTTTCAGGTTAAGCCACATCTATATTTCAAGTGCACCAAAACCACACACTACACACATGCATGCACTATTCCCAGGGTCTCTTTTTGATCATTAGCTCCTCTTTATCTGTGAGCATATGCATGGAACACATAAATAACACTACAAATTAACCAGTCACTTATCTGCTGGCTTTTATTCCTCTCTACCTACAGACGGCGTTCAATCACACCCTTGCTACCACATATATGTTTATGTGTGTGTGTTGTGCTGATTACTTTCTGCTGTCTGCTTCCAGTTTCTTATGTAAAATAAATAAATAAATATGAAACTCTTTATATACCATTGCACTGTGGTGGCAGTGCAAGTTAATTTATACAGGAGAACTGCGTGTATATTTTAATCCATCATTCTAAATATCATTAACTAAGTACCATATTTAGAAAGGCAGCTATGTCTGCATTTATTCATAATTTTTCAGGGGTTATGCTGCATGGTCTTTGTTTATTTTATATTATTCTATATTGATACAGAATATTATTAAGATAATAATTATATTGTTTTTATAATAATACTTACCTATGATGTTACAGAATACCTTTATATTGTCAAATTCCTATCAACCACTGAGTTAGGTTACTTAGGGGCAAGATGATCAAGTTATTTAAGTTTTACCTCCTTCCCGTCAACTGGGGCCCGTCATGAAATAAAAAGCAATAATCACTCAACATCAACATTAAGTTTTGATTGAGAAACTCAAGGTTTTTGGATTTTGGCTCTTGCTTGAACCATCTGCACTGTCTCACCACAGCTTGAGTGTGTTTGCCCTTGGAAGCTGTCCAAGGACCCTGCTGTCTGCCATTCCTACTGTGGACATTGAAAAATGCTTTAGAAAAAAATTCAGTAAATATGATGGGCTCTGAATTACAGGTTCAGCAAGGTGATAAAATGCTAAAAGCCGTTCAGTTTTCACTTGCACCTCTGGTTTTGCCTCAGTGTTATTAACCACAGCCAGATCAACCATTAGTGATTATCTGAATGCACTATGAAGCACTGTAATAAGTGCAAGAAGAGTCATACCCTAGATGGTGTACTTTTTGGTGAGGGGCATAAGAGCCAGTCATCCAAATATGGCAATATCTGTATACCTTAGGACATTAGAAGGCCTGCGTGCATCTTGAGATCACCCTTGTGGGTGGAGGGCAAAGTGCAGGTTTTTGAAGTGGAAAGCCTTCCCTTGGAAGAGAAACTTCATAAAGTGTCTGTGCTCTGAATTAACGGAAACATGAAAATAGGCATTACTTAAATCTGCTGACATGAACCAGTCTTATGGATGAACTACACAAATAACATCTGAATGCCATAGCATATGGAATGGGAAGGTTTGAAATCAAGAATCAGAATGTTTCATGCCCAATCCATGTAGCAAAAAGGGGGAGGCTAGTCCAGTCCTGTACACCCCAGTCTTTAGAGGGGCTGCAATGGATTGTTTGAGGTGCATGCAAGCAGGAAAACTAAAACTGTGATAAGATGTAAAACAAGAAAAAAAAATAAAAACAGCTTTTACTATCCCATTATTTCTGCCTTTTGAGTAATGCATCTGTGGGTCTAGCAGGGTTGTGGGCGGCCAGAAGGGTGATTAATTAAAGACCCCGGAACTTTGTTGATGAGCAGTGAGCCGCCCCTGCCTTTAAGCTAGCAATTTATGTAATGACTCACCTACTTTTTTTTTTTTTTTTTTTTTTTTAATATATACCAGCTTTTGGGGATTTGTATGCACATAGCACTGATTTATGGGGTTTTAATAATAATTCAGTTTTCCATTCCTGCTTTTCTGGTGCTACTTTACAGTAGTTTAAGCCAGAGAGTAGACTGGACTGAGATAATATATAAGCATATTTAAAAATCAAGTACATATCATTTGGTATACCTGTTTATTTAAAGCTCCTTGCAGTTGCACACAGTGTACAGTTTAAACATTCTGTGCTCGAACGTTGGTCTAAGAGTAAGACAAAGTATTAAGTAACATCTTGCCAGTGACACGATGTAATATAAGGTTCCTGCAAATTAACAGTAGAAAACAGGATCAAGCTTCAAACATACAGTATGTGATATCAAATCAGTGTCCCTGAGTGAAAACAGCTTTTGGGATCTTTTCTAATACTTTATCTAAGCTGGGCAGGGTCGCCCGCTGTGCTCGTACCAGACCAATTATTATTTCTAACCGTTCCTTTGGCTCTCTGTCCTGTCTTCCATGTCCTGAAAGGACACTATCATCTGGTCATGCCAGACAAATAAAATGAGGGTATATTAACACACATAGGTGGGCCATGATGGGATGGGGGGGCCTTCTACAGACACTTTTTCTTAACCAACTTGCAACTGGCTGTAAGTCAACTCATTGATCTGCACTTCTAGTTTGACTACTCATATTGTGGTGATGTGCATATAGTGTAGTTACTATGCCTGGAAGCTGAAATGCATGGTAGGCTTACATCAACAGACAGGGAAGTTTCGAGTAACATTAAATTAAAATTCTGACCTTATGTCTGGACAAATTTTTTAAGAATAAATAAATAACTGACATCACCAAGACAGTATGCTGTATAAGTTGAAAAAAAAAAAAAAAAAAAAAAACTTCTGAATTTTTATTTTTATTTTATTTATTTTATTTTTTTTTAGTTTTTTAAGATAAATATTTATAAACCTAATATTTTACTACAAGACCAGGAGGAGAGGATATTGAGTTGTGGAAGAATTTAAAGCAATAACTCCACCTCTTTTTCTTTACGAAAAACTGCCAGCATATAATCACTTGCTGGTGTTAATAAACTTGGGTTGAGCATGCACCTGTCGCTCTGTCTTTTTTAAATGCTCAATTAAATCACACTTATTAGGAGGGCAGGATTCTCGTCCACAGGGCATGATGGGCATTTAATAATGAGTACCTGGTGAAATGAGTAATGAGTACCTGGTGAAAGTTTGGTCCGAATCCATGCAGGCATTCAGCCTACAGAGTGTGCACGAGGTTTTTATAACATGACTTTGATGTTTGACCTATGACCTCAGGGCATAGAATTCCCAAGCATGGATACATGGACAGGGCAAAAACCTAATGCCTCCAGCACCACCATGGTGGGCTAAGGCATAATAACCCAAGACTTTTTTGGAAAAAATCCTACATAACAATGCAACCAAATGAAAAGAAAATACAAAAAAATAAAAATAAATAGTAGGTTTCCAGATTAACTGATAGCAAAGATTTGGCATGCTCATTGGTAGATCTACGGGTGCTCTGCTTTCTTCCAGGCACAACTGCGGTCACTTTGGCACATGTTCAATCATTCAGTCTTTTAGGGTAGGAGTCGATCAGCATATCACATCATTAGATCACGACATCCCTTGCAAAAGCTGTCCCAATCTGTCATCTACTGTGCACAGCCTTGTTCAGGTCACCCCACTGGCTGGGCCATTCCAAATCTTTAATGCTTCTCTGGGAAAGCTATTCTTTTGTTGATTTGAAGTTATGTTTTTCACATTCCCCTTGATTACACCATGCACTACATAAGGACTCTCTTTGTCTCTACAGCCTAGTTCTGTTCATGACAGTAACAATGTGTAAGTGTATAATATGCAGAACCATAAGGAAAGCAAACCAAAATAAGGCCAGCACTGCACTGCATACTCTAGACAGAAGGAAGTGCTCTGTGGCTAAAGGCGTCTGTTTAACCTACTCATTCAGAGTTTAGTACATGCTACACAGAAACGTAAATAAATCGCACCAAAGGTAATTTATTCTACACTATATGGAAACACAAGAAAAAGAACTAAAATTATTATTACTATAATAATAATAATAATAATAATAATTATTATTATTATTATTATTATTACTATTATTATTATTATTCATTTTAAAGCATGATAATGACATTGCCTGCCCCAAGTGACCATGACAAATTGTGAGTGTCTGTTGTTTTGATTCAAGCAGGATCCACTTGGTGCGTGGCATAGTGGCATAGTGGTTAGTATATCCACCTCACAGCAAGAAGGTACTGGGTTTGATTCCCAGACTCAGGTGTTTCAGTGTGGAGTGTGCATGTTCTCCCTGTGCTTGTATAAGTTTCCTACACGTACCCTGATTTTGCCCAGTGTCGGCTGAGATAGGCTCCAGCCTCCCCGCAACCCTACTATAATTAAGCAGTTTGGCAAATGAGTGCGTGAGAGGATCCCACTCGAAAAGATGTTTTTAAAATCCCTGATAGTGGACCAATCAGATCGCACAGTTACCATGTAGTATGTACTAATTATATTTATACCGCAATTATACCATTTGTGAAAAAATGCTTTTTTTTCAGATGTGAAGTCAGTGAAGCCTATCCACTTCGGAGTCTATGTAAAGGATAAAAGAGCAGTCATCACATAACAAATATTAACTGGTATTTTCCCAAAGGGTGTTCCTTTCCCATTTGGAGGAATTGAGCACAATATTTTTGAATTTATAGCCTAATTAAAGCATTAAACATTGCAGGAGCATACAGAACAAGTTATACTTGTTTTATATTAGTATGCTACCATACCAGCTGCATAATACTTGTTTATTATCCCTATAGTAAAAAAGGTATACCCACACCAACCATTATCTCTACTGCTTATCCATGAAGTGGATCCCTGCTGACCTCAGGTGAGAGACGGGATAAACCCTGGACAGGTACCCAGGGCTAACAAAAACACAAACAACCATTCACACTCACACCATGTTAAGGTACGTTAGGGCTAATGTGTATGTTTTTGGACTGTGGGAGAAAACACAGGCATGGGGGGAACATGAAAATGTTAGTCGGCCATGATGTTTGTGCCCAGAACCTTCTTGTTGTGATGCGATGGTGGGAACCACCTTGCTATCTGTATCCACACCATATCAAAATGATTTCACAGAGAAAGATCTTCAGCCAGTGTATGTTTTCAGCCAAATATTCAGTTAAATCATTTTCTGTTCCATAAAAGCTTCATTACATTTAGGTCCTCCTGAATTTTTTTTAACATCAGTAAACATTAAATCTTGAATGAAGCAGTAATAAGCAATTTTTATTTATGCAACCAATGAATATATTCACTTACCAAACCGCTTAATCCCACTGGGGTCATGGGGAGGCCGGAGCCTATCTCAGCTGACTTTGGAGAAAGGCAAGGTACACCCTGAACTGCTCGCCAGCCAATCACATGGCAACACACACACACACACACACACAACTATTCACATTGTCCCTAATGTGCAAGTCTTTAGACTGTAGAAGGAAACCAGAGTACCCGGAGGAAACCCACACAAGCATAGGAAACATATGCCACACCTCCACAAAGAGTTGCCCTCGCTGAGCCTGGGACTCATGCTGTGAGGTGGACATAATAACCACTATACCACTGTACCACCCTCCTTTACATAAATTCAGTTCCTATTTACACACGGTGGCCCTCATTTTATCAGTATAGTGTAAAAACCACTGCAGATATGGACAGGGTTATGAAATGTCTGTATTTCACCATTCACAGTATAAAGAAGATTAGGCGTTGATAAATGTTTATTCGTTTTCTGAAGTGCTTAATCCTAAATAGGGTCTTGGGGAGGCTGGTGCCCATCTCAGTCGACTCTGGGAGAGGGTGGAGTACACTATGGACAGCTCGCCAGGCCATCGCAGGTTGATAAACGTGATTGGTGAAAACACCACTATATTCTCTTGGTTTAACAGACATACCCTTAGAGTTTACAACAGCAAAGCGAAGTATAATACAGTCAAGAAGAGAAATTTCTGCGACTGCAAGTACAATTCAACATTTTTTTCTCATTTGGCAGCTTGAAAAGTACCATCATAGAAAGTCAGAAAAATGCAGTATTGAAAGAAATCACTGGTGCGGGAGATAAGCTCCACTCAAACTCCAACTAAGGACTGAATATTTAATTTATGCATTTGTGCTATGTATATCTTATATACCGGATATAACAGTAATATAATTATCAATTATGTGTCGAAGGTGAGGTGGATTTCACTGAATCGTCTCCAATACGGAACGTCAGTTTTCATTTCAACCAAAAGTAGCCACACCTTCCACCTGTTTTAATCACTGATTTGAAAAAAAAAACAGAATGCACATTATTGTTTCAATTTTGAAGCCAGGTGGCAGCCATCTTGGTGAGACCACCTTGCTTTAAGATCTCAAAAATGAAAGCCAACACAGCTCGAAAACCCTGTGACTTTTACTCCTGGTGGTCAGAATACTTAAATTATTATAAATTTACCAACATATTCACCAATATTTGAAATTAATTTTAAAAATGTAATTATAAAAAAGCTCTGCATAGATGCAATTTGGAGATAATAAAATGGTTTAAAATGAAATGTACACCTTGGATGTAAGTATTTTCATTTTCTTTATCTTTTTTGTACACTATTTGACTATAACTTTCAACATTAAAGCGGCATCACCAAGACGGCACCGGGCTGGCTTTAGGTTTTGCCACATGCAAACAATAGGATGCACGATCCAATCACTTTCTGAGATCAGTGGTTCACACAGGTGGAAGGTGCATCCACCGCTTGGTTGAAGTGAAAACCTGCACCCACACCGGTTCTTTGCGGATTAGTTTGGACACCCCTGTACTGTGGTCTCAGGGAATAGAGTTTCAGCTGACTCCAAGAGAAGCCAGGGTACACCCCAGACAGAAATGCTGTCCTTGAAATGTCTGCCAGATTTACTTTTCACTATCACACATTCACTCTAAATCAAAAACCTGTACACAAGTTGAGACATGAGAACTTCTGCTCACTCCCACACTGCCAAGCGTTAACACTTTTTTTTGTCATGTATTGATAAGTAAAATAACAACCAGTGTCTTTTAATTGACTTGGAAGTTTTTAATGTTAAGGTGTTAAGTTTAAGGAACTATAACTAATAGTCCCTATACAGATTAATCAAGCAATATATCATATGAGTAATGATAAGGAAGGTCAGAGAGAAGTCAGCAGTCACTTGTTACTGCAGTTATCATCTCGAAATCCCACTCTTTTGAAACAATGTCATATAAAAAACAAAAATAGAACAATAATAATGGCAATAATTCAGCTTGTAATGTTTGGAGAGAAAATGGTAATGTGTATGATTCTAATAACACCATACCCATAGCAAAGTATCAAGGTGGAAGCTTCATGATGGGGGCTGCAAGCTTCAGTGCAAACTTTCATCCATTCGTTCCTTTTCCAAACTGCTTAATCCTACTAGGGTCACAGGAGCATATCTCTATGACCCTGAGTAAAGGCGGCAGTCCATCGCAGGACCAAAACACACACATACACACACAACCATTCACACTCACACCTAGGAGCAAGGTGGAACAACCAGTTAGCCTAATGTCTTTGGACTATGGGAGGAAACTGGAATACTTCGAGAAAACCCATGCAAAAATGGTGAGAAGATGTAGACTTCACAAAGAAACGCCCTCACTGAGCCCGGAACTCAAACCCAGGATCTCCTTGCTGTGAGGCGGACGTGCTAACCAAGAGGCCACCATGCTACCTGTCTGTAAACAGTACTGAGGGATTGCAGACCTCTGAAGTGAATATGGGGGGCATTGCCTGAGCTGGAGTCTCCCTTGATCTCAGTCATCTCTGAGCGAAGGTGGGGTACACCCTGAACAACTTGCCACTCAATCGCAGGGCCAACACACACACAACTATTCACACTCACACCTAGGGGCAATTTGGAACAACCAGTTAGCCTAATTTGCAAGTCTGCCCAGAGGAAAATGTGCAAGATTACCCAGAGGAAAGACACACAGGCATGGGGAGGACATGCACACAGAAATGCCTATGGGTCAAACCCATGACCTTCTTGCTGTAAGGCAGACATGAAATGAAAAAACATCTTCCCAACTGCACCTGTCCCCAATTGTTCTCTCATTGTCCCCACTTAAACTGCAGAGTCCAGTCCAAAAGTATTAAACAAGCCCATACATATCTAAGACAAATAATGCCAGCTGTTGTGTCTTCTGAGATGAATACTGATTGGCTATATCTGTATATATGAGCTGGTTTACACCTATGATTGGCCTGTAGCTTAGTATTATCAAACCACTAATGAGTTACACATATGGTAATTAGTTTATATAAATGGGAGCTTGATATACAGTATAAATATCTTATATATTAGGGTGACCCGAAAGAAACCCTCCCAGATTTCAAAGGTACATAAAAACAGGTAAAAGATCATCACATTATTATTTGCACCCATGAATCTTAGTGATGCAGGAGAGGCAGTTGTAAGCTCTGTAGGAGGCCCAATTCCAACTTGAACACCTTGATGCTGAAGGGGATGTGTGGTTTCAGTAAGATGGAGCTACAACACACACTGTTGAAGATCATTGGAAGTGCTGAGGCGAATGTTTCCGGATGTTGTTGCATGGCGATGTTGGGTGGCGTCTAGTTCCCCTGACCACATCCCTTGTGGTTTTTTTTCTGTGGTGCTACCTTAAATCATGAGTGTATACTCATCCACCCAGAACTCTTGAAGCCTTTAGGGTTACTATTCAGCAGGAGATCGCCGCTGTTGCACCTGATGTGACCAGTTGAGCTATGACAGCCTTCAGAAATTACTTCCAAGAGTGTATAGACCAGGGGTGTCAAACTCATTTATACTGAGGGCCACATCACTAAATTTAAAGGTGATCGAGGGCCAAATAATCACTGAACATCTACTCTAAAAGGGCTTAACGGCGACAAGCTAACGTACAGTCTTTCTTGAATCTTGAATGACTAGATGTTTACTTGAAAAAGGTTGCTGCCACCGAGTGGAAGGATGATGAATTAGGTTTCATGGTAATGGTCGATTCAAAGCATGTACGATAATGATATTCTTTGAAAGCTCTTGTGATCTTGCAGATCGACTTGTTTTAGAAATTAGGGGGGAAAAAATTAAATATATATATATTATATATATAAATATAGTATCTGCATTATCTTGTCTACTATTTCCATCAAAAGAAAATGCTACAACAGCACATGCTGCACAAACAAGTACATATTTCAGTTCCTTATAATATGTTCTTATAATGATGAGTCCTATTGTCTTTATGGATAGAAAGCTTGTGCCTTCTGTGCCTAGTTAGCAAATAGAAACATTACCAATCCCCAAAAAAGGGCAGGAGACTGCAGGGCAATGTGCACACACAGAAATCGCAAAGACATGTTGAAGGAGGATTCAAGACTGCCCCCCCAAAAAAAAGAAAAGAAAAAAAAATCTAAACGCAATGGTGCATTAGACCAAACATGATGTGGAGGTTCTGCTGCAGGAAGTCGACACCATGCAAGCTGTTATATTTAGAATTAAAGTCTTCATGACATGTTTATTTATTTTATAAAGCCATAATGTTTAAAATAAAATAATTTAAAGAATTGTTAAAAATATTTTATATGTAATTTACTGTAAATCCTATAATATATTGAAGAGGGCGGCACTGTGGTATAGTAGTTAGCACATTCGCCTCACAGCAAGAAAGCATGGGTTCAAGTCCCGGGCTTGTGTGTTTCAGTGTCAAGTTTGCATGTTCTCCCTGTGCTTGCATGGGTTTCCTCCAAGTACTCCGGTGTCCTCCAACAGTCCAAAGACATGCTCATTAGGCTAATTGGTTGTCCTAAATTGTCCCTAGGTGTGCATGTATGTTGGCCCTGCAATGGTCTGGCCAGCTATTCAGGGTGGTGTACCCTGCTTTTGCCCAGTGTTGGCTGACCCAGGCTTCACCCTAATAGGATTAAGCGCTTTGGCAATTGAGTGAATGAGTGAATAAATAAACTGGGGGG
>JAQMYF010000006.1:27868345-27888816 GCA_030014195.1 Neosilurus mollespiculum
GACTGTGGGAGGAAACCGGAGTACCCGGAGGAAACCCACGCAAGCACAGGGAGAACATGCAAACTTCACACAGAAACCCCGAGCTGGGAATCGAACCCAGGACCTTCTTGCTGTGAGGCAGACGTGCTAACCACTACGCCCCCGTGCTGCCCTGTTAGTAAGTTATTAGGAGGCAATTCAGAATTTTATCAGGTAAAGCTACTATTTTTATTACAGTGGAGAGAACTGAATTCTCATTCATCCATTCATTTTCTTCCGCTTCTTCTGGGGTCAGGTCATGGGGGCAGCAGCCTAAGCAGTGAGGTCCAGACTTCCCTCTCCCCAGCCACTTCCTCTAGCTCTTCCGGGGGGGGCGCCAAGGCGTTCCCACACCAGCCGAGAGACGTAGTCTGGGTCGGCCCCGGGGTCTCTTCCCGGTTAGATGTGCCCGAAACACCACACCAGGGAGACATTCGGGAGGCATTTTAATCAGATGCCTGAGCCACCTCAACTGGCTCCTCTCAATGCGAAGGAGCAGTGGTTCTACTCCGAGTTCCTTCCAGATGACAGAACTTCTCACCCTATCTCTAAGGGAGAGACCTGCCACCCTGCGAAGGAAGCTCATTTCAGCAGCTTGTATTCGCAATTTCGTTCTTTCGGTCACTACCCAAAGCTGAATTCTGTACTCTGTCAAAATTTGAGCAATATTTTCCTCTGATAACACGATTTATCGGGATTGAGAAAAGATTTCACTGGTGTAGCTGGGACTACTCTTCCTCTATAAACAATAAACAAGAGACAGTCATAAAGTATTCACATGCCAAGGGGTCCAGTGTATAATTTTAAAAAGACAACCCTGACCATCAAACAGCCCAGATATGAACTTCAGTGTGAGTTTGTTCTTATAGAATAATTACTTTCACAACACTTGGCAGGGGAGGTAACGTATTCACCAATACTCCAGTATTCACCTGAAACCATTACATTTCTGAAGTGATGCATGCATGGGATCATGTTGAAAAAAAAAAATCCTTATCTTTAGTTAACATGGGGCAACAAGTTCATCTGACACCCACTAGGGGGAGACATTTCAATATAACAACGGAAGGTTATAATAATCCTTTCGTGCCTGGTGGAGGTACCCCGCACTTGAGAGCCTCTCTAGTTATGTACTGTGTTGTGCCTTGCTCTTATTCATGTTCTGCATTTTACAAAATCAGATGTTGGTCTATATAAAATCATAAATTGTGGACTCAAATAATAATAATGGAAGCATTTTTCAGGTGAACAGCTTTTTGTGCAGAAGAGGTTGGTGTAAGCTGAGAAGCTGAACCACTATGTGGAATGGTACAAGATCTGGACCACGGGGAGGAATGCCCTTTTGGTAAGATCAGTCAAAATGCTTATTCTTACTTAATCACAATCAAAATAATCACAATTTCTTTGAAAGTTTCTCTATTAAAGTGTAGTTGTTGGTGTCTTTAAAATGGTTATTTGTACAAATGTGTTTAAAACAATGAAGTAGTATGTGGTGTTGTGTCGGAACAAGTGGATTATGTAGCTGAATAAAAAGGAATACATTGAAAGCCTTTGGGTATTTGGGTTGGCCTCTTGTCATTCATTTTGTCGGCATTCCTCCATGCCTCTATGCCTCTTTACATCATTTTCAATCATTATGAAGAGAAGCTGCATGTTTAGAGTTGTACCTTGGTTGAAACTGGTTTAAAGATTTACCAGATAAATGTTCAGGTGCGCCTGAAAAGGACGTCATGACAACACAAGTTGAGCCACCATGAGTGTTGAGGGTGGAGCTGTGTGTCCATCTAAGGAAATGTGAGTGGGTTCAGTGAGTTAAAAAATCACTCAAATCTTATTCAACGCCACCATTTAACTTCCCCAAAGTATCACATGCCATAAGTGGACATTTAGAAGGGTAGAGGAATACGCATATCAGTATTGAATACTAAAATAACACTGAAATACCAATGTTTCAACATTACAATCGGTTAAAATTGAATTTAAACAGAGGCCTTGACAATTTTTTTTAAACTCCTCCTAGAGTTTTTGCCCAATTTCCATGAAACTTTAATATAGAAGATTTAGCACAACCTGAAAAAGTTATCAAAACAAGTTTTCTGTGTTCACAAATGCGCAAAATAATAAAAATTTTAATAGCTAACATGCTGAATGCTACACACGTGCATGCACACACACACACAGAAAGGGAGAGAGCTAGAAAGAGAAAGACAGAGTCTGTACGCGTTCAGCCCAATTGCACTTGGTTTACTCAACATTGGATTTTGGAGATGATCTGGAACCAGAGGTTTAAAGGATTCTTTGCCATAGTATGAGGGAGATTTTTTCCCAAAGTGTATTATTACAGCAGGCTCAGCAGGGGTGCTCTGTACTATATTTTATATCGGCTTGGCAGTGGTTTGTGCTCTTCATGTGCTCTTGTAACGGGTTAACTGAATTTGCGTTGCTCTGATCACGAAGCCTGTTTTATTTACGGGTTAATTACCCGTATTATTAAAGTATTAAATATAATATATATATAATTATATAGTATATAATTAAAGTTTGGTTGACAGTGATGATTCACATGGTATCATTGCAGTGGGGACCCACGTGGGGAGATGTTTGATGGAAGAAATGGGCCGATGCCTGGCTTTAGAGCGCGAGAAGGAATGCATATGGGAACTCCAGACCGACCAACCATGGACATGAGAAGATTTGACTACCCACCAGATATGGGAGGACGAAACATTGGTCTTCTTGACAGAGGTAGAGACCCCCCTCGCGATTTCTTCATGTCTGAAAATGAACTGGGCTCTAGAAGACGTTTCGAAATGGAACAAAATGTACCTGGTTTTATAGGGCAGGGGCGGCCTCCACTAGATATTGGTGGCAGGGACATCCCAGTTAGGAACTTGAGAGGACCCGAACATCAGTTCATGGACATGAGGGAGAGGGACAGATTTCGAATGGATGTACCTGGTTTCAACATGTCACCCATGGATGTTCGGAGAAGGCATGCGATGGAATCTATGGACAGAAATGATCATATAAGAGAAAGAGAGCGGTCACAGATGGGCCTGAATGACATTGATGGATTTAGTATGGATATGCCTGGCCGTGAAAGGACAATGGACTTTGACCGACGAGGGGGTGCTCCTCCTCCTAGAGGAAGGTTTGAATCTGACATGGACTTTAGAAATCGAATGGGACGGTCGGCTGATTTCAGGGATCGCTCTCCTCAGATGTTTCGTGGTGGTGATGGTATGAATCTCAGGGGAAGACCTGATTTGCCTCTAGATCGCCAAGGTCCAACGAAAGACATGCTTAAAGTAGGTGAATCAACTCTGAGGGACCGAGAATTTCCCGAACAAACCGAGAACAGGTCTGGGGTTAGAGGAGGAGACGGTAAATCCCTCTCGGAGGAGTGGTGCAGACAAAGGAATAGGAGTTCTACGTTATCCAGAGAGGTGAAGAAGCGATTCCCCCCAGGACATGGTGAGAAACACGAGTTTGGAGATCCATCACAGTTTAACAATAAAGATAGGCCATCAGTAGAGATTGCTGCTAAGGATCATGGTCCGTTGGAGTTCTCTCAGTCAGAAAGAGCAGGTCATACAGTCCAAAACTGGGACAATGTTCAAACTGATGTCCCAGGCAGAGATCCATCTCAATCAGTTACTCAGAAACTACTGAATCCCAGTCTAAATCTCCCAAGCAAAGATAAAGATGGTCAGCACTGGTTGAGAGATGAAAAACCCGAGAGCTCTGTGCCTTCAGGTGGAAGACACTCGTTATTTCCAGAAAAGAACCTGTCAGTTAAAGAGAGCCACTTCACAGCTGATCAAGAAAACTTTAAGGGTAGCGATATGCCTTACGATGAGGCTCAAAAGAAAGGGAATCTTATGCCAGGACCAAGAGATCCACAGAGTACCAGAGAGGGAAGGCGAGACCAGGACTACAGAGACATTGATTACAGGACCAGTGCTGCACAAAAGTATGACTACATCCTTGAGGATCTTCAAGAGCCTGAAAAGAACACAAAAGCACTCAAGTCAGTTCCACCTGAAAGATCAAGTGTCTCCGGTTCTCAGGTCAGTTTGTTTTGTCTGTACTATGAAAATGACTGTTTGTTGTGAAATTGAGCACCTAAATCTTTTTTTTCAGTAGAGATGCACAGAGAAACTGGCCATGAACAGGAATCGATAGATTTTCAGCATCCTCTGGTCAGAGACTGAAATTCTCACCTATTTCAGATTCTGAGCCAGTCCCTATGATTCTGACACAGGAAAGAACGTCACATGCGCATGCTTAAAGCAGCGGTCTAAAATCGTTAGTGTGCAAGTTTTTCACTGTAAGTGAAGACATAACCACTGCAAAAACTTTTGGAACAATAAACCTAATTAGACACAACAACATCACCCAGCTCAACATAACCAGTCTGAAAAAGCTAACAAGGGAAAACTGGACAGCTGATGTGGTCTGCACTATCGAACAGCTTTTGGAGAGATATGCAGGGTGGTTAGTGCTGAAACCATACCGTTGTAGTTGGTTCAGATTCCAGGCAGGTGTCATGACTTACTGTTTCTCTATTTTAATAATCATAATAATAATTAAATAATAGTTCTTATTAGTATTAATATTATTGGCAATATTTCAACTAATAATTTTTTGTTATTATTATAAAGTGCAGTCATTTCTTTTATTGTGTAATGTTTAGGAAAAGTTGGTTATTGTTTGCAAATGCCGTCAATTATAGCTATTCAAAAGAAAATCAGACTCGGCAAAAATTGGTATCAGCAGGTCACGCATACAGAAAAATCCAAAGTCGGCATTGGCCAGGAAAAATCGGTGCATCTCTATTTTTCAATGTGCAAAAGAAATGCAATGGTTATTAATAGGTTTGGTTTGCAGTGTCCTGCTGCATGTGCTGTTTTCTTGGAGACCTTTGTGACACTGTGAAGCCCAATAATGAGATGAACAACTTTGCATGCCTTAAACATTTGTGTAAATTTTGCACAGGATCAGGATTATAGAAGTGCCAGTGCTCATGATAAGATCTCAAATACCATTGCCATCTCTGGCATTCCCAAAACTGCTACAATGCAGCAGGTAGTTTGTGAACTCTATTTCTTTTCCACTCTTCTATTTTTATTGTGTCAGAAAATAGAAGCCATGGGTTCTAATGATAAAAAATGTTTTTTGGTAGATACTGGATGCCTTTGCGGTTCGGGATGGAGTGCCAATGCAAGGCATGAAAATAAAGGATGTTGTTCCAGGTGAGATTTCACAATTAAAATCTGCTTTAATATTCGCAGCACTTCGCTCTTCGCTCCTCGAATCTTGCGCTCATTACGATTTTCTTTTAATGATTTTTCGCACTTTAGAGACCTTAGTTTTTCAAACACACAGCCATTTATTTTTCTTATTAAAACCATTTAAACCTCTCCCTTTTTCATCTTGTGCTGGAACTTGTGCAGTTCTCTCTTAGCACCGTCCACCTTAAAATGGTTTGTTGGTTTATCAGATCTTCCAATGCACTGTTGGGAACTGGTGATCTCACACACACACAACCACATAGGACACCCCTACTGCTTAGTAAGATATGAGGTTGTTACATGTGACCTCTTTTTGGTTGACCTCTGAGCTTTTTAAACATTAAACCAGTCCAATAGTTCTACTGGATGATATTTTTTTCTTTTCTTTCTTTTTTTTCGCTCTGTCTTTTTTTTTTAATGCAAAAATCCTGATGTACACACTGAAACAGTTCTACGTTTTTGTTGACAGTTGGTTAACTTTAAGCTCTTAAGTTGTAGACTGAAGTACAATAATTCTGTTTTATTCAATACTTATTTTTATTATTGCCTCTGTGTTAAATATTTGTAAAGGCTTTAAAAAAGAAAATGCTTCCATACGGGGTCTTGTCTGTCTTAAGAATGCCCAAAATGTCTGTGATAAGTCACTTTGGAGCTCTCAGAGATATATGGGGGACAAATAAAACCCAGTTTTACACAATGCAATGATGGTTTGGTCAGGTTTGTGTTTTTCGACAGCAGATGAAATTCTGCAGGTTGTATCACAATATGTCAACCATGCATAACACTGTTTCAAACAACATGAGACGCAAAGCACAATGAACTTAGATTTACCCCCTTGTAAGCTGAACTACCTGAAACAGTTATTTGCACAAACCACAATTATATATTTGTAAAAACACAACACAATGTTTTGTAAATCGTTTTTGTCTTTGCAAATCCTGTTTGTATATTCAATTGAATATGGTACAAAGATGGCATAATTAATGTTCAAATTGATCAACAATTTTTTTTATGTACATTTGTAATATTTTGTATTAGATGTCTGAAAATTGTTGAATGCACACAAAGCACTTGTTCGTTTACATTCTATAGTTAAACAGTTTAATTGGTGACAGGTGATACTGTAGTATGATTGGCTATGAGAGGGACATCCTTGAAAATCTCAGTGATCGAAAAGCACGCACGAGGTGAGGTTCGTGACTTTGAAAAACTGCATGCACAAATATTCCACCAATTGAAAACATTTCTGAACCTGCAGTTGCAATGAATCCATTATCTCATTAAAAGATTCTGAGAATGTGGAGAACGCACAGAATGTCTTTGACCTTAGTATCTCATGGAGCGGTGAATGCTGATGAACATCGTGCATTGTTACTAATCTCCTTGCAAACAGTTTTTCTTGTCATTAAGAAATTTTTATCATGTTCTAAATTTTTTTGCAAAATAATTTTTCCGCAAACGTAAAAAAAGAAAAAGGTTACTCGGGTCGTGAAAGTTCTTTTTGGTTCACCAAGTAGTGAACACGGTGCTGGGGAGGGTTTGCTAATGTATTTTTAAAGGGCAGTTCTTTCTCTCTTTGGGCTTCTTCCTGACAGAAATGTGTTTCTATATTCTGGAAGTCCATCTTATATATCTAAAGAGGGTTTGCTCACCATTTTTATAGGGTTCGCTGGTTCAAGTCCAAGATTCGCCTGCTATTCTGCCAGGAGCTAGCAAAGGTCCCAGACATTGGCGAAAGAGAGGCAAATAGCATTGTCGCTAATGGTCGCTAATGTTTACCAACTGTCTTTCGCAAACACTTCCTCAAACTTTTTCTAAAACATGTTGCTAATAGTCCCTAAACTTCGCAAAATGTCGCAAAATGACAGAGACAAACCCTGATTTTTGTCAAAATATATCAGAAAAGTTGCCGAATCCAAAATTCGCTACGTTACTCCGTGAGATACAGGCTTCAGGTAGCACTGCATTAAGAACGAGCATTGTTGTATAAATGGCTCGGTATATGACGGCTCTGGCGTTTCTGAACAGAGTTTGCATATTCACCCTTTGCGTGCATGGGTTCCCTCCGGGTACTCTGGGTTTTCTCCACACAGTCCAAAAACATTAGACGTAATGGCTGTTCCAAAGTGCCCCTGGGTATGGATATGAGTATGAATGGTTGTGTATTTTGGCCCTGTGATGGTCTAGCGAAAGGTTCAGGGTGTATCCTGCCTCCGCCCAGTGGCTGCTGAAATAGGTTCCCGCCTTCCTGCAGCTCTAGTAGGATTAAGTGGCTTGGCAGTTGAGTGAGTATAAATTTACAAAAAAAAATAAGAATGAAGTTAATCAGTTTGAACATTAAGGATTTTGCCCTTGTGTCGTATTTAATTAAATATACAGTAGGATGAAAGGATTTGCATATCACTGTGTTTTGTTTTTGTTTAGGTTTTACACAGCATTCCCAACTTTTTTGGAATCAGGGTTGTATGATTGATTGCTTTTTCAGTTACTGAAAGCAAAAAGCTCGTGTGCAGCTCTAATGGTCACCACTAAGAGCACTTAGATGTATGGAATGTAAGAGACTAGGTCGCTGTTATATTCACCGTGATTTAAAAAAAAAAAATCCTATTTACTGGAATTGACTAACACAGACCCATTTGTATTTCAAATGCTGTCCCCAGGTTACAGCTCCGATACGGCCTATGTGGAGTTTTTTAACATCGAGGATGCTGTCCACTTCATGGAGTCCAACCAGGTGGCCCATTCTTGTCCCTCTACAGCAGCTGTGTCTTCAGTCAAAGAAGGCGTGGGCTGGGGCAGGGCCAAGGGTGGGATGGGTGGTCAGCACATGGGAAGGGCACATGGGAATACTCAAAGCGCCTTCATCCTCTCCATAAGTTATCACACATATGAAATCATGAGCACTTTAAACGAAAGTATCCAGTTTATATATCCGTACATGATTTGGAGCAAGTATGTTAAGAGTTTGCGTGACATATAAAACAAGACTGAACATATTACGCATACATAAGCCTGTACTGGCAATATATTACACAGAAGAAATAGGACCACACACACACACACGGCCTTTTGTAAATATTTTTCCATCTTATTCAGATAATTCTTTATGTCGAGTGTTCTAAAACCTTATCAACATAACTTTTGGTGGGAATTGTACTATATAAAATACCCTTATGTGGGTAAAAAAAAAGTCAGATGTAACACTAAGCATTTGTTGATTTTCTTCATGTTTTGTAAGTAGCAAAGATTCTTTGTGAATACGTGGTTTAATGTCTACATCTTCACCTTCTCCTTCAGTCACCGTGTCATCGGATAGCTTGTGCCCAACAGATTCATTCTTGCAGTGATGCTGTGCTTCCGTTTCTTCTTCTTTGGCATCAGTCATTCCTCACACGTCCTGACAGTGTCTTATTGGCCTTTTAATCACCACTTGTCTTTTCTACTTAAAACATCAGCACTGGTGGTTTCCAATGCGATTACACCATGAAACGTGACCTGCAAGTTGTTCCATACGAACTTGGCCTTCATTCATGATTTTTTCTTGGCATTTGCCAACATCACTAATAGCGGGCTGAGTTATCCCTCCTCCTTTTTTCATGCCTTTTATTATGTGGATTCTGTCTTGCTATGTTTGAGATCATGTTTGAATCTCAGTCTGAAAAGCTACATGTGGATATTCAGTGGGTTGAAATCCTGTCAACATCCTATTTTTCAAGACTTTGTGAAACTTCATGACTTTTTTCATGCATTTTTAACCTTGAGGGACGTTGAAATTGGTTTCTGTTTGTCGGTGTCTGATTCTTGCACTGGCTAATCTTTGCTGGTTAGATCATGAACATGTTTTGTTATCTGTTTAGAAAATTTCATTTTGAAAAATTACAGTCACAGGCATCTTTGTTTTGGGCTGTCCCATGTAATGATCCGATCACTTAGTGATACACTCTGTAGCAGGACTCTCTGTCTGCCTGGATCTCTGTCTGTCATAATATTGCGCTAGCCAAGGGGGACAATGTGGTAATTGTGATTTTTTTAAAATTGTATGTATTTTATTTACTTATATTTTTAAACCACCCTGGGACATCCCTCCTGTGAAGTTTTACGCACTGCTTTTGTGCTGTGACACTTGCATAGACATTCATTTTGCAGACCAAGCAAAACATTTATCAGTAAAATTCCCACTCCTGTAGACCTACTAGTTTGCTGAATCTGCTGGAGCGAAAGTTTGGTGATGAAAAGGAAGGTTAAATATGTTTTAGAACTGATTGTACGCTGCAGGATCTCTCTTTCTGTTTTAGATTTCAATTCCAGGATGGTTGTATCAGCTGCCTTATTGGGAATTGTGTAATTGGTT
This sequence comes from Neosilurus mollespiculum, assembly GCA_030014195.1. NCBI lineage: Eukaryota > Metazoa > Chordata > Actinopteri > Siluriformes > Plotosidae > Neosilurus > Neosilurus mollespiculum. The sequence goes on from JAQMYF010000006.1 coordinate 27,878,009, forward strand.
GATGAGAAGTAGCTTTTTTGTTGGGGTACACTGTGCTCACGAAGGTTTTGTGTACATGCTTTAAGCACCTCTTCTAAATCAGAGGTAATATTTGTTATCTGGGAATATTTGTTGGAAGTGTCCATCCATTCTTAATTGGTTAGAACTATGTTTATATCCTTTCGTGTTGAAACCTTGTACCAGGATTTGCCGAATTCTCTCTTATTACTGTATCTGAATAATAATAATTTATTATTCAAATTGGATGTATTCAGTAAATGTGTCCACATAAAACACTATAATTTTGAGAGTTTGCATATCATGTGGGCATGTGTAAGCTTCCTTGGGTACCAAAGGCAATGGGAAATTGAGCTAAGGCAGCGTTTAATGTGAAACAATTCATCCATTTATCTTCTTAAACAAACGTTAACGTTGAGTCACAGCCTATACTGGCAAAAAGGGTGTGAGGTGGGAATACCTATATTGGATGTCTTAAAGGGAATGCCAGTACATCAGAGAGCACCATGCATACATGTGCACACATTGGGCAGTTAAGCATACCTAGTCTACCAACCAGCCTTTTTTGGGATGAAAGAATGAAATGGGAGAAAGGAAGAAATCTTTGCAGAAATAGGGAACACATACAAAACTCCACAAACTCAGTATATTGATCTTGGCCCTGTGGTTGTACTATCCAGGAAAAACAAGTGCACAAAGATCTACAAAGTTAGTGCATGTTTAAATGGTAGTAAAAAGCTAGAACAGGGTAAAAGTGGGTGGAAAAACTTAAGATGGAAGCTAGTTGTCATGTCAAGATACATGTTTTTACACATTTCTTGGTGTTAAGTTGGAGTCAGATCACCATCAGTTGTTCTGATCAAGTCCTCAGCAGTGCCACTTTTGGTGAATCAGGAATTTGCTCTCTTAAGCCTCTGTTCTTTAGCACAGATATTTAAAATGGAACTGCCGTTCTTCTCAAGTGCACTTTGAAATGTTCTACATTTAGTCTCTTCCTATACCATTTACACAAAGACAATGAGTATTCCAGATTGCTCATTCTTGTCTTTCTGAACTTTTTGGGAAACGCTTAAAAGGTAATTATTAATATGAATATTTAATGTATTTTTTTTGTGCCTTACTTGGTTACTAACCTGCATTTGGTTAGCACTGCATGCTATCTGTTTTAGGCAGATGTAAATAAACTTAATTTAGAATCACCTTTTCCCATAAGGGCTGAAGGTTATGTTATTCAAATATGAGGAAATTACTGGCCTCAGAGTAACACTTTCAGTGTTCTCACTGTGCAAATTCTTGCATTAGGCCTTGTATACTTTGGGCACAATTTTCTTTTTCTTTGGGGTGCCTTGAAATTTAACTGAAGGAGGGCTGGATTTATGGGAGCTGAGTACCTGTTATACTCGTGTCTCCATTAAATATCTCTCCATACATATACCCTTTTTACCAGTTACCTCTAAAGAGTCTGACCTTTTGCCTTCTGGAAAGACCTTGTCCAGATAAATTGGTAGGGAAAAATTGGCCAAATAGTCAGAGGTCATCACTTTGTTTTCTCTTTTGCAGGGATCTGTTAAAGTTGGTAGCAAAGCTGCTTTGCTGAAGTACATTCAACCTGACAAAAATGAACCGGTACACTTTCTCTTTATTGTACACATGACTACCAGAGACATGATTTCATGTTTCTGGAGCCAATCTATATCAAATTGCAACTCTCTTTGGTTTACAGCATGAGAAGGAACCCCATAAAGCCACCCTGGCTACCCAGGAAGGGTTGCTGCCATGTCCAGTTTTGCCCAACCCCCCAATTTTGGTGGATGGTGGTTGTGACAACACCCTGAATGACTCCCTCACTCAGGGTGGGTGGCAGAGGAGTTCTAACCTGACACCTGAAGCCTGGCAGCAGCAAGTCGACAAGCAGCAACAGCAGCAGGAGATGGAGAGGCGGGCTGAAGAATGGGCCAAGCAGAGAAGACTTCGATCCAACCAGCAATTCAGTGATCCAGTTTTCAGGGAAAGCAGAAGTGAGTGAGGGTTTTGTGCCAAGCCTCTGACTGTATGTTCGGAATGTAACAGTGTAAATGATTAGGGGTACAGTTATATTCTCTGGAAATCCAAAGGACCATTATTTTTGTTTTTATTATTTTTTCTGATATTATATTGCAAGAAAACATTCGTACTTAAAAAAGAAATGCAGCTGCCTTTAGTGACTGGTGGAATATTTATAATCAGTTAATAGCCCACTGATTTAGCCCAAACTTCAGTGTTTTCCCACTCCTGGAAACCTAATTAACTAGACTAAATGAGGAACCTAAGAACATATGCCCATCTACAGTAGCTTGCAAAAGTATTGATACACCTTCAACTTGTCCACAATTTGTCACGTTACAACCACAAACGTAAATGTGTTTTATTGGGATTTTATGTGATAGACCAACAGAAAGCGGCGCTTAATTGTAAAGTGGAAGGAAAATTATACATGGTTTTCAAAATTCTTTACAAATAAAAATCTGAAAAGTATGGCGTGCATTTGTATTCAGCCCCGTTTTCTCTGATACCCTTAAATAAAATCCAGTGTAACCAATTGTCTTCAGAAGTCTAGAAAATAGAGATCACCTGTGTGTAAACTAATCTTGGTATGAATACAGCTGTTCTGTGAAGGCCTCAAAGGATTGTTAGAGAACATTAGTGAACAAACAGTATCATAAACCCCAAGGAACACACCATACAGGTCAGGGATAAAGTTGTGGAGAAGTATAAAGCAGGCTTAAGTTCAATCCATCATCCGAAAATTAGAAAGAGTAACTGCAAACCTACCAAGACATGGCCATCCACCCAAACTGACAGACCAGGCAAGGAAGAGCGGTAATCAGAGAAGCAATCTTGTGGTAACTCTGGAGGAGCTGCAAAGAGCCACAGCTCACGGGGAGAAACTGTCCACAGTACAACTAATAATCGTACACTGCACAAATCTGGCCTTTATAGAAGAGTAGCAAGAAGAAAGCCATAAGAAGTCCCATTTGCAGTTTGCCACAAGCCGGGTGTGTGTTGGGGAAAACATCACCCTGAACACACCATCACTATTGTGATACATGGTGGTGGCAGCATCATACTGTGGGGATGCTTTTCTTGAGCAGGGCCAACTCTCGTCAGAGTTGATGGAGCCATATACAGGGCAATCTTGGAAGAAATCCTGTTAGAGTCTGCAAAAGACTAGAGACTTGGGAAGTGGTTCACATTCCAGCAGAACAACAACCCTAAACATACGACGAGAGCTTCAATGGTTTACATCAAAGGATATTTGTGTTAGAATGGCCCAATCAAAGTCCAGTCCTAAATCCAATTGAGAATCTGTGGCAAGACTCGAAAATTGCTGTTCACAAATGTTCTCCATCCAGTCTGACAGACTTTGAACTATTTTGCAAGGAGGAATGGGCAAAAATTTCATCCTCTCGATGTGCAAAGCTGATGTAAATGTACTTCTAAAGACGTGCAGCTGGGGATAAAAATTACAGATCATCACTTTCCTTCCATTTCAAAAATATGCACCACTTTGTGTTGGTTTATTACATAAAACCCGAATGGTTAAGGGTTAAGTTAAGGGGATATGAATAATTTTGCAAGCCACAGTAATTGGCTGTTTGGTGCATTCAAAAAGATTAATCATATGCATTGGTGTTGGTATAAGAATTCTAGTAGAGGGTAAAAATATCAGTCCTTTTTTTCTTTATTGGAGTGATTTTTCCGTTATGATTTTTTTTTTTTAACCAAGCAGCAAAATGTTTTAAATTTTCTTAACAAATGCATACTTTATTCACACTGCTTTTTATTTAGTATTAAGATATTTGGATTGTTGTGTGCTTTGTTTATAATAATCAGTTATAAACCAGTTAGCCGTAACATGAACATCACCTGACAGGCTTTTGGCCAGGTACTCCCATATACTCCACATTGCATTACACCATGTTTTCTGACTCCTTTCTGTCATAGCCAGCATAACAGTTTTAGTAGATTGTTCTAGTGTAGCTCTTCTGTGGGATCAGACCAGATGTACTAGCCCTGGTTTCTCAAATGCATCAATGGGTTAAGCACCCATGACACTCTTGCTAGTTACCTGGTTGTCCTTCCTTGGACCACATTTGGTAGATACTTACCTGTGCATACCATGAGCACCCCACAAGACCTGTCGTTTTGGAGATGAATAGATCTGGTCATTTAGCCATGACAGTGTGGCCCTTGTTAAAGTCACTCAGTTCCTTTCACTTGCTCACTTTTCCTGCCTCCTACACATCAGTTTTCAGTATTGAGTGTTTATTTTCTGCCTAATACATCTCACTCCTTGGCAGGAGTCAGTGTAACAAAATAGTCAGTGCTATATTCTTCATGTGTCAGTGGTCTTAATGTTTTTTTATGTTATGGCTGAATGGTGTATTTGTATTCTCTTGGGATACAATGAGTGATATCTGTTTATAACCAGCGGTGGTTCTTTTTCCCCCAAAACATTACTGTATTTATTCTGTGTTAATTTTTTTCTTTGAGCACTGTGGTGATTTTTTTTTTCTTTTCACTTCCTTTACCCATTTAGCAATGATCATTAAGAACATACTGCCCACCACTTCAGTGGAGAAAATTCTGAGGGCACTGGAGCCCTATGCCTATTTTGATGAAAGCAGTGTCCGCCTTGTTAAAGGGAAAACACCCGGATCCAAATGCTTTTGCTTTGTCGATGTGGACTCACATGAGGTAGTGTTATGAAGAAGATTTTTGACTGAATTTCTGAGTAAATCTTTGTCCTGACTTCAACATGTTGCCTTTCAGCGTGTGACGCGCTTGGTGGACACACTCACCAAACCATGTCCAATTATGATCGATGGCGTTAGAGTATATGCAGAGGTAGCAAAACCTCTAAAGAATCAGAAGTGAGTTTTACCATAAAACATTCTTCAGTACTCTCTATGGGACTTGTATGGTTTTTTTCTTTCCCCTCTTCTCTTTTGAACATGTTGTTTTTTCCCACAGCTACCGGAAGGACTCTAAGTCAAGTACTTCTCTTCTGGGTCACCCGCCTGATGCTATGGAGGTTGCTAATTCAGTTCTTGTTGTCATTGACCCGTTATGTGCGTTTTTATGTGGATTATACCTTAGATGCATGATGATTTTCTTTTACAGCAGCAACAGCAGTTTGTCCATCAGTCTCACAGTAGTATTTCTGCTGCCACACAAGGTAGTCTAGTGCCAGTTTTGAAATTCTTTAAATTTTTAATTGAATGAGATACAGAAGCATTTTTTTAATGTACTGTAGGTATGGGTGCATCCCCTGATCCCATGTGCACAGATCCCTCCCTGGTTGCAGCCTCACTGCCAGGCTCAAGCATAAACCCAGTGAGTTCCTTGTACACAAGCTTATCACATCTTTATATTTTTTTTTTTAAGGGGTTTTAAACTTTTCCATCTTTGTTCAGGGGCCGATGTATGCAGAGGACACACAGCACCAGACTGCATCTTCAACTGACACTGCTAACACTGGCTCTGTTGATGGCTCTGAGGACTACAGCTTCGGTAAGATTTCATTTAATTTTACCAGAATCGAAATGAAAGTACATTTTCTACAATTATGGTGGAGTTGGAAAACAAAACAAATTCCATAAAAGTATTAGCATCAGTGCCTCACAGTTATTGGCCGCTTTATAAAGCAGCACATATTCCTCTTAATCTTTTTACCCGTAATGGCTGAAATATGTTAAAATAAACTATAAAAATGTTCTTCATGTTTCTATATAGTACATACTAATCAGAGATAAAGAGACGCTGTTCGTCAGCTCATGCATCTGCCTGCGCATGCGCTTGGAGCTCATGTGTCTGTCATGGTTTTAAAAATGTTTTAATTTGGACCAAAAAAGTCTTTTAGTGTAATTTTTTGCTTATGTTCCCATGTAGTATATGCTAAAACAGTTGTTCACCTCAGACTCGATGGATATTAGGCTAACAATTCTGGCACACTGACTTGTAAACGAAGTGTGACCTGATGTGAGGAGTCTCTTATTAACCTCCGCTCATGTGTATATGATAAATGATAAACTTGGCTAGGAAATGGCTGTACATCCAGTTTTCTGTCTTAGGTTCAGTTATCTCCATCGACCTAACATGAACATGAACTAACAAAAACTACAGTGTGATAAAATGGACTTTAGTTAAAGTACTAATGCCCATAGCATGCTCATATTGAATTTGCTGTTAAAAATAAGCACTGTTAAGCACAGCTATAGCTCGGAAATCATTTATAATTACACTATCTGGTGTCAATCAAAAAAGCCTGGGTTCCCTTTTGACCCAATGTAAAAAGCTCTGCATATACTTTAAGTTTACATTCAAATTTAAGTTGGTGTTGACACGCACAGGTATGTTGGGCTCTATTTCTTTTAGCCTACACCTGATTTATGATTCCGATTTTCTATTCTTTTTTAAAGCAAGGACATTGCTTGTTTCTGTATTGATATTGAACAAACACCTTTCTTAATTGGTTTAAACTGGTATTCTGAGTCCTGCTCAGTAGGTACTCACTGCACTTTTGTTCTTGATGATCAATGAATGTAAACCCAAGTCAATAAATTTGATTAAAAATAAATAAATAAAAGACCACAGAGGTCCAGCTGCTCCTGCTGGAAGGACTATTTTATATTATTCCAATATAGAAAAAGTTGACACGAAGTTGACTGCTGTGACCTGGAAACAAGGTCAAGGTGACCCATATATAATCCCAACCAAGACCTTCCTGAGAAGAGCCCATCCACGGTGATCCGGTGTCATTTCCCTGCAAAGCTGTCACACTAACAAGCCTTGATAAGCCAAATATAGAAAGGTGATCTTGTGACCTTGAAACAAAGTCAAGGTAACCCACATTCAGTCCCACACTCTTTGCCCCGAGGGGGAACCAGACACCAAATTTGGTGAACCAATGTCATTTCCTTCCAAAGTTTTTACACTAACAATCTTGACAAAATTAATCAAGAAAAAGTGACAGTGTGACCTTGAAACAAGATAAAGGTGACCCTTTTTCAGTCCCACCCTTTTCACCCCTAAGGGGGAACCATACACAAAGTTTGGTGGTTCAATGTCATTTTATTCCAAAGTTATCGTGCTAACAAGCCAAATATAGAGAAAGTTAACTTGTGACCATGAAATAAGGTCAAGGTGAGCCATATGCAGTCCCACCTTATTGGCCAATGAGGAGGAGCCATATACCAAGTTTAGTGACGTCTTTTTTTCTAAAGTTATGGCACTAACAAATCAGATGGACAAATGAATGGCTTTATGAAAAAAAAAAAATGATTACCTGAAGACTTTTATAAACAAAATACATTTGTAGTTTGTAAAGGAATAACATGACATTAGGTGTTTCTGTAGTTTTGTTGATTTTATTTTGAATCTGAGTGAACCCATTTATTTTCCTAAATGTACACTACTGTTCAGAAGTTTGTGGTCACTTATAAATGTCCATGTTTTTAAAAGAAAAGCGCCCAACTCCAGCCAAAAAAAAAAATTTAATAAAAGATAATTAAAAAACACTTTAGCAATTATGTCAACATGGATGAAAACTGTTCTGATAAAAGATGCAATAAAATTGTTCTTTAGTCTAGTTGAATCTTGTACAGCAGTGTGTAATACTCTTTTCACATAACAGCGCAAACTGGCTCTCACCAGGATAGGAAAAGAAGCATGAGGCCCCGGATTCACAACTGAGTTAGAGGACAAGTACGTCAGAGTCTCTATTTTGAGACACTCCTGACAGGTCCTCAATGGCAGCTTTATTAAGTAGCATGTGCAAAACATCAATCTTAGTTTCAGCAGTAAAGAGGCGACTCTTGGAGTTACAAAGAAAAAGCTGGTCAATAAAATGAAAATATTATGTTGGGCAACAGATCAAAGACATTGGACAGGGGAAGAGTGGGAAAGAAGTTCTGTAGATGCTTAACCTAAGTTTAAGATGTCTGAGTCACAGTCCTTTGTAAGGTTCAAAATAAAGGAAAAGATGCTAAAGTAGTGCTGGACATCATCTGTCAAACATGGTGGGGGAAATGTGATGGTCTGGGGGCTGCTTTGGTACTGGTAAAGTTGGAGAGTTATACAGAGTAAAAGGGTTCTGAGACAAGGAACGCTTTCACTCCAATTTGCGACATTTTGCCATACCATGTGGACGGCTCTTGATTTTCCTCCTACAACAGGGCAGTGACCCAGAAACACTTAACTACTGTTTAGAGAAGAAGCTGTCAGCTGGTATTCTGTAAGTAGTGGCGTTACCAGTGCAGTCTCCTGATCTTAACCCAATTGGGCTGTTGTGGGAGCAGCCAAAAGTGCCTATATAAGCAGTCCAAATAGTCGGAGGTGTTTCAGGAAACATGGGGTGAAATTTTTTCATTTTACCTCGACAAACTGTCAGCTAGAATGATATAAGGTTTACAAGGCCGTAATAGCTGCAAATTGAGGATTTTTGACAAAAGCAAAGTTTGAAAGACCAAATGATTATTTAAAAAAGAAAGAAAATTATTATTTGTATCTTTGTCGATGTCTTTCCTATATGTCCTATTCATTTCGTAACTCATTTGATGGATGTAATTTAGTGTTTTATTGTAAAACATGAAATTTTCTGGGTGACCCAAAACTGTCGCATGGCAGTGTATATATGGGCACCAAGTTTTTGACAATATGAAACCCCGCTGCATCTGGGGTTTTTTTTCACGTTTTTTTTTTTTTTTTTTATGTGGTTGTTTGGAGGTTCTGATGTTAGCATACTCATTTTGCAGATCTAGTGCTGTTACACACCACTGGAAGGACCCACTGAAGTGTAAAAAAAAAAAAAAACTATGCACAAAAAAATATTATAAACTTTAAAGTGAACTATGATTATTACACGCTGCCCACAACCAGCAATTCTAATTAATTGATAAAATCGATTTATCGCCCAGCTTTGTGTTTAAAGATTTATTTTTGAGTGAAAAAACAGATCCTGGGTCACTTTTTCAGCCATCAAACACATTTTAAGCAGAGTATCTTAGTTACCACCACAGTTATTCGGGTCTGGTATATTTTATATTTCATGTTGTGCCATTGTTATTTTGCTTCCTTGCTATTCATTGCAGGTATATTTGCACAGTTCCTTGTCTCTTTATTTTTATTAGTACTTTTATTTTTCTTATTTTACTTTCACATTTGTGAGAATGAACAAGAAAAGAAATTCCATGCATGTTGTGCATGAATCTTGAATCTTAAGGGTCTCATCATGCCCTCAGGTTCGGACAATCCAGATTTGTCTGGCTTCCTGTATGATTCTACATCTGGCTTCTACTATGACCCCCAGACCACCCTGTACTACGACCCCAACTCAAGGGTATGTACAGAAACGTTTTCTTCAGATCCTGTTGAAATATCACCTTCTGGCACTGTACAGAGTTTGTATTTATTTGGCCTAGGATGGGGTTATTTAACAGTTATTCCATGACGTCGAATTGAGTATGATTTGTTAATGTTGTGACATGGAGCCAAGAGGGACTGTCTAATAATTAAAAATAAAAAATAAATATGTTTTTACTATCAAACACTTTTTTTTCTATATTTTGTTGTTTTTCGTGGAATTAATCTAGACTCCAGTCTGCTAGAGGAAGCTAGCGTTACTCACACTTTTGGTTGGACAAAAAACTGTCTAATTCTTGAAAATAAAAAATATCTTTTCATCATAAAATACTTTAGCGCAACCATTTTTGGTTTTTATTGTTTGTATGGTGCTGTCCAGGTCACTGGGTATGAGCTGAAGTTCTACATGTATATTAGCCAATCAGAGCACAGAATCGCAATATATAGTCAGGGCATGCACTGGCCTCTCACCACATCGCCATCAGCGATGGCGACAGCCACAGTGGTGAAAGCACATTTGGCAGTTAGGGCTGTGAATTGGTTTACCCCAATTCCAGTGGGCAAAAAATATGATTATAGTAAATAAAGTCTATATATTTAATTACATGACACATTTGCTTACATTTACCCCTTTAATCAGCAATCGAAAGTCAGAAGTCACTATCCGCTGATATGCTTATTACTCTACTTCTTGTTCAAAGCCTTTATGGAAGGTCATAAGGAACACAAACTATCATTGATTAGTATGTGCATTAAATAATGCTTCTAAGTTGAGGATAATTTCTTTTTTAAGTACAAATAATTGAACTAGATGATTAAAAAAAAATTAATAAACGTTAATTCAATTAATTTAATTTATTATGCATAATTTTGTAAAAAGTTTAATAAATTTTAAACTAGCTGCAATTATTTTACTCATCATTCATCATAATTAAATGTGAGTTTTTATCCCTTTTATTAAAGTTCATTTAAAAAAGTTATCAAAAAAAACAAAACAAAAAAAAAAAAGCAGCATTTTTAATAACCCTGATTTTTTTTTTCTCTCTCCATGGATTTCTTGGAGCATTAAGAACATTTTATAACCATGTGCCTTTGGTTGGGAACACCTTAGGGTCCTGAAACGAAATATTAATAACAATTCCGGTGCACATTACCCATTTTGTTATCAAGCAGCTAATGTGTGTGTATATGTATATGTATGGAGGTGAATGAAAGGGGGAGGGGTGCAGATGGATGAGCGCCTGCATGATACGTTAGTGATCATTTTTATTACACAATTTCCTTCGGGATCAATAAAGGATTCTGATTCTCATGCTCACCTATGGTCATGAGCTTTGGGTAATGACCGAAAGGACAAGATCGCGGATACAAGCGGCCGAAATGAGTTTCCTCCGCAGGGTGGCTGGGCG
>JAQMYF010000006.1:27892206-27921467 GCA_030014195.1 Neosilurus mollespiculum
CCCCACAAGATAGCCCGAGGGACACGGTTGAAAGCCTTCTCCAAGTCCACAAAGCACATGTGGACTGGTTGGGCAAATTCCCATGCCCCCTCCAGGATCCCGTAGAGTGTGTGGAGCTGGTCAAGAGTGCTGCGGCCGAGACGAAAACCGCATTGTTCCTCCTTAATCCGAGGTTCAACTATCGGCAGGATCCTCCTCTCCAGTACTCCTCAATAGACTTTCCCGGGTAGGCTGAGGAGTGTGATTCCACGATAGTTGGAACACACTCTCCAGTCCCCTTTCTTAAAAAGGAGAACTACCACCCTGGTTTGCCAATCTAAACCCCCAGGCTCTTCCTGTTCCACAGGGGGTGTGTTGGTGGGATTGAGGAGGTCCTCGAAGTATTCCTTCCACCTTCCGTCAACATCCCCAGTTGAGGTGAGCAGCTCCCCACTTCCACTGTAAACAGTGTTTGTGAAGTACTGCTCCAAAGTAAACTTCCGTGAGAGTTTTCATTTCTCTTTATTAAGGGATGCTGATGGTACTGAATCTTGGATTTTTATGTATCTTCAGACTCTGTCATAACTAGCCAGCCTTTTACCATTTTTTTGTGTGAACACCAGTATTATTATGATGAGGCACTTGCTTGTAATATTCTAGCCATACTGAAATCTGGCTCTGTCACCTGACTATGTACCTTGTGCTGTAGATGCATATGAAAGAGGCTCTCAGTCCACCTGAAGCAAAGAAACGGAAACAGCAAAACACGTGGCCCGGCAGTTCAAGGTACGTTTAAGCACATTGTACACTAAAGGCCAATTTGTAATTCTGCATCAAATCTGCACCCTATGCCAGAGCTGGAATTGAACCTAACCAGAAATGTAACCACGTGTCAAGGTGACTGGAACAACTGCCATTGGTTGATGCAAAGTGGAGGCACTGGCAGAAATACTTTCAGTGAGAATCGATTTGGTTTAAAATGAATCTCGCATGCTTTCATTTTCTCCCAGAACATTTCTATCAAAGCTTTTGTGTTGATATTCATACACTGAAACATGGAACTCTGTCTGGAAATAAATCTGTCTCACCGGATTTTGAGATTTTGAAAGCCTCCGAATTACTATCACCGATTTGTTTTTTTTTTTCCACTGAAATTATCCCTGATTTTGTTTCCCCGTGTCTTCAGATGTTCAATTTCATTTCCACTTTCTCACAAATTCTGAATTAAAAATACAAGTGTTAAACCATTAATAATATCTGAGCTGCTCCAGAATAATACAGATTAAGTTGCAAGGTGGTGTTTTGAATAAGAGCCCAAGTAAGTTATATATGGCGTACCTGGACGAAAACACGCTATCGCAAAGAATACATTCATCACAGCATAATCTTCCACATGACCAAGTTGAAATATCCATAAACACAATCTATCCATGCTAAAATACTTGCTTAAGAAAGGGTTCCATGGCCACATTGTTATGAAACAATAGAAATATCCACTTATTCAAACAGCTTTTGTGGTTGCTCCGGGTATTTCCTTATTATCCATATTCTCTACCAGAATCCTCTCCCTACTTACAGAATCCCAGAAGGATTCCCCCAATCATATAACGCTAAACCAATGAGAAGCCTCAAAACACACATGACTCAGTGTAAATAAAACTCATCTGTTGCTATGAAGATACTAGTACGATGGCTCTGACTGGTGGAGAGCCAGATTCATTTAGTGTATAGATGTTCGGGAGTTTTAGATGCGGATGTTCAGAAACTGGTTCTGTAACTGTAATTACTATTTTCTCTAAAGTGGCATTTCCTGATTAGCGACATACAGAGTGATGTAACTCAGTCCGCTTTCATGCTATAATCATGTTTTACACCTCATTTTGAAGCATTACATTCTCTTTCCAAACATATAAATATCTCAGTAAGTCAAATTTCTAACTTAGTCCGTGTTATGCTGGAGTTGGTCACATAGTATTTATTTTAGTGGCACAAATTCTGTAGAGCAAATTCAGAGTCCAGAATTCAGAATTAATGTCCAGGATGCCACAGATAAGCAGTTGATTCTCGCTGTGTAATGGGTACCTCCCAAAACCCTTATACTGCATCCTCGTTTCTGTCTTATTCCCTCCCACACTGTGAATACACAGGTTTTCAGGTTCATAATTTCAGTGAAGATAAATTCAGTCCTGGTAATTCAAAGGTTTTTAAATTTCTAAATCTGGTGAGACAGACTTGCTTCTATTACTCTGTTCTTTTGTGTGTAAACACAGTCATTTCTGGTGTTTGATTCTTGAAGAGAGGCATGCCTTGGTGCCATTTCCTAAATGATTCATTCACTCACTTATATTGGATGGAACTAAATAGAAATAATAATGTAACCTTGTAGAGAAAAGACAACATTGGAAACAAATATAGGGGGTGTATATTCAGTTTTTGTTTTCTTTTATCAGGAGAGCTTTTCTGATATCTCCACAAAGGATCCCACTGAATGAAGAGGAAAGCAGCACAAGGGCATTCTTTAACTTTCAGTTTAAGCAAAATTCAGACCCTGACTGCATCTCAAAAACCTCACAGAACACCTACAACTAGTGCCAAACATCTGAGCTTTGAATAAAATGCACTTATCTGCTCTTTCTTGGACTTGTGTTTTAAATGTGTTACACAGACTTTATCCACCTCATAAATCTCTATTCTTTGCAATTCGTCTTAAAACAGAAACTGTCCATCAGATCCAACTCGTTCCCTTTATTTCCCTGGCCTGTGTTTATGGAAATTTTAATTGTTTTTTTTAACAGTGAATTTGATCCCAAACAAACCCAATGTAAAGTGAAACCCGTGACCCTGGCAACCCTCATATCAAGACAGTTGGTGTATATTCGTGGTTTGCTTTTGTTGCTGCACTTCTTTACTGAACTCCATACAGAATAAATCAGTATTTCTGTACAAACAGAAGATGTCTCTTCTGGACTGTTTCAAAATAATACTATGTACAATATAATTAAACTTAACCTGTACATTCACTCCATATTTTATTCAAACAATTTCAGACAAATTGCCCAAAAGGCAAGGACCCTATTTAGACTAACAGCAACAACATGAGGATATTTAAAAAATTTTAAATACATACCCAGAAAAGCAAGCCCACATCAGTTTTGAATGCAGATAAGAGTATTTGGAGCACTGAGTAAACACAGATAGCAGTGTTGCATTACATTTATATTCCGTAGACTAGCTGATGACTGACTGAATCATTGTGTTCTTGCAGGGACACACACAAAGGCACGGAGAGACCAGGGCTAGGTCTGGAGACCACAGAGGTGAGCCTCACCCAGAGACGTACTGCACCATCAGCTTTTAAAAAATAGATTTATTTTATTTACATACTTGTTTACGTGTAAGTATGTGTGTTCCTCTCCTTCACTTTCTGAATAGCGGAGCAAGAAGGACGCAGTCGTCTGGAACCACGCCACCTATAAGCAAGCTGTGAGGAAGGCTATGTTTGCACGTTATAAGGCACTAGACTGATATGACTAAATAAATGCAATGCACAGTTAATGCCAGCAGCACCCTTCAGGCTTTTTCTGTAAGCTAATACAGTTCCCAATAATGAATCTCCATTTTGTGTTATGATTGTGCCTGTAATGGTTATAAATATATATTTTTCCTTCAGTCCACAAATCTGTTATTTTTAATTATTATTTCTTTTGTTTGACTATTCAAGGTTTTTGAAACCATTTTATTTTCATTATTTTGTATAATGTGTTTTTTAATGACAAAAATGAGTTGTGTATTTACAACTCCTGTTAAACTGTTGTAATTGTAGGTATGAGTCAATAAACTACTGCCATCATCTGCATGAAGCCATTTAATTTGTCACCTCAGAGATTTTACACTTCCCAGGAGCATAAATTTTAGCTGTATAAAATATCTCACTGCAAAAATTGCACTTCTCTGGGCTGAACTTTGAATCAAAGCTCTTTACTCTAGGTGATGCCATATTTCTTGATTTATTTTAAAATAAATAACAGTCAGGGCATCAATCCTTTTCTGCGGCCTGGATTACAGTGAACACCATGATATGTAATATAACATTGCTTTCAACACTAAACATGTCAAGTTCTTGTAATATCACTCCTAGACTTATAAATTCGTAAATTGGCATGCAAGCATTTAGAGGAAAGAACATGCAGGTAGTACAGAATCTGTATTATCATGGAAAGTAGGATTTCAGATATGTAAATTCATTTTTATTTAACATACTGTACCTATGAAGAAAAGCGTGGGCACGGTTCTGTAGTGGTTAGGGTGCTGGGCTCATGATTGAGAGGTCATGAGTACGAATCCCTGTTAGACCCCCATGTGCTGAGACCCCTGGGCAAGGTCTTAACCACAAGTGTGCCTCTATCCACCCAGCTGTAAAAATGGGTACCAGTAAAAATACTGGGAAGGTAACCTGCGATGGACTAGCAGCCCATCCAGGAGGAGTTGAACTCCAAGTCAATTCACACTACAGAAACCAGGGATAAGCTCTGGCCTAATAAACCAGTAGGCTCTAGTGTAAAAGTCCGACAGACTTCACCTTACCTACCTATGAAGAAAGGGAATTAATAACCAATACCCAACGATTAATAACCAGCCCTGCCTTCCCTTTCTGAGCCACCAAACAGTTTTCCAGAGAAGCCAATCTAAAGTCCTCGGTGGCCTCCCCGAACCCTTCCTGTGCCCAGGTTTTTACTTCTGCAAGTGCCAAAGCTGTAGCCCTTTTAGTCACTCAATACTCCTCAGGAAATCTCTGGGTCTGAAAGATTTCCTTCAACTTTACTGTTACCTTCATTACCAGTTTCTACGAGTAGGTTGTCAAGTTGCCATCATGAAAGGCACCAATGGCCTTCTGGCCAAAGCTCCTGAAGACCGCATCCACAATGGAGAAGCTCTCCTGGAGGTGTGAGTTGAAGATCTCAGGGACTGGGATCTTCCAACCCTCCTGTATGGTCATGAGATTTAGGTAGTGACTGAAAAGATGAGATCGTTGGATGCAAGCAGCTGAAATGAGTTTCCATTGATGGGTGCCTGAGCTCAGCCTTTGAGCTTAGATAGCTTCGACCTCCAGGGGGAGCTCAGGGTAGAGTCACTGCTCCTCTGCATCACATATATCCTGTCTTGTCTGGGAACACTTCAGGATCCCCCAGGAGAAGTTGGAAAATATGGGTAGGGGCAGAGGGATGCCTGGCTTTCCCTCCTAGACTAATTGTCTCCATGACATGACCTCGGTTAAGCGGGAATGGATGGAGATATGCATGTGTGTGTGTATATATTTATATATATATATATATATATATATATATATACACACACACAGTATACAATGGCCTCAATGTCACCACAGGAAAAAATGGAAGTGGTCATGACCTGTTCTAGGCTGAAGCATTTCATGATGAAATATCTTTTATTCTCAAGAATTAAACCTTTTTTCAGAAACCAGATGTGATGCCAGTTCCATTAGCAAATCGGAAGTACCACTAAGTCCAGTTTTTACAGTTTAGATGAAATTTTACATTATGCAGCAAAATATAGAATTAAAGTGTTTGATAATAAGAATGGATTTTTTTTTTTAGTTATTATTATTATTCATTCATTCATCTTCAGCTTGCTCCGGGGTCGGGTCGCAGGGGCAGCAGCCTAAGCAGTGAGGTCCACACATTCCTCTCCCCAGCCACTTCATCCAGCTCTTCCGGGCCAAGGCGTTCCCAGACCAGCCGAGAGACATAGTCCCTCCGATGACAGAACCTCTTTCCCTATAACTAAGGGCCTTTTTTTTTTTTTTTTTATCCCAACACACATGATTTTGATGGACTTCTGGCTTTCAGGTAACCAGCTAGCTCCATGCTCAACCGGCTCCCCACAAAAATCACCAAAATATGGAACTACTATGTTTTATAGCAAGAACGTATTGTTTTATTTTTTGAGAATTTGACAGTTTTTTCCACTAGATATGAGGCCTTCAGTCATTAGCACATCCGCCTCACAGCAAGAGGGTCCTGGGCTCGGGGTGTTTCTGTGTGAAGTTTGCATGTTCTCCCCGTGCTTGCATGGGTTTTGTCCGGGTACTCCCACAGTCCAAAAACATGCATGATTTGCTAACTGGCTGCTCCAAATCGCCCCTGGGTGTGAGTGTGAATGGTTGTGTATGTTGGCCCTGCAATGGTCTGGCAAGCTGCGCAGGGTGTATCCCACCTTCAGCCAGAGTCGGATGAGATGGGCGCCAGCCTCCCTGAGACATTTTCTAAGACTAAGCGGTTAAGAAAACAAATGAACGAGGCATTCAGCGAGACCAAAGTGGCACATAACTGTGAAAAGGATTTACGTTTGTGATTGTGACAAAACGTGGAAAAGTTCAAGGGGTATGAAGCGACAGTACACACACACACACACACACACACGTCTTTTTTTTTTTTTTTCTTTCTAATCCCTATAGATTAGGTGGTACAATCATTTGTACTTCAGGAGACCAAATTATTAAAGAATCCAAATTCCTTTCACCTTTGGGTGGCAGTAGAGAGCTGCTTTTCTGATGGCTTTAGTGTGACGGGTTTGTCATTATTCTCCTAACATTGTTTTCTTTGTATTTATAGAAGGAACGTTATTAACAGTATACTTATCATTCATCAGGTTTGTAACATGCTTTTTCAAAGTAACAAATTGCTTTTCTTCATTTTAATACAAAGCTACTTTGAGTTTCAAATATCCCTCCATGGTCAAGTGGTCTTTAGGGTTTCTCGTCTTCCAGACTCAGCAGTTAGTTAAATCACTACACCCATCTCGGAATTTTAGGTAAGCGTGGAGTCCTTCAAATTTTTGTACACTTTTTTTTTTTTTTTTGACAAATGTGATTCAAGTGCCAAGGGAGAAAGGGTGCTTAGTAGGTAATTAATCAGCTGTACCTGCAAAGACTGTGCCCCACCCCACCATACTCAATCATACAGTGAATGAGTGATTTCCTCATTTCCTCATTAAATGAGAACGCTTGCTCTCGATCCATCGTTCTTTGTTTGCTGACTGAGAAGAATGTAGACTCTCACATTATTTGTTTTAGTAGTCATGCTAAAATGATCAATCATGCCAAAGGGGGGGGGGGGTGTAAATAAGCAGACGAATCTTGTTGAATGGCTCAGTAATGCTATATGAAAAGGAGACTTTGAGATGTGATGTTTCTCTTTCCATCTCTCCTAACATCTAACAGACTTCGGTTTGAATGAGTTGGAGATATTTCCCTGAGTCTATGATTTGAAATCGAGCCTGAATTAGTTCTCCTCCGTTCCTGCATGATTTCACCTTCTGCTACGTTGAAGGGCACCACGGCGAGACTGCATGTTTATTAGATCTGGTATCATCTCACACATTCCATGCACTTCAATTTGTTGCTACTTTCCTTTAATGTAGTCAAATCAGTCCATTTTTATTCAAGCAAATGGGGCACTGAGATTATAGGGTGGACCATGTTACCTTTATCTGAGCAATGTATTCTCATTTCCATCTCTTCTTAATAATCCCTCTATTCTCTAAACCCCTCCCCATTTCCCATCCCCCAGAGACATCACTTTCCTCAGAGAGTCACTTTCTTAATTATCTTGTAGGAGACTGAATCAAAATAAGTGTATTTTGCATGAACACAGACCTTGAAAGAGTGCAGGGAGGTAAAGAAGGAGGGGTGTTACTGGTGATTATATCCATGGCAGATGCAGGGGTGTATGTGAAGGCTGTACAGGTCTTATTATCTAATGCCAAAGCTTACCTCCTCTGAAAGAGATGGCGTCCCTGTCCAGCCTGAAAGATAGCCCTTATAAGAGTAATAGCTGGAAGCAGAGGCAGAAAGGGAGGAAATAAGCGACTGCTCATTACATGCACTAAAGCAACATTTGAAATTTAAATGATCATTTAATTGATCCCCATCCCCCCTACCACACACACCACTTTTCATACACTGATTGCTATCAGCCCCTGAGTCATCTGTCTCCAAAATGAAGTGTTTGAAATGCTAAATGCCAGTAAATTTTACCCAGGAGGGTTTTTTAAATTTATATATTTATTTTGTAATACGTCTCATACCTGAGCTGATGATTTATTTTTTGTAAACCTGTCCCTAAAAGTCACTGATCATCATAGGAAGATAATCATTCATTCATTCATTTTCTAAGCCGCGTTCCCCTAATCAGGGTTGCAGGCAGGTTGGCGCCTATCTTGGCCGACTCTGGTTGAAGGTGGGATACACCCAGCACAGCTTGCCAGGCCATTGCATGGCCAGCACACACAACCATTCACACTCACACTCACACCTAGGGGAGCTTTGGAGCAGCCAGTCAGCAAACCGTGCATGTTTTTGGACTGTGGGAGGAAACCGGAGTACCTGCAGGAAACCCATGCAAGCACGGGGAGAACATGGAAAAAAAACCACACAGAAACTCCCCGAGCCTGGGAATCGAACATGGGACCGTCTTGCTATATATGAGTTGGACATGCTAATCACTGCGCCACCGTGCCACCACAAATATTGGTTAAATAACCTAATATGGATCACATTTCCAAAAACATAGCCAAGAGTCTGCTTCGAATACATCTCCCCAGCTCCTTAATAACCCAACCAAAACACTGATGATCTAATGGAGTATGGCTTTTCTTAGAGATTGAATCAAAACATTCTTTTGAGGTAGATGAATTCATTTTAAAATCACTGAATGCTCTTAGTTTGAGCTCGAGTACTGTTCTGTAAGACATGTTCATATATCCATATAAAGTCACCAATACCCTAAAAGACACTGTTGTGGATATGGAATAATGGTTTCTTGCTTGAGAGTTACAGAAGCATGCAAAACATGCCTAAAGGAAGAAGAGAAGATAATGCGAGTGCTCGGTTATATGGTGCATTCCATTTTCATATAAATGCAGTACAGCTTGTGCTTTGTATGCATGCTCGCCAGGTTTGTGTAGCAATGTGTGCAGTTCATTCTATGAAACCATTCAAGCATGATAGATTAAATGGCTTTCCTACAACAACCTCTCTGTTATGAGAGTGTGGTCTAACAAAGATGGACTCAGCGACGTTAAAAACTTTTATCATAGCAGTGTAGGGTAGAAAAACATTATTGTTACATGTTGTTTATAGCTGATCATGTACCAGGCTCCTGCCAAATTGAGAATGTCTCCCAAATTCCAATTCAATTTCATGATTTTGAATTGAATTTAAATTGCGGTTGCAAACAGTAGAATCTGATCTGATTTGAAACACTTGATTGGTGAATCTATGATAGATTGACTAATCAAGTGTTTGAAGAAAGATCAGTTGATTAAATGAGCCAAGTCAGGTGTGCTGCTGCTTAGTTGGAACAAAAGCCTGCAGCCACAGCGGCCCTTTGTGGAATGAGTTTGAGACCCCTGCTTTAGAGTATATTCTATACAGGACTGTTTTACATATTTCATACAAATATTATTACTATGAACTTCATGTACACATCATATTTTAATTACAGCAAATGTTTTTCTTCGACACTTATATGATAAATGATCCCTGTAATAGCCTGGCGAGCTGTCCTGGGTGTACTCTGCCCTCGCCCAGAGTCAGCTGAGATCTGCGCCAGCCTCCACGCGACCCTAATTAGGATTAAGCGCTTCAGAAAATGCATGAATAAACGAATTAATGAATTGAATTAAAATTCCAAATTTGGAATTTTGCACATGCCTGTCGTGTACACATGGGAGCTTGAATGATACAACTCCAAAGCTTTATTCTAGGATACCTGACCATCAATCCACAGGGTCTTTAGTGTCATCTTTCTCTTTATGAAGAACTTTTTTATCCTTAACTGTAGAACAGTGGGCGGCACGGTGACGTAGAAGTTAGCACGTCCACCATATAGCAAGAAGGTTCTGTTTTTCGCATCCTGAGATCAGTGAGCACGTTTCTGTGTGAAGTTGTGTGCATGTTCTCCCTGTGCTGGTGTGGGTTTCCTTCAGGTGCCATGTTTCCTCCCATAGTCCAAAGACATGCATATTAGGTTAATTGGCCTAGGTGTGAGTGTGGGTGTGAATGGTTGTGTGTGTGTTGCCCTGTGATGGACTGGTGAGCTGTTCAGGGTGTACCCCACCTTTGCCCAGAGTCAGCTGAAATAGGCTCCAGCCTGCACGTGTCCCAAGAGGGATTAAGCGGTTCTGCAAATATATGCAAGATAACTGCTCTTCTTTCTTTGGCGGCTGAGAAGGTTTGGCATGGACTCCAGAATACTCACCAACTTTTACCGATGCACCATCAAGAGTATTCTGTCGGGCTGCATCACTACCTGGTATGGCAGCTGTAATGCTCTGGACTGCAAAGCTCCACAGAGGGTGGTCAGATCAGCACAACGCATCACTAGAGCTGAACTGCCAGCCATCCAGGACCTCTACACTCAGTGCTCTAGGAGGAAGGCCCAGCGGATCCTCTCTGATCCCAGCCACTCACTCTTCACGCTCCTGCTGAAAGACGGTGCAGGAGCATCCGGACACTCACCAGCAGATTCAGGGACAGTTTTTACCCACAAGTCAACATTTTGCACACTCACTGTACACACTGTACATACACACCATGCATTGTTACCTGTATATGAGAAATAAACTTGAAACTTGTATGAATGTAGAACAGGGCCGCCTGAGAAACAACTTGTACTTATTGGCAATAATTACGAAATGGTGCTCGAACGAAAAAGATTCGTAGTAAGTGAAAAGTGATGCCGAAAGCAGGGTGGGGTGAAGCACGGTTTACACAGTCGAAAGCTTTGTTGCATGCCAAACAGTTGCCAAAACCCATCTCAGTAATTTAAACACATAAAACAGCCGAATGTTGTAAATCAGTCTAAGATTAAAGTGTCTAAATGTTCAGCATACTAATTCTTCTCAAGGTAAATAAAGTAATACCAAAGTAAAGTAATCCTGCCTGCCAACTTCAGTGTCGGTGAAGAGTCAGATGTCTTTTTACCCGCTTTAGCCTTTTGTAATGAAGCATAATCTCCTCTGACAGGAGATTAATGATGGTCCTTTCTCCACCCTAACATGTCTCCAGATGAGCGAGGGAGACAGACGACTGGAGGGAGGGCAGGAGAAAGGGAAGGCTTGCTGTCTGTCATCATGTCATACTGATACAGGTTCTGGTTAAATGGGGTCACTCAAACAAACTGAGGTTTCCAAGGCCCTCTGTATTTCTCCCCCACACCAGCTTTTTGATTCTAGGAATTTGTGTTTCTCTGTGTGTATCTCCTGAAGATTAGAACCTGTCTGCTAGGAGGAAAAAGCTATTAAAAACCATGCTCAATATTCCTTTTTTTACACTTTTGTGAAGCCCTGAAGAATATGGAGGAACCTGATCTGAAGCTGGTTGTGTGTTTGAGAGGAAAGTGGAGGTAATACTCTGGGAGTTCACTCCTGATGCTGGCATTTGCTCCATAGACCGCAACAGCTGCTGAAGTCCTTTGCAACTCTGTCTTGTGATGAGTGACTAATTGTTAAGTGCTCGGTGTGTGTGTGTGTGTGTGTGTGTGTGTGTGTGTGTGTGTGTGCACATTATGTATAAGGGATGAAGTGAGTCTTGCAAATGCCTCAGGGACCTACAGAATTGCTTGCACACCAGGTTATACCCACTACATCAGATCCCTAAACAGGTACTGAATAAGCCTGGTGTTGAAAATGACTTAAACAGAAGCTTGCCATTTAAAGCCAGAGGCCTATCCAGATCTCACACACTGAGCATGTGTAGAATGACAGGTCTTTAACAAAAAAATTCTAAGAGTACCTCAATTTTTCTAGCAACTAAACAGGCGGTTTAAATTTGAAGGAAATGGTTGAGTGTAATTTGACCTTATACAAGCTTAGTTTCTAAGTTTTTGCTAAGCTCACTTTAATATTTTACAATAAAGTGCATACTCTAGGCAGCACTTAGTCGGAGTGGTTAGCCTCACAGGAAGAAGGTACTGGGTTCGAGCCCTGTGCCCAGTAAGGGTGTTTCTGTGTGGAGTTTGCATGTTCTCCCTGTGCTTGCTTGGGTGGCACAGTCCAAAGACATGCACATTAGACTAACTGGATATTCTCGTTTGCCCCAAGGTGTGAGTTGCTGTGTGTGTGTGTGTGTGTGTGTGTGTGTGTGTGTGTGTCGTGGCCCTGTGATTGTGATTGTATCATTCGTTCATTTATTGTTCATTCATTCATTCATCTTCTTCCACTTCTTCCGGGGTCGGGTCGCAAGAGCAGCAGCCTAAGCAGTGAGGTCCAGACGTCCCTCTCCCCAGCCACTTCCTCCAGCTCTTCCAGATGGACGCCAAGGCGTTCCCAGACCAGCCGAGAGACTTAGTCCCTCCAGCGTGTTTTGGGTTGGCCCCGGGGTCTCTTCCCAGTTGGACATGCCCGAAACACCACACCAGGAAGGCGTTCGGGAGGCATTCTAATCAGATGCCCGAGCCACCTTAACTGGCTTCTCTCAATGCGAAGGAGCAGCGGTTCTACTCCGAGTTCCCCCCGGATGACAGAACTTCTCACCCTATCTCTAAGGGAGAGACCTGCCACCCTGTGAAGGAAGCTCATTTCATTTATTGTAACTGCTTATTCCTACTAGGGTCGCGGGGAGGCTGAAGCCTATCTCAGCTGACTCCGAACAGCTCTCCAGTCCATTGCAGGGCCAACACACACACCTAGGGGGAATGTGGCACAGCCACTTAGCATAATGTGGATGTTTTTGGCCTGTGGGAGAAAACTGGAGTATCTGGCAGAGACCCACCAAGCACAGGGAGAACAAGCGAACTCCACACAGAAACGTCCTCGCCGAGCCCGGGACTCGAACCCAGGACCTACTTGCTGTGCGGATGGTGTGCTAACTGTTATGCCACCATGCCGCCCATGGTTGATTGTATGTATTTGATCATTAAAAAGCCTTCAGTGTTCTCTTATTAAGAAATTTATTTATGTTTATATGTGCATTCCCAGTCACATCTGTCCTTGAGCCTCCGTTGTTTAGTATTTCATTCTTTCATTAAATTTCTAAGCCGCTTATTCCTAATTACGGCTGTGGGTAGGTTGGCACCTATCTCAGCTGACTCTGGGGACGACAAGGGAGGGGTACACCCTGGACAGCTTGCCAGGCCATTGCAGGGCTAACACACATACAATCATTCACACTCACACTCACACCTAGGGGTGGAACAGCCAGTTAGCTACTGTGCATGTTTTTTGGACTGTAAGAAAAAACTGGAGTACCCGGAGGAAACCCACACAAGTACGGGGAGAACATGCAAACTCGAACACCAGACCTTTTTGCAGTGAGGCAGACGTGCTAACCACTACGCCACCGTACCACCTAGCTTCGTATTTGCTTAACCTTTTTGTATTATATTAGTATTAATTAATTGTTTTAAATTTACACTCTCCTCTATCACATGACAGCTACTACCCTGACAGGAGTGTGATGGACACCGCTTGTTTCTCTGCGCTTGACGTCTTTTCAAACTGCTGCACATATAATGTCATAAAATGTGCTTGGAGAAGAGGGCTTGTTATACTGCATTATTCTGTGTTTACAGACACCCACGATGTGCTAGTGTAGCTATGATTGACAAGAGAGACAGGAAGCCCATCTTCCCCCTAAAGAGAGTACAGCCAATTTTTTGTCTGTTTGTCTTCTGGCGACAGGGTGAAAAATTCTCACTAGGAAATTTAAAACAAACATGCACACTGGGAGTTAAAATTCCCTTCGATAAAATCCCGAGGCACGTTTCTGCTTGCACAACGCATTTCTTTAAACTTCATTCGGGTGCCATTTTTTGCAGCTCTTTCAGGCGTTCCAGTGGAGCACCATGGCTTGAGTGTGTGAATGTGGTATGTGTGGTTGGGACTCTAATGTGTGTGGTTTAGATCACCATAGATATAAAAGCTCAGCTGATGACTAACATGACTAGCCACAAATTCCTCTATCTCATATTGACTTTTTTTTAATTCTCATTATAGTGAGAGGTTGCTAACAGCCTGTTACGGGATCTGAGCTGCTGTCATGAGGTTTAAGACCCGAGGGGTATCATGCTATTCTGATTCATGATATGTGCTGCTAAAACAGGCATCACCCATTTGCATGCCATTACACTGGTATACTGTAACCACTGTTTCTAGTCGTAATGACAGCTGTAAATGAACCCTAGTGGTAATAGCCGCTCTACAAAAGACCACCCTCGTGAATCCAGTATTACCTTTCAGTCCATTTGCTCTCAGTGGTTAACTTTTGTAATAAAATTACAATGGTAAAGAAAGACATGACAGGAGTCTAGTTATCATATATTCAGCTATATACTTTAACTATCTATCTATCTATCTATCTATCTATCTATATATATATATATATATATATATATAGTTAAAGTGTCTGGCTGAAATAAAAATGCTTTTCTTTTATTTCATTTTATGTAAATTCTCACTTACCGTCAGGCAGAGAAACAACTTAAAGATGATTAAACTACATAGTGGAAGAGAAGTCAGGAAAATGTGACAGTAATTACATAACAGGGTTAAACATTTATAAAAGTGTTTACCTAGACTGAAAACAGATATATGTTCCAGTAAAAATCTCGTTCATTTCCTCGCTCTCAAATCTTATAGAGAAATAAACCCACCCATTCATCCATTCATTCATCCATTTGTTTGTTTTTGGCCTTTTTTAATTATTAGTGTTAGAGGAACCAAAAAGAGGATCTGGGTTAATTTATGGAGGAGCTGGTGTTATACCAAGTAGACACTGGTTATGGAAAGAGATATAAGTATGGAGGAGAATGGCCAAAAGAAAGAAATAAACGAGCCCCATTCGCTTCCCAGACATATTAAATAAACATTCTTGTTATCTCTTGGAAATAAAATGGAATCAGACATCTTTCTGAAACCATTTGCTTACTCTTGTACATGGCCGTTAATGACCCCTGGACTGGATAAACATCACCATCTTTTTTATTTCTCTTGAAATCGTATCCCTTTTTCTGTTTCCTAACACTTGATCTCAGACTTTTCCACTTTCTATTAATCGGTGTTGCGCTGCCAAGTTATCATGCATGCACAGGATTGTTCCTCCGGTCATGCCGTCTCGGTATTGAAAAAGGAACACAGAACTAAAACTGGATGTAAAAGCCTGTGAACTGTGGTGGTTTTGCTGGAAAACCTTTATATTCAGCCAAAATAAACTGATAATGGAAGATAAAACACATAGACTCTTCAGTAGCAAATGGGCATCCTTAAAGTATATTAATGATTATTATAACAAATCTGTAGGGAAGGCCATCTGACTTCGGAGTAAAGAGATTAATGATGTGATTTGAAAGCAATTTGAACCATATGGCATGATGGAAAAAACATTTTATGCTAGTGTTAGTCATGGAATATTGTGTCTGGTGTCTGTCTGGTGTCCATACATGCCCACCACAGTAAACCCAATAAGGCTGCTGTATTGCTGAGTTGATGCTGATTGGCTGTTTTGTATCACTGACTTGTAGGATGATGAAAAGCATAAAAACAAAAAAACAAATAAACATGCAAGTGATGCAGACGTGCTAACCACTACGCCTCAGTGGATGTTTCTGAATTGAAAATGATTACTTCCCACTCACCTAATACTGTTAACTGCAAAGAACAGTGTCTCTTCATGTTTGTGTGGGCTTCCTCTGTGTTTTCGAGTTTCCTCCTGCTATCTAGAAAGGTCACAGCCCTATATTCTGACAGTCTATTGGTCCGACAGCCCTAACCCTAACCCAGACTGAACTGAGTAGGTGCCCACCTGATTCAAGCAAGGTGGCCGTCTTATGTGAGTAGGGCTGTTGAACCAATGGGCTGATGGGACATCGAGCCGTCCATGTAGAAACAAGCTGATAAGTGAATTGAATGTGCTTAATTGTCCCTATATGTAATTGACTGAATAAATGTGTTTGTGAATGGTGCCCTGTGATGGTGAGGCATCCCAGGCAAGTAAATTCTACCCCATTCTACCTAGTGTTAATGGGATAGCCTCCAGGTCCACCAGAATCCTCATCAGGATAAAGAAGTTACTGAAAGCTAGTGTGTGTGTCTTTAATTTTCAGCCGTTGTCAATCCTTTGAGCCTGTATGGATTTTATAGAAAAAAAAGGTCAGGATTTTTTAACCAGGGTCAAATTTTCTCATCTGTTTCATTCAGTTTTTTCAGTTTTTTCTTATACAAAGATACCAGTCGAGTATAGGGTTAGAATTCTAGAACCAGCAGCTGCGAAACAGTTCATTCATTCATTCATTCATTTTGTGCACCGCTTATTCCTAATTAGGGTCAGGGGGACGCTGGCACCCATCTCAGCCGACTCTTGGTGAGGGCAGACTACACCTTGGACAGCTCGCCAGACCTTCGCAGCTGCTAAACAGTTATATACTGTAACCCACATGTTTTTGACACACACAGGTTCACTGAGTTATTATAAGGGTTTCACAGCAGTGAAAGGGTTTCTCCAGAGACAAACCTGTGTCTATTTACCACAGTAACTGTAAAGAACATGTAGATAATGGCCATTTTTACCTGTATGACACAGTGCCCCATTCAGTGCATGGAGTCGACTATCACACAGGGGCTCGATTCTGATGTTCACCAGACAGGAAGTCACGAAAATTCATGATGTGTTTTTCCCAAGTAACAAATGAACTTGAACTTTTAGAATCACTGACTTGGTGAGGTGAACAGTCCTAAGATTTTCCTTTAAGTCACTCTCTATCAGTCTAACCCCTGTTCAGTATTTTTAAAGAAAACCTTTAATGATCAATGGCTAGTCCTATAAAAAGGGTTAGTGGATTCTCCAGGGTGTACTCCACCCTCGCCCCGAGCCAGCTGAGATGGGCTCCTGCCTCCCCGCGACCATAATTAGGATTAACAGAATGGTGCACAAAATGAATAAAATACATGCATGAAGTTTTAACTATAGTCAGGAAAATTTGTCAGCAGTCCATCGCAGGGCCGACACACACAATTCTAGAACAGCCAATTAACCTAGTGTGCATGTCTTTGGACTGTGAGAGGAAACCAGAGTACCAAGAGGAAATCCACACAAGCACTGGGAGAACATACAAACTCTACACACAGAAACTCCCTTGCTGAGCCCAGGACCCGAATCCAGGACATTTTAGCGGACTCCCTGACCACTACACCAGACTTTGAACAGATGTTGTATTTTGCCTTTTTGTGCTGATGTCTGTGATTGATCTTGAAAGCCATGAATCAGCCTTGGCCAAGTGTTTGCATTAGAAATGTCACAATTCTGTAGTAATTTAGAGCCATCTGTAGCTGCACAATACTAAACAGAACAAACAACTTAGAGGGGTTTGGAAAATCGCACTATTAGTCTTTGCAAATGGAGCATAATAGCACCTATTAAATGCACATAAAATGACGCCTTCTCAAAGACTATCTTTGTGCACAGTTAACTTCAGTCACACTAACAGCCTGTGCCAACTTCCCTGTGAATGCTTTGACTCTAAATTACCTGAACTCAATCTTTTTCAAAGTACTTCCACACACTCAGTAGTTTACTGAATGATTGTTGTCATAACAGCCTCAAGGCTTTTTGTGAGAAAAAACTTTTTTCTTTCTTTATAGCACCAACTTCAACAGGATTCTTTTGAAAGGTTACACCCATTATTGAAAAAAAAACTACTGTCCCATTGTGTTGGGGAAATTAAACATATGCATATACTGCAGTAGAAATGTAAACATTCATTATCTGAATCATTAACTTTTATTTATCTTATAATTATATTAGCATGACCTGAATAGCTGAGGACTTTACGGAGATTAGTATGCTGACAGGGATCTGAAAGTACACTTTATTTCTCATTTCCTCTCCATTAATTACGGCTGATGATCATGTCAGTTTAAAGGTCACAGAAGTAGAATGTCTTGACGGGCTACAAGACGTAATTAATTCTAATACATTCTAATTAATTCTTGCATCTCTTAATTTCGTGCTCGTGATTATTGCAAACTGCTGCTACAGTGTACAAATGAGGCAGAGATTTATTCATGCAGTCACTTTAGCTCCTGAAAACGGGCCAGATTTATTACTATATGGAAAAAAGTCGTGATGAGTTTGCTGCAGATGCCAGTAGTTTTGAGTCAATATAGAGTGCAGTATGGGAGGTATTGTGGCGTAGTGGTTAGCACAGCTGGTTCACAGCGAGAAGGTCCTGGGTTCAAGTCTCGGGCTCGGTGAGAGCGTTTCTGTGTGGAGTTTGCATGCTCTGCATTTGCGTGCTTGCATAGGTTTCCACTGGCTACTCCATTTTTTTCCCTACAGCCCAAAGTCTTCTACGTTAGACTAACTTGCTGCTCCAAATTTGTGTGTGTGTTGGCCCTGCAATGGACTGGCAAGCTGTTCAGGGTGTACTCTGCCTTCACCAAGTGTCAGTTGAGATAGGTTCCAACCTAAGTTGTAATTAGCAAATGAATGAATGACTGCATGAATAGATAGGTAAGTCTGTTGGGCTTTTACACCCGAGCCTAGTAGCTCATCAGGCCGGTGCTTATCCCCGTTTTCTGTAGCGTGAAGTGACTAGGAGTTCAACTCCTCCTGGATGGGACACTAGTCCATCGCAGGTTACCTTCCCTATATTTGTTACTGGTACCCATTTATACTGCTGGGTGGACAGAGGCACACTTGTGGTTAAGACCTTGCCCAGGGGTCTTAGCACGGTGGGGGTCTAATGAATAAATGAATAGATAGCAGGAGGTAAATTTGTGAATAATTCCATATTTGATTTATCTGACTACTTGAAATGATTCTAAACACAACCATCTCATACATTAATTTTTAATGTTAACACCTTGGGTTATTTTCAATCTCTTGAAATGTTGACATGCATTATTTCTTCTTCTAATGAGTACAGGTGAGCTGGGAGAATCCCTTTACTTTAGTTCTACCACCTTAAGTCCTTTAAAAGGTCATGTTTTCTTCCCTCTCTTTGTTCATTCATTCATTCATTTTCTAAGCCGCTTATCCCTAATTAGGGTCATACGGAGGCTGGCGCCCATCTCAGCCGACTCTGGGAGATGGTGGGGTAAACCCTGAACAGCTCGCCAGACCATTGCAGGGCCAACACACACTCAGCCATTCACACTCACACTCACATATAGGGGCAATTTGGAACAGCCGATTAGCCTACTGTGCATGTTTTTTGGACCGTAGGAGAAAACCGGAATACCTGAGGAAACCCACGCAGGCACAGGGAGAGCATGCAAACACCACTCAGAAAACACACTATGCCTGGGAATCGAACCCAGGACCTTTTTGCTGTGAGGAGGGTGTGCTAACCACTGCGTCACCGTGCCGCCCTCCGCTCTTTGTTCTCATTCTTTTTTCTTTTATTCTACATTCTTGCTGGTTTCAGTTCCTCTCACTGTTTTATCCTAATGCCATAAAATGGTACAATTCCATATGTCGAGGTTCTTATGAGAGTTTGATGGGAATAAAGTAAAGCATAAAGCAAAGTAGGTTCAATATGGAAATTGTGTGTGTGTGTGTGTGTGTGTGTGTGTGTGTGTGTGTGTGTGTGTGTGTGTGAGCATGCACAGGTATTGTGGGAATGGGAACATATGTTTGATGGATCAGCCAGAAGTCCGGAGGTGTCGTCAGGGTCAAAAGGGGATAATGGTCCCACTTTTCCTGCTTTCTCCTGACCTCCCACACAGCGTAATCTGAACAGGGCACTGGGGCTACACAGTGAGAGTAAGTGGACCCTAGAGAGGCCAGCTCTGCCACACCGGGAGTTGGTTTTTTTGTGTGTGTGTGTGTGTGTGTGTGTGTGTGTGTGTGTGTGTGTGTGTGTGTTGAAAACAAGTTGGGATAAGGTTAGTATCACAGTTTATCTTTCATGTTATGGGATTCAAATGGTTTCTCCAGCTGTGGTGGTATTTCTGCCATGCAGATGTGAGTCCCATGGATATGATGTATTACAAAATAAACTCTAAAATGATTTATTCACTCCTTGACCTCACCTTTAAAATAGCAAATAACTAGATTGAGAAAAAAAAAAAGGAAAATAAAATAAAGCACACCAAGACACCATTTTCTAAGGCAGGTGCATATTGCTCTACTCTGCATTAGTATCATCTGATACATGGTTAACTTTTAGAGAGGTTTCAGCCTCATCTTACTCAGCACAGCAAATTACACCAAACTTTAATAGGAGTACGGAACATGAACTCGTTCAATGGATAATTAAACTACTACTAGGACAGGCGATAGAAATAAATGAAAAAATCAGCAAGTGAAAGGTGGAGAAAAGAAAACCAGGTGTCCCCTTTTCCTTCTTTCACTTCAGAACGTAGGAGACTCAGAGGAGATTTCTTTCTTTCTTTCTTTTCTCCTGGCCTGAAATTGATTCAGCCCTTAAAGGAGCAGTGCTACTTTTATAACACCAGCCTTGGACACCTATCAGTAGAGATATCTATCTGGAGCTCCACCTTAAGGCAGTGCTTAAATTATTGTGCCTTTTTTTCTAGTCATGTGAAAGCTTTTCTCCTACTTCGCCCCTACTTTACTTTAGTGAACAGCCTCCCACAATAAGTCATGACATGAATATACTTACCACATTGTGCATCATGTCTCTGTAGTGAATTAAATGTCTTTCCTTTCATGAACTTTTGTCAAATTGCTAAGAGCTTCAATTATTTGTCTTCTTTTTCATTCGTCATAAGCACCAGCCTCATCTGGATGCCATCTTGTACTTTACACACACACACACACACACATACACACACACTCACCTTTCCACAAAGTCACACAATGGAATACAAAACAGAATTTGAAATAAACAGCCTGTTGAAGGTGGGATGGGAATATTATGTCTTTATTCCACCTTGCAATTCTGTGCAGTGATGGCTCAGTGGCTGGGTTACTGAGCAGAAGGTTCAAGTCCCAGTACCACCAAATATCCACTGTTGGGGACTCAGCTGCTCAGTTCTATGAATGACATATAAATGTAAGTCGCTCTGGATAAGGCGTCTGCCAAATATCGTAAATGGTAAGGTGTAAAGGGTCCAAACATGGAATGGTGTGCCGTTCTGCTCCGTCTCTACACCGGAATCAATATTTACGAAAAACCCACTCAGACATGAAGAGGGAACATGCAAAGCCTGCTTATTCAGCCACAAGGTTTGAACTCAGAACATACTGAATGTAAGGTGACACTGTGGGATGACATAGAACCTTCTTGTCGTAAGTGCTAACCACCGCACCACTGTCCTGCCCACAAGATCATGTCATGCCATATTCTGCACCACTTATTCAGTACAGCTTTATCCTTTGATAGGGTCACAGGAAGCTAGCACACTCAGAACAGCTCACTAGTCCATCACAGGGCCAACACACATACACAACCATTCACACTCACAGTCAAACCTAGGGTCAATTTGGAACAGCCAGTTGGAGGAAACCAAAGTACCTGGAGGAACCTCATGCATGAACAGAGGGAACATGTAAACTCCACACAGAAGCGCTCTCACTGAGTCTGGGTCTTGAACCAAGGACCTTCATGCTATGAGGCGGACATACTGTCTGTTTATTTAACGTATAATTCACAAGGTTGGTTATAAGAAAAAACTTGATACTTAATGCTGCAGTTACTTAAACATTTTATCAGTGTACTAGTTTCTAAATTAAAGATTACGTAACCTGTTCTGAAGAAATGTGTAACATTCATTCATCCATGCATTTGCTGAGCAGCTTAATCCTGCAAGGGTCACGGGGAGGCTGGAGGCTGACTCTGGGTGAAGGCAGGGTACACCCTAAACAGCTTGTCAGGGCAACAGACACACACCTAGGGTCAATTTGGAAAACCTAATTAGCCTAATGTGCATGCAAGGTGCATGGACTGTGGAAGGAAACCTGATTACCTTGAGGAAACCCAGGCAAGCATAGGGAGAACATGCAAACTCCACATAGAAACATTCTTGAAAGCCCAGGACTCAAACAGAGGACCTTCTTGCTGTGAGACAGACATGCTTCTTTTACATTCAACAAGTTATAAAATAACAATAACAATAACAATAACAATAATAATAATAATAATAATAATCATCATCATCACCATCATAATCATCATAAACATAATAATAATAATAATAATAATAATAACAATAATAGCAACAACAACTACACAACAACAATAATACTAAATAAATAAATAATAATAATAATAATAACAACAACAATAATAATAACAACAATAACAACAACAACAACAACAACAAACCACAACAACAACAACAACAACAATAATAATAATAAATAACTACATTTTGAAGAAACACTCGTTTTTGTATTTTTACTTTTTCAATTTTTATCACTGTGCATTTTTGGAGTAATTCATTGTTTGATATATAGAAATGCTATACTTCTAGGAATAAATTATTCCATATTTGCATCCCTTTGTTTTTTGGGACAGATTTATCACATGACAGAAGTTAAGTCACGCAAAAACAAGTGCGCCACTGTTCCTCTTTTATATTTTCAGGTACTTAGTTTTCTTATTCTTAGGCACACACCACACTCGCTTTGATCAGCTAGTTTCAAATAATTATGTTAGACAACACCAGATAGCCCTGCTGAATCCATGTATGACAGCCGCTCTGTGTAATCTTCAAGTTCTTTTTACAGGAGCCTAATCATGTTCATAGGCCATCATCTCCCATTTTCTGAGCATCGAGTATGGTGTGACACTCTTACCAAGAGAATCGAGTTACAGGACCAACTCTCACACAGTGTGTGCTTCTGTTGCCAAGTTGTGTGAAACGTGCAGAGTGCACCGACAGCTGTCTTGATATAAATCAACTGTAGAAACCAAGATCAGACCTTAGCAAATGCACCACAAAGGCCTCTTTCTGTGGCATCCACTTTCACAAAGAGTGTGATCTGTTCCAGCAGATTGATTTGGGATAAAGTTGTGGTTTTTAGTATCAGGCATTGCACTTTTTTGTATTATTACATTAATGTGCTATATAATTACTTGGGGGGTAGTTTATGTATTCACCAGTATCTCTTTGTTTGTTTGACTGTCTGTCTGTTAGCAGGATTACGCAAGAACTACTAAACCAATTTTCACCAAACTTGGTGGAGGGACAGGGTATGGCAGAACCTGCAACATTTTGGAGAAGAGCCGGATCATGATCCTGATCCAGGAATTTATCAAAGGCTTTTTAACAAGTATTAATTAAAGTCTTTTTTGTGAGTAGGATTATGCAAAAACTCCTGATCTGATTTGATGATCAAACATGGTGGAGGGGTGGGTGAAGCCTAGGCCTGAAAAAAAAAATCATTGTATTTTGAAGGGGATCCGTGCATGGGATAATTTTGATAAATAAAATAAATAAATAAAAGAAAATCTCAAAATCCCCATCTTAACATGGGACAAAATGTTCATCCAACATTTCATTCTAACCATGACAAGTTGAAATAATCCATTTGTGCCTCACATAAGTACCTTGATTCATGGGTTAGGGGATAAAAGTTTGAATTGGGAAACCAAACAAAAATGTGTAGTGCACAGGCCTCAAAGACTATCACCTTATCAATGGTAAAGTATATCTCTGTTATTCTTTTTCAGTGTATTTGCTGTGGTTTATTACACTCAAACATTCCCTAGTTCTCAAACTAAATACTTCTTTTACTGCTTCGTCCAGGGGTAGGGTCATATCCTGCAGGTATTCCAAAGTATTAGATCTGTTCATCTACAACCTATCCTTTCCTGCACTGCCACATTTACACTGTCATCTAAAGTGTCTTATTATGTTCTCTTTTGTTTGAATATAAAGCTCATCATGCAGCTTCTGCATGAATAAGCCTGCTCTGACACGGGCGTCTGAAATTGCTCTGCACTTCACAGCAATTTAGGTGTCAACTGTCAATGTCTGAGATTGCACTGGGCACGGCCGAAGCCATTAATTACCACCATCATCCTTGCAGGCATCGGAATATGCCTGAGTACTGCTCATTGTACTCTAGTGATGTATATTACAGGTACAGTGCACATTGCCAAAGGAGTGTGCACAGAATCAGGTAGAGACCTGTAGAATGACGCTGTATTTATTTTATTGTATGAAGGTTTACACTGTGAGACAGTAACTCTATTAACCCTTTAAATATCTGCTATATTATGTACAAATAGGTATGTTTTTCTTGTTTGAAACCTGTAACAGTTCTTGGGTATTTAGTAAGGAGTAACTGGTTAAAATTCAGCCTGCAGAGAGCGTACAAGCTTTTTCTAAGATGACCTTGACCACTGACCCATGACCTCTGAAGCTGTACCAGTTCATGGGCCTTTAGTAATGGGTAATTGGTAAAAGTTTGGTCAAAATCCATTGAGGGATTCAAAATCGAGTGCCTACAAATAAGTTTCGATGGAAGGCCGGACGGACACATGGAAGTAATGCCTCGGTGGGCATAATAATAAAATGATCAGCACATAAATATCCTAAATTAGCTCAACATGTATTAAAAAATAAATGCCTTGCCTGGCTATAGATGTCAGTATCTCCACTACCTTGTGAAGTTGCTCTATTGAAGAAAGTGTAACCATTGAGGCTACAGTTTATACGTTATGCAGATGTGTGTCTTGAACCACCATCATGGCGGGATGCTTGTTATGTCTGTGAGATTTTCACCTGAGACAGAGGGCTCTCATGCATCATGGCTAGGTCTCCAGGAGTTTGAAGAGACACTACATATAGCATCTTAGGCCCTGGAGTTATCTGATATATTTTATAATATCCATAGAGAAACATGTTTAAAATTTTGCAGGCAGGAAAAAGTTTGTAACCTCTTAACCTCTTAAAATAAAATCAGTTTGAAGAGAACAGCTCCAAACGCTATTCAAGCATATTTTCTGAAGGCTGGCTTGGCTCGACAGGTCGTGTCGGGTGGAACAGCGGTGATCTCCTGCTGAATAGCAACCTTAAGGGCTTCAAGAGTTTGGGGTGGATGAGTATACACTCGTGATTTAAGGTATCACCACAGAAAAAAAAAATCACAAGAGGCAGGGTCGGAGGAACTGGTCGGCCACCCAACATCGCCATGCAAAGAGATCACCCAATCCGGAATCATCTCCCTCAGCACTTCCGATGATCTTCAAGCTGTGTGTGCCGTAGCTCCATCTTACTGAAACTACACTGCGAGTTAGAAGGTCAAGTTGTTCAAGTTGGGGTTGAGCCACCAACAGACCTCAGCACCGCCTCTCCTGCATCACTGTTTCATGTGTGTAAATAATAATTCATTTGTTTCACCTTTGAAATTTTTGAAGGGTTTTTGGGTTACCCTGTAAATATGTAGGCACTGCTGAAAAGTGGAGTTCCCCATAAGATCTTTGTGAGTTGTGTTTCTTTTCAATTTAAAACTATTCATTAGGATAATATTTTAGAATGTAACCATGTTCTCCCGAGTAATACGTTAAAGCATTGGAAAACTTTGCTTGCCAAAAAGAGTCTATGCTACAGATATAAGGGTTCTGTGATCAGCATCTCTAAAGGCAGAGAAGCATGTTTCTTTTCTGGAAACAAAATAAAAAATAAAAAAATAATAGTGTAGTCCCTCCAGTGAGGTCTCTTCCTGGTTGGACATGCTTGAAACACCACACCAGGGAGGCATTTGGGAGGCTGGTCTGAGAACGCGTTGGCGTCCCCCGGAAGAGCTGGAGGAAGTGGCTGGAGAGAGGGACGTCTGAACCTCACTGCTTAAAAACTTAGTGATTTAGGAAGAAATAAGGATTTAACCAATAAATATATTCGATTGACACTACTGTTATGAAGCACATAAAAATGCAGATCCAAAGCGTGTAGAGGTACACGTATGAATCATGAAAAATCACATCAACTGAATTCTTTAAAGTATGGAGCTTTACAGTATGCCTGCATACTGTAATAATAATAATAATAATAATAATAATAATAATAATAATAATAATTGCCCCCCCAAAAAAAAATGCAATAAATCCAGACTGATTTGATAATATTTAATAATATTACGATTTATAAACGGCGGCACGGTGGCACAGTGGTGAGCATGTTCACCTCACAGCAGGAAGGTATCGTGTTTGATTCCCGGGCTCGGCCTGTTTCTGGTTTCCTCCCATAGTCCACAAACATGCAAGGTAGGTTGGTTGGCGGTTCCAAATTGCCCCTAGGTATGAGAGTGAGTGTGAATGGTTGTATGTGTGTTGCCCTGCAATGACCTGGCAAGCTGTTCAGGGTGTACCTCGCCTTCGAGTCAGCTGAGATGAGCGCCAGCCTCCATGCGACCCTAATTCGGATTAAGTGGCTTAGAAAATGAATGAATGGATGACTACTTAAAATGTTAGTCATAATATTATTTGCCTTATCAAGTCTCATGAGAAGAAGGGGTACCTGGTCCTGCTTAGTTCTATTTCTCTTTCCACAGAATGAGTAAAAGTTGAGTTTTATGTCACATGGAGTAAATCAGTCAGCATAGCAAGGATGTCCAGCTGACGCACACGTGCATTAAACACCTCACTGTGTTATCATTCCCTGTTTGCTAATTTATATCTTTTATGTTTTTTACAATTTTTTGTTTTAAAATACCGTACATAATTCTAGACAGAAAATTCTACTACAAAATGAGTGTGGTGACAGGAAGTTCCTCAGTACAATTTTTTGTCCCGTATTTCACACAGTATGGCGGCACGGTGGTGTAGTGGTTAGCGCGTCCGCCTCACAGCAACAAGATCCTGTGCTTTCCTGGGCTTGTCGAGGGAGTTTCTGTGAGGAGTTTGCGTGTTCTCCCTTTGCTTGCATGGGTCTCCTCAGGGGACTCTGGTTTCCTCCCACAGTCCAAAGACATGCACATGAGGCTAATCGGCTGTTCCAAATTGCCCCTAGCTGTTAGTGTGAGTATGAATGGTTGTGTGCGTGTTGGCCCTGCAAAGACTGATTCCGCCTTCACCCAGTGTCAGCTGAAATAGGATCTTTGTGACCCTACTAGAATTAAGCAGTTCGTCAGAAGAGTGAGTGAGCGAGTGAGTGAGTGAGGGAGTGATTTCTCTCCACAGTGTTAACTAAGCACATAACTCAGGGCGTGGAAGTCACCAGGCTCCTCATTTTCAATTTACAATAACTTGAGATTTGCGCCATGACTTGATAGTCTTGTACATTAATTCTGTTTTTATTTTGTCTATAATTTCCCACACCTTTTGTCTTTCTGTATGTAACTGATATCTTGATTTGTAAATAATTATTAAGTGATAAACGATTGCC
Source organism: Neosilurus mollespiculum (assembly GCA_030014195.1). NCBI lineage: Eukaryota > Metazoa > Chordata > Actinopteri > Siluriformes > Plotosidae > Neosilurus > Neosilurus mollespiculum. The sequence continues at coordinate 27,919,501 of JAQMYF010000006.1, forward strand.
TAATTTCGGTTTGAACATGCCAGAACCCTGCTGTCATGCAAACCAATGATGAATGCAAGAACATTCATTCAACTTGTGAATGTTATATCTGTGGATAAATTATACGGTTATTACTGTCAAAAGACTTTTTATTGCATTGTATGATGAGTTGCCAGTTTATTAGGTGCATTAATAGATTACTAATAGAATTTTGCACTTTTTACCTCCAGTACAGTCTGATTTCATGAGAGCAAGAATTCTACAAAATAAGCAGGTATGGTATAAAGAATTTTTTTTACCAGCCCTGCACAATGTACATCTGCACACTGTGGTCCCTTATACACACCCGCCACTAGTATACTCATAAGGCAGAATATGATGATAGTCATAATCATTGTTGCCATGAAGGGGTGTGAAGTGAAGCAGAACTGTACAGTTTAATTATTATGCTTAAGACAATATTGCTTGAAATGCCAGGTAGTTTTCTGTGTCACAGTTAGGCCTGTATCATTTCCAATTTGGATTTCATCATTTACGATAGGAGATTGAGATAGGAAAGGACACCACCATGAGTTAAGGAAACTTAAGCCAAGATAAGACCAGCAGTTAGGATATCTTTGTGTAAAGAGGCCCCAGATTATCCCATCAATAGATTTTTCCAATCCGGCTTCAAATTGTGAAAGACTTTCAGAAACCATGATAAATCATTTTCACACACGAATTGACCACCTGAGGAGGTAACGTCTGTTGGGCTTTTACACCCGAGCCTACTGGCTCATCAGGCCGTAGCTTATCCCCGGTTTCCGTAGCATGAAGCAACTAGCAGTTTAACTCCAAGATGGGATGCTAGTCCATCGCAGGTTACCTTCACACTATCTTTACAGATACCCATTTATACTGCTGGGTGGACAGAGGCACACTGGTGGTGAAGACCTTGCCCAGGGTGGGCAAGACCCCCACGGTGTGGGTATAATGGGGATTCAAACACACAACCTCTTGATCATGAGACAAGCACACGCATGAATTGACGACCTGAGGAGTCTGGACCTTAATCCAAACAAAGGTGTTTGGAATGTGCTGGAGAAGTCTGTATGGAGTGGTTCTGCTCTCCTTCAATCAACACAAAGATCTCACCGAAAAATAAATTCAACTCTGGATGGAAAAAACTGTGGTGATGTTGGACAACCTCTGCGGAAGAGGAAGAGCCTGGGGGTTCAGAGAGGGGTCTGCCTATCACTGGGGCTGAGGTCATCGAGGTAGTTAAAAAGCTCCTTAATGGCCAGGCTCCGGGGGTGGATGAGATCCGCCCTGAATACCTCAAGGCTCTGGATGTGGTAGGACTGTCTTGGTTGACACGTCTCTACAACATTGCGTGGTCATCGGGGGACGTACCTCTGGATTGGCAAACCGGGGTGATAGTTCCCCTTTTTAAGAAACACTCCTCAGCCTACCCGGGAAAGTCTATTCAGGGGTACTGGAGAGGAGGATTCGGCCGATAGTTCAACCTCGGATTCAGGAGTAACAATGTGGTTTTCGTCCCGGCCGCAGCACTCTTGACAAGCTTTACACACTCTATGGGATCCTGGAGGGGGCATGGGAGTCTGTCCAACCAGTCCACATGTGCTTTGTGGACTTGGAGAAGGCTTTTGACCTTGTCCTTTGGGCTATCTTGTGGGGTGTGCTTCGGAATTATGGAATACCAGACCCGTTGCTACAGGCCGTTTGGTCTCTGTATTGCCGGAGCCAGAGCTTGGTCCACATTGGTAACATTATGTTGAATTCGTTTCCAGTGGGGGTTGGACTCCGCCAAGGCTGCCCTTTGTCACCGGTTCTGTTCATCTCTCGCTGGAGCGATTCGCAGCTGAGTGTGAAGTGACTTGGATGAGAATCAGCACCTCCAAGTCCGAGGCTATGGTTCTCAGTTGGAAAAGGGTGGAATGCACCCTCTGGGTCTGGAATGAGGTCTTGCCCCAAGTGGAGGAGTTCAA
>JAQMYF010000006.1:27922210-27947399 GCA_030014195.1 Neosilurus mollespiculum
GTAGTAGTTACAGGTGATGTTGCTCAGTTGACCAGTAAAAGCTGACAATTGCCTCACTACTTATCAGTTTAACCATTTAACAGGTCACCTTAGTCATCATCACAACAATTGCCCCCCCTGAGAAATTTGTCCGGAGCCGCCACTGGATACTACCTCAACCATGTTTCACAGCTGGGATAAGGTTCTTATGCTGGAATTCATTGTTTTCCTTTCTCCAAACATCTCACTTCTCATTCAAACCAGAAAGTTCTATTTTACTCTCATCCGTCCACAAGATATTTTTCCAATAGCCTTCTGGTTTATCCAACTTAGCAAACTGCAGACAAGCAGCAGTGTTCTTTTTGGAGAGCAATGGGTTTCTTCTTGCAACCCTGCCATGCACACCATTGTTGTTCAGTGTTCTTCTGATGGTGGACTCATAAACATTTCCATTAGCCAATGCGAGAGAGGCCTTCAGTTGCTTAGAAGTTTCCCTGGGGTCCTTTGTGACCTTGCTGACTATTACACGCCTTTCTCTTGGAGTGATCTTAGTTGGTCGACCACTCCTGGGGAGGGTAACAATGGTCTTAAATTTCTTCCATTTGTACACAGTCTGTCTTACTGTAGATTGGTGGAGTCCAAACCCTTTAGGGATGGTTTTGTAACCTTTTCCAGCCTGATGAGCATCAACAACCCTTTTTCTGAGGTCCTCAGAAATCTCCTTTGCTTGTGCCATGATACACTTCCACAAATATGTGTTGATACTTTGATAGATCTGTGTGGGGTTTTTTTTATATCAAACAGGGGTCCCACTCACACCTGATTGTTATGCCACTGATTGAAAAACACCTGACTCTAATCTCACCTTCAAATTACCTGCTGATCCTAGAGCTTCATGTACTTTTGCCACTTACAGATATGTAATATTGGATCATTTTCCTTAATAAATAAATAACCAAGTAAATTATTTTTGTCTCGTTTATTTAAATGGGTTCTCTTTATCTACTTTTAGGACGTGTGAAAACCTGATGATGTTTTAGGTCAAATTTATGCAGAAATGTATAAAAATCTTAAGCGTTCACAAACTTTCAAGCAACAATGTAACTCAAAACCTAATGGACAGATTATCAAAAAAAAAAAAAAAAAAAAGGAGGGTCTTGGACCAATGAAGAACTGATTAAAAACTGGTGTGATTCGGATATGTATTCAGGATCGTTTTGAAGGATTTTAGCATTGAGAGGTAATGAGACAGAAATCACCCAGAATGCGCCAGAAGGAAAAAAAAAGTCTCTTTATGTACTTTTAGGACTTGTGTGAAAATCTTTTAATGTTTTATGCCATATTTATGCAGAAATGAATAAAATTCTTAATGATTCAAAAACTTTCCAGCACCATTGTAACATGGTCACAGATGCACATACAGACAGAGACATACACGACCAATCTCATTACCTCTCCCTCGGTTATTTAAAAGGAGGCTTCTCATGTAAGCTTAATGCAGTCTGTCAAACTTTCCATCATTTCTTTGGTGTGTCTTTTATTCACCATTTTTTATGAAAAACGAATTATTTGGATGCATCACATGTGAGCAGAGAGGGGTAAAAGGGGTGTGCATAAACGAAATCAACTGGATCATGGTATTGGGTCCCTGGATCTATAGGATTCAGTAATCAGAATAATAAAAGATTGTTTAAATGCAGAAATTAGCAGTGAGAATAAGGATTTTAAGTCAGAGCATTTGGCGTGATATTTGATATACTGCTATTATTCTTCCAGCCTAAGCATGAAATTCCCTCTGCTTTACTTTCTTCTCTGGACTTTACAGAGATAAAACTTCGATCCAGACAATACCAGCCACATGTGTGATTCCGTCATGAGCTCTCTGACCTTTTAACATCTCTGATGTTCCTCCAGATGGTTCTGTGGGAAAACCTGCAAAAGGTTTCCTTTGTTTGTCAGGCCAAGAATGATGGTGGCTGTGAATGCTGAAGAAATGCTAAATTGGTTTGGGGGTTGATGCAGTAAACTATGCTAGAGTGAAACGATAATGAGCAGCAAAAGATCTAGCAAAAGGAGATATAATAAAAAGAGAATTTTGTTTTCACGACTTCATTGCATTTCACAAACCCACTAAAATCAAACTGTCATGAGAGATAACACTTGGAAGTGTTTAGTGTTCTTTTGTTTACAAACAACAAATAGTATCATTCATTTTCTAAGCTGCTTAATTCTAATTCGAATCGCGGGGTGGCTGGCACCCATCTCAGCCAATTCTGGGCGAGGGCAGGGTACACCCTGGACAGCTCAACGGACCATTGTAGGGAAACACACATACAACCAATCACATTTAGTTTGGAAATGCCAATTAACCTGCTGTGCATGTTTTTGGACTGTGGGAGGAAACCAGAGTACCCAGAGGAAACCCACACAAGCATGGGGAGAACATACAAACTCCACACTGAAACGCCCCGAGCCCTGGAATCAAACCCAGGACCTTCTTGCTGTTAGGTGAACGTGCTAACCACTGTGCCACCGTGGTCTCATTATTAGCAAAATACAGTTTTTATCTCTAAAAAGGTTACTTTTCTGCCACTGAATAAAATTTCACTCACTTGCCAAACCGCTTAATCCTATTAGGGTTGCAGGGAGGTCGGAACCTATCTCAGCCAACACTGGGCAAAGGCAGGGTATGCCCTAAATATCTCGCTAAACCACTGTAGGGCCAACCCGTACAAACAAACATTCACGCTCTCACCTATGAGCAATTTGTCTTTGAACTGCAGGAGGAAACCAGAGTACCCAGAAGAAACCCATGCAAGCATGGGGAAAACATGCAAACTCTACACAGAAACGCCCTCGCCCAGGACTCAAACCCAGGACCTTCTTGCTCTGAGGTGGATGTGCTAAGCATTAGGCCACCGTACCGATCAATAAAATTTCAGGTTATTATAATTATTCCAGGGCGGCACAGTGGCGAAGTGGTCAGTACTTCTGCATCACAGCAAGAAGGTCCTGGGTTTGAGTCCCAGGCTTGGCAAGGCCATGTCTATGTGGAGTTTGTATGTTCACCCTAATTGGTATTCTTGATGGCCTCTACATGTTAATGGTTATGTGTGTGCTGGTGTCATATGGTCTGGCGAGCTATTCAGGGTGTACCCTGTCTTCAGCCAGATTCAGCTGGGATGGGCTCCAGCCTCCCCGCGACCCTAGTAAAGAATAAAGTGGCATATGAAATAATGACTTCCTTTTTTATTTAAAATCAGAAATTATTATAAAATAGCGATATTTACATTTAATTAAATAATCACATAATCCCAATATATACAGTAACTATAGAAAAGAATCACCCCTTCAAAATATACAGATTTTATTCTGCCTCATGGCAAGAAGGTATTTTGTGGAGTTTGCATGTACTCCCTGAGCTTGTGTGGGTTTTCTTTTCGTACTCCAGTTTCCTCCACAATCCAAAGACATGTACATTAGGCTAACTGGTTGTTCCAAATTGACCATAGGATGTGAGTGTGATTGGTTGTGTGTGTTGCCCTGCAATTGTCTGGCAAGTTGTTCATGGTGTAAACCACCTACATTCAGTGTCGGCTGAGATAGGCTCCAGCCTCCCCGCGACCCGAGTAGGATTAAGCGGTTTAGTGAGTATTTTTTTTAATTCCAGTTTAACCGGAGAAAAATTATGGAATCACCGTTTAAAGTCTAAAAATGCAAATTAGTCTACAGTTAAAAGAGAGTGCTTACAGAGTTTAACAAGCTGTTGGATAAATGCATGGAAGCATGGTCCCAAAAAGAGAATTATCAGATGATGAAGAAAGATAAAGATTATAAATCTCATTCAAAAAGGAAATCCAACACAGAGTGCGGCAAAGGATGTTGGAAGGTATCGGTCTGCTGCATCTAATATTTAGTGCAAGGATAAACAAAGTAGGTTCTAAAGGTTATAAAAGGAACACATACAGCAGACCCAATAAGATGTAAAAGACTAAAAACTCAAAGTGATAGTCTTGAAAATAGAAAATGCACAACAACAATGAATGGAAACAAACAAACAAACAAAAAAACAGGTTGTGTGTGTGTGTGGTTGCGGTCGGCATGGTGGCGCAGTGGTTAACATGTCTGCCTCACAGCAAGAAGGTCACGGGTTTGATTCCTGGTCTCAGGTCTTTCTATGTGGAATTTGCATGTTCTCCCAGTGTTTGCGTGGGTTCCCTCTGGGTTCTCTGGTTTCCTCCCACAGTCCAGCGACATGCACATTAGGTTAACTAGCTGTTCCAAATGGACCCTAGGTGATTGTGAATGGTTGTGTGTGATGGACTGGCGAGCTGTTCCAGGTGTACCCTGCCTCTGCCCAGAGTCAGCTGAGTTAGGCTCCAGCTTCCCCGCAGCCCTAAGAGATCAGTTCAGCAAATAAAAGAATGAACAGCACTAATGTTTGAATTTGGCATAAGTTCAGAGCCCTGACTTTGACTTGTTTAGAATTGAATATGATCTTGATATCTATTCATTATTCAAGGTCTGGAAATATTTCATGTTGTGAGTAGTTTATAGAATAAAACAAAAGTGTTTATGATCCTCAAACATATACAAATAAATAGTAAAACCAGAGAAATTGATCATTTTGCAGTGATCTCTTAATTTTTTCCAGAGCTGTATAATGACATCAATGCGTTTTAGCTCCCACAGTCCTGGCATTTCACTGGGGACTGAAATAGAGAAGTAATCGTGTTAGCAGAAACATCTGGCTTTTCTTTCCTTCTTAATTCCCACAAGATCCTTTTATCAGTGTTTCAAAGTATCAGTGATTTGAAAAAGAATCCTCTGTCACCCATGAACTATGGTTACAGCCCTATATTCCAACAGCCCATTGGTCCGACAGCCCTAACCCAACCGAACTGAGTAGGGTGCCCAACTGACTCAATTCAACCTTGCTAGTCCAACCCTGACTTGGGCGGTCGGAACATAGAGCCGCCCCCCTGAACTATCATGTTATATAAAATGGTAGTACAAAATAAAGAATATTTCCTCTGTGGAAACAGATTCTGAAGACATTGTGTAATTGTTTAACAAATCACATACATTTTCTGGATGGATGTGCTGATGCTGTTGCTTACCACACTGTCACACATCTGCTGCATATGACTGACCTGCTGTTGGATAAACTTATACTTGTGCCCTAATCTTGGTTTTATCTTACTTTGCTTTCTGTGACATCTGGATTTGATGCAGACTGGAACGTATTCTGATGAGTTTCAGGCAGTGCACATGAAAAAAAAAAAAGAATGACAATATTGTTGTTCATGGTTTAGCATCACATGTGAAAAATTAAACGATTTATTTGAATCAGAAAACACAGTTTTCTTTACGCAGTCCAGTTCTGAAATCCTGGAAATTGTGGTTATTTAAACCCTTTTTAAAATCTTAAACTCTCACTTTTTCTGAAATTAAAATAAATCCACCTTAAACCAGTCTCAACTTTTCCACTATATCCTCTCTTCAAATGTCAATGTACCTGTTCCACCTATAGCACTGAAGCTTTTGCGGGCGGACTTTCTCAGGCCACTTGTGGCTGAATAGTCGCTTGTTGTCTGTTTTTTCCTCCCCCAACAATCAAGTGTAAACAAACTCAGTCCAGGCAGTCACCAAAAGCTCTGGCGCCTTTATAAATAATTCAGCCACTTGACTTGATGCTAAATGAATGGAGATGATACAGACTAAAAGCTTTGGTTTCTAGGGAGTCTATAAGAGGGAGTTTTTGGAGGGTTAAAATAGGTTCCCAACAACAACACCCACTGCCTCAAAGACAAAGCGAAAGGCTTAACTCCAACTGAGCAGATCTTTCCTCTTCTTTTGCTGGTGTTCTCCTTGACTATGTGAGAAATTGCCAAGGTTTTCCTCCTTTTCATTCTTAATAAAGAGGGAGGCATTTCTGCAACCCAAAGCCCCACTCCACAGGAGTCCATCTTTGACCTACTATAGAATGCCACCATGGGGTTCTAATGGGGCACCAGAGGCCCAGGAAGGACAGCAGGAGGGACAGATTCAGGTTTTGTTTCCCCAGCTCATATGTCAACAGGCATGGGGATAAGTTTATCTCTTCTCTGGAAAAGGGTAATAATACCAGTTTAACTTTTGGTTAATGTTTTTTTTTTTTTTTTTTCTTTTTTTTTTTTAACTGTGAGCAGGAGGTACTTTTTGTTCTTTCTGTGCTTGCATGGGTTTCCTCCAGCTAGCCCGGTTTTGTCCAACAGTCCATGCAAAGACATGCACATTAGGCTAATAAGCTGTTCCAAGTAGCCTATAGGTGTGAGTGTAAATGGTTGCAAGTGTTGGTCCTGCGATGGTCTGGAGAGCAGTTCAGGGTGAAACTTGCCTTCACCCAGTGTTTGGCTGAGATAGGCTCCAGTCTCCCAAGGACCCTTGTAGGATTAAGCAGTTTGGCAAATGAGTGAGTGAGGAAATAATAACCTGAGTGAATTTAGGTGTAATATGGATATAGTGATCAAAACCAAAACATGAACCATAGTCCAGTTTTATAGTTATAAAGCTAATGAAGTCAGACCGGTAGATGGATTTAATAGGTGGAAAATCGCTGCTTTAAATCTCGAACACATTGAGAGTTAGCAATTTAAAGCTAATAAAATGAGTGCTGTTATATACACGTTCCTGTTATAAGAGTGAAACCCGGTAAACAGATGGATGGATGAATGGCTGGGTGAATGTTAGTCTTGATAGTGTAACACCCAGCTGTTGTTATTCCCCTATCCTTTTGATTGCAGCAGCTGTCACAAGAACTTAGAGCTCTTAAGGTCTAACAAGGACAGGAGCCAAGGGCCATCTGCCTGAAGAAAACACCGAAGACAGATAATAGATAGAACAAAGAACAAGTGGTATATATGTTTTGTGTGGAGCCAGATGTTAACTCACTGATAATGCAGCGATGAACAAGATGTTCTCTTTGACTGTTATGTCTAGTAAACACTAAATATGTACTGATGATTGGTAATATATGTTTTTATTTTTAAAGTCAATAAGTTCTTACCTTTAGCTTAAATCTCTCTGTGCCAGAAGTCTCATCAGACCTCCTCTCTTATGCTATTGCTTTTGATGTTTTCCAGCTGTTCCATCCTTGCTGGTTCTTACTCTTTCAGTTGTTCTTCTCCATGCCATATTGGGCCTGCCTCTTGCTCTTTCCCTTCTTGTGCTCATTCAAGTGCAACCATACTGCCATTGTCTCCTTCTCTTCTCAAAATATGCCCAATTCTCAATTCATCTATTTAAATCCTTGTAAAAGTGCTACGTGGGTGCAAAGCTTTGGCACTAAGGCAGAAGAAAAGAAATTGAACTTATTTCAGCATCAGTGCCTCAGGACAATATTGAACATCAAATGGCAAAGTAAGACTTGAAACAAAAAAGTAATTGAGGGTTCCCGAGCCGAACATCAACAAGGTGCACGACTATCAACCCGGAGATCACAGGTTCGAATATGGGTTGATGCCACAGCCGTCCGTGGCCGGGAATCCATGGGAGCTAACTGGCCAAGCTGTCAGGGTATACACTCACCACCTGCGTGTAACTTACAGCGATTACCAGCCAATCACTGGCATCTGTGAGCTTATTTGTACAAAAGGGGCGAATAGTGCTTTCCAGAAAATTAGCATGTGCAACCATTTTAGTAAAGATGAAGTTAGTAGAATCACACATCACAGAGCGGACATGTTTGTTTACAACCCTCCCTGGTTAGTGGTGGTCATGTGACAGGGAAGCAGAGAAGAAGTTGGATTGGGATAATGGATTAGGCATTATTAGGAAGATCTACTCTAATTATTTACTGGGGATAACAGTGAGAAACTAACAGCTTCATTTCAATGTATGTGGCCATTGCTTTTGTCTTTGCCATTACTTCCTGCGGTCAATTCCACCCTATATTGCTGCTTTTACCTCATGACGTGCTACTAAATGGGGAATTTAATCAAATTACACCTCCACCATTCACTTGATTCTATCCTCTCTTATTGGTGTGTTGACATGCTAGCAGTGAGCAGTTTCTGTATCGTAGTGTTGCTTCATTAGCACGGTTTCTTACTCTTCTCGGCCCACCACTATATGAAAGCCATTGATTTTTCCATCCTTCTTGCTTTGGTTAGTTGGCGTCAGCTGAGTTCGGAGGGCTTGGAAGTATTGATTTTTCCGTTGCTTTCATCCGATGACACTGCGTGGATTATTGTTTCATAAGATTCAAACATAAGAGTTAAGAAATGAAACTGATTGAGATTGGGCTCTTGAGATTTTGTAATATTTAAAAAGTTAATGGTGCTTTACATGTTTCAATTGGTTTGAGAAATTGTTTCACATCTTATATGTCAGTAAAATCCATTGTTTGAGAAGCCATAACCGAATGGTTAGAGAAGCGGCTTTGGGACTGAACCAGCAGGAAAAATGTGTGGTGGTGGGGGAGTGAGCTGCACCTTCCCATCCTCCACATTAATGGCTGAAGTGCCCTTGAGCAAGGCACCCAACCCCCAACTGCTCTCCGGGCACCACAATGTGTGGCAACCCACTGCTCCGAGTGTGTGTGCTCACTGTTTACGTGTGTGTGTGTGTGTGTGTACTCACTTTGGGTGGGTTAAATGCAGAGGCAATAATTTCCCTTGAGCGATTAATACAGTATATCAAAATCGAAAAAAAAAACCATATTCGTCAAATCTAAGCCTTGCAAGCCTTGACCTGATTTTTTTGAGCATTTATGCAATTCGTGTGCTCTATCCTTCTTCTGTCCAATGCTTGGTTTGCAACTGCGTCAACAATAACCGCTATTAATCAACATGCCAGAAAGGTCAAGGGTGATTGGCAGGTGCAAGTCTGTATTGCTTTCACACTTTTGGAGATCTAGATTCCCTTGTCTGGCTTCCTGTCTAAATGTCATCCCAGAATGACCCAGAGATGAGGAGCAGCACCCTGGTCATCTTGTTAGCACCAGGCTGACAAGCTGTCGTGGAGAGCAGTGGGTTGCAAGAGTGTAGATATTTGTACGTGTGGGAGTGTGCAGAGATATCGGTGACCTCTGTGGGAAAGAAGGCAGGAGACCCTTCTGACCGGAAGGACTTGATGGGCAAGGGATGATGAGCAATAAGATCTTCTCCAGTGTCACTATCCCTTTCAGTAGGGGACTGAGTGTCCACACAGCAAGCACACAGCATGCCAGAGTTTATTTAGTACAATGCAACAAGTGGTGAAACCTGAACCTCCCCCCTTTGCAGACCCTGAGCCTATTTCCTTCTCCTTGTTCAAAACTTTTCAAGAAGAAACAGGGACTACAAGCTAAAAGATGATTATGAACCATGAAATTCTATTCTACCCTGAAATTCTATTCTACCATTTTTGCCTACATTAAATAGTGTCCTGAAATCATATCAGTCTAGGACTGAGAGTGACAATCTCCCTAAAAGTATCTCCCTTCCGCCAGTTACTCTGTGTCAGCCCCTACCTCCTTACCATAATTCCCAGCTCTGCTTGCTTGTTGCTCTCTGCTGAAAGGTTTCGGCATGTTCATCAACCCACTCTTGTATCCCTCCGACCATCCATTACCCCAAGGTCAGGTTTCAGAGGCGCTGTGAATGAGCCCAGCTGACGACAGGCCCATTGACACTTCTGTTTGAAGCTGAAAGCAGATCTCTGTACTACTCCTTCAGCAGGAATATAGCTGAGTGAGTCATCCCTGAATGTGGCCGTATCCCTCAGATCCACCAGAAGTGAAAATTGAGAAGTATTTCTCAATTTACCCCATAAATTAAGAAGTGTACCTCTGAACTCTACTGTTGTATTTTGGAGTAGGGGAGTTCATTTTGCTTTTCTTTCGCTTCCTTTTGTTCCATACTCTTTCCTATATTGCAATTTGTGATTATAATTATAATCCATTCATTACCTGTACCGCTTCTGAATCAGGGTTGAAGGGGATCCTGGAATCAATCTCAACTGACTTTGGTTGAGAGGAGAGGTATACCTCGAACGAGTTGGCAGCCTACTGCAGGGCTTACACAGACATAAACACCCATTCACACTCACATTTACACCTGTGGGCAACCTAGAGTAGCCAGTTGACCTAATGTGCATGATTTGGGCTGTAAGGGGGAAACTAGTGTACTTGGAAGGAAGCACCCACGCAAGCACATGGAGAACATACATCCTCCACACAGAAAGAGCCTCGGCCAAGATTTAAACCCCGAAAATTTCTGCTGTGAGGCGACCGTGCGAACAACTACAGCATATAAGCTGTATGAGATGTATAACAACTATTTGCCAAAAGTGAGGTGGACATTGGAGTGGCACAGTGGGTTAGTGGTTAGCATGTGTGCCTCACAGCAAGAAGGTTCTGGGTTTGAGTCCCGGGTTCAGGTGTTTCTCTTTGGAGTTAGCATATTCTTTGTGTGCTTGCATGGGTTTCCTCTTGGTACTCCGGTTTCTTTTGATTTTGATTTTATAATTCATATATATATACTGGGGCAGTGGTGGCCTGGTGTTAGGGTGCTGGATTACTGATCCTAAGGTCGGGGGTTCAAGCCCCACTATCAAGGGGTTGTCACTGCTCTCCCCAGTGCAGCTAACTGAGTTATCAAATGCAGGCCATGGCGCTCACTGTCTATGGTGAGTGGCATGTAAAAGAACCATTGCTGATTTTCATCAAGAGTAGGCTGCACAGACGTCAGCGTGTTTCTGCCCTGCGATGGCCTGGCGAGCTGTACAGGGTGTACTCTGTCCTTGCTCAGAGTCGGCGATACTCCCAGAGAAGGTGGAGGCAGAGAAGATGCCCCACCACCACACATTTTTCCTGCTGGTTCGTAAAGAAAAATCAAACCAGCGGCCTTTAGGCCTGCTTCTCTAACCATTAGGTCACGGTTGGCCCACAGCTGTTCCTCTGACAGTTCAAGGCTAATTGGCTATTCAAAATTGTTTCCAGGTGTGAGTGTGAACGGTTGTGTGTGTTGGACCTGCAATGGTCTGGCGTGCTGTTCAGGGTATACCCCGCCTTTGCCCCGTTTCAGCTGTGATGGGCTCAGCCTCTCTGTGGCCGTAATCGGATGAAGCAGGTCAGCAAATGGTGATGATGATGAGGTGGACTTTACAGATTAGTATATACTATAAGGGAATGGCACAATCTGATTGGTCCACTGTCTCAGGATTATAAATCATTATTCCGAGTGGATAATGCTTGAATCCAAACGATAGACACTCACAGTTTGTCATGGGTTCTTGAGCAGACAGCGTCATCATTATCATGCTTTAAAATGGAAGAAATAAATCATAAAAATCTCATTTTAAAGTTTTTTCTTGTATTTCCTAGTGGCATATACTAAAGTTTTGAATTTGTGTGAAGCACACCTTCACAGAGTTGGTTTTCCTCTATGTGTGATTAGTATGTAGACTAACCACTGAGTGAAAATGTTAAAATCACCCCTGTTAGCTCCACAGTATACAGATCATCTTAAAGCACACGGCTCACCCGAACAGTCTCTGTCATGGTTAAAATATGTGAATATAAACTAGAAACATTTTGGTTTACTATGCTTGTCATCTATACCCTTGTAGTTTATAATAAAACTTTGAATCAGTGTGAGAACACACCTTTACAGTACCGGTTTTCATCATGTTGTTGAGAACATGCAAACTACGCACAGAAATACCCTTGCCAAGCCCGGGACTTGAACCCAGGACCTTCTCGCTGTTAGGTGGGTGTGTTAACCACTTTAAAAAATGTAAAAAAAAAAAAAAAATTATAGAAATGAATTGGTTTTGTTATTACTAAAAAAACTACTAGTTGACTTTTATAATTGAGAGCAGGTCAGCTGTTAAAACCCTCACAGTGTAATAATCAAAGCTACCCTGTTAATCTGTAACCTGCTTTAAGTAAAAGTCAATTCAATTCAGTTTTATTTGTGTAGCGCTTTTCTATATCTGACATTGTCACAAAGTAGCTTTACATAGAAAAACAAATTTGATTAAAAAAAAAATTAAACATGTCTCCATAAACCCTGCACATCCCCGATGAGCAAGCCCGATTGTGTAATTTGTGTAAAATGATTGTGTGGCTCAAGAGAAGACATCGATTTCAGCCTGTGTTTGCTCATCATCATAGAAACTAAAGCAAGACGGAGCACTTCAGGGAGATTCCCAGCCCAGAGCATATCAGTCTCTAATTTTCTCTTCGTACCACACAAATGAGGTCCTTAAACACAAAACACATCAACTACTACACTGAGAAAACAACAGAACAATACAACTGTAAAAGAAAATGATGGTGGGAACGCACCCTCACTCATTTACCAACCGTTTAATCCTACAAGGGTCGCAGGGAGGCTGGAGCCTATCTCAGCCGACACTGGGTGAAGGCGGGGTACACCCTGAACAGCTCACCTGTCCATCACAGTGCAACACAAACACAACCATTCGCGCTCACACTCACACCTAGGGGCAACAACCAATTAGCCTAATGTGCATGTCTTTGGACTGTGGAAGAAAACCGGAGTATCCAGAGGAAACCCAGGCAAGCACATAGAGAACATGCCGAGCCCGGGACTCAAACCATCTTACCTTCTCCGCTGTCATAGCCAGCTACTTGTGAGCCACTATTATAAAGATTATATGTTAAATACAGGTGATAGCTTTAAGAGCAGCTAAAGCAGGAGAAATTGTGGCTAGCATGTCTGCCTCACAGCAAGAATGTTCTGGGTTCCAGTCCCAGGCTTGGGCGTCTCTGTGTGGAGTTTGCATGCATGCGTTTCCTCCAGGTACTCTGGATTCCTTACGCAGTCAATTGGATGTTCCAAATTGCCCCTAGGTGTGAATGTGAATGGCTATGTGTGTGCTTTGGCCCTTCGATTGTCTGGTGAGCTGCTCAGGGTGTACTATGCCTTCATTTAGTGTTGCCTAAGATTGGTTCTAGCCTACCCGTGACCCTAGAAGGATTAAGCGGTTCAGTGAGTGAGCAATGAATGAGTGAGCAGCTAAAGCGTCCCAGTTAACCCAGCTACTGATCTCTTTCCTAATCAGTTACACTGGAACAGTTTTCCTCCTTTCGCTCTCTCTAAAACAGGATCTCAGAGCGGGAATACTCTATTCTATCTGCTCAGGCCAATTATGTATGACAGAGATGTTCTGATAGACTATAGCGTGACTGCTCTCCTGAGCCAGCCGGTGCATGCAGCAATATCAGCCTGAAGTCATCAAAACACAGTTATCCTCTGCTGCCTGTTGGCTGCATTTAAAAGAGCAACAATACCACATGGAATCACGCGACTGTCAGGAGATATGGATCGTGTGATGTGCATGTCATTTATTATTGTGTGTTAAGGGTGTTAATGAATAAATCTGAGTGCCGGATGCATTTTTAAAGGCAAAATTGTTGACATGAATTAGTATTATATCACAAAGTGATATGTAGAATGTTTACAGTTTGTGCTTTGTAATTAATTGCTGATTTTGTACTTTTTATGTTAATGAAGATAAATGAAGTGTCTAGTATGGGTGATACAGAACATGTGCACTTCTGGCAAGTAGCTTAAAATTAGCTCTAATTCACCAAACTCTATTTAGCAGTGCATTTAGCAATGCAGATAGTCTTCATGAACTATCAACAAAGATCAATTTAAATACCCTTATCCCCTTTCCAAGAACAAAGGCGTCCATGGCTGATAATCTGCATGCCATGCAGTAAGAACACTAGAGGCCTGGAGACAAGACTATACATCGCTTTGGTATGTATTTGATGCATGTCTGCATTGAAAGGAGGTTGATAACTCTGTAAGAAGATTAATGAATGATGTAGTCTTTATCAGAGCGAGCTGGAACTAGTGCATCATTTTGTTGATATTTTAATTGCACTTGATGGCCAATACCTGCACCAGGCAGACGATAATCGCTTGGACAAAAAAGCTAATAATTACTTGGAGCCACCAAGGGACTAATTACCATGGATTCAACTTTTCTGTATAGTGCTAATTTGAATACACTCGATTTAATTATTATCAGAAAGCATCATCTAAAATAAAACAATCATATAATTATAGTATTGCATTCTTATCAAAAACAATTCTGTCTGTGTGTGTGTGTGTGTGTGTGTGTGTGAGAGAGAGAGAGAGAGAGAGAGAGAGAGAGAGAGAGACATCTAGGGAATCCTCTCACGTTCAGCACAAAGCCAGATGATTTCTCCTTTGGAGATTGAGGGTGGGTGGGTTGGGATTAAGGAGAGATAGAAATGGTAAGAACACAATGAGCTGTTGATGGGTTTCTTGTCTCTGACATAGCCACTCACACTTCACTAATCACTATGCTTATGTCCCAGTGGTCTGGGCCTGCAAAGCAGCATGCACCAAACTCCAAACCTCTTGCACCCACAGCCTACGCTTCGCCAGCCTGTTATTGGAGAAGAAATGAAATTAAAGCTGTGCTGCCCGAGCCTCTTCTAGTAATTATCACTGAATTTCCCCTGTGGCAGCCTTCAGCTCACAAACCAAGGTTCTTTTTCACCACTTAACAACAAGCTAGGAGGCACTTTGACAAGTAAGGTCAAATTCGTCCTTTCTCTGGTGACCCTTAGAAGACACTGTAGACTCTCATGTCACTCAAACAGAAAAGAAAAGGTTCTTTTGCCTGTTCTTGACATGTCTTCAGACACTTCTGAAACTCAGATTCAAGCTTTAGTGTAGTGGAGGCTGTTCTGGCATTTTTCACATGAACTGAAAATGTTCTTTACATACAGTATACATAGCCTTGAAGATTCTGTATAGCACTTAGGTTTAGAAATAAAACAGAAACTTGTTTTTTTCCTTGAAAATATCACAGTAGACAGGCAGCTTGTCTGCTTTTGGTTCTGTCCGTCCACTGAAGAGTCTATGATTCTTTCGGGGGAATCATGTTCAACATGTAGATAAACAGAATAATTCAAGACAGAATTTCATGGTGCCTCAGCGGACTTTATTTACACACTCATATTACCTTTAAATCCTTTAATGAATATTTGTTTTATTTCTCATTCACTCATTTGCCAAACCACCTAATCCTTCTAGGGTTGCATGGAGGCTGGAGCCTATCTCAGATAGGTAAAGGCGGGGTACACCCTGAACAACTCGCTAGACCAATGCAGGGCCAAAACATGCCTAATAATTCACCCCCATACTCACAGCTAGGGGCAATTTTCAAAAAGCCAATTAGCCTAATGTGCATGTCTTTGGACTGTGGAAGGAAACCGGAGTACCTGGAGGAACCCCACGCAAGCACAGGAAGAACTTGCAAAGTCCACACAGAAAGGCCCGTGTAATGTGCTAACCACATTACATGACATATATTTTACATAGCCTTCATTATATGGCATTTATGCATATAGATAGATATATATTAGCCATGCGATAGCCTGGTGAGCTGTTCAGGATCTTCTCCGCCTTCACCCAGGGTCGGCTGAGATCAGCGCAAGCCTCCCTGTGACCCTAAGTAGGATTAAGAGGCTTAGAAAATGATTGAATGAATGAATATATAGGGGCGGCACAGTGGCGCAGTGGTTAGTATGTCCGCCTCAGAACAATGAGGTCTCGGGTTTGATTTCTGAGCTTGGGCGTTTCTGTGTGAAGTTTGCATGCTCTCTAAGTGCTTGCGTGGGTTTCCTCAGGGTACTCTGGTTTCCTCCGACAGTCCAAAAGCATGCACAGTAGGCTAATTGATGGTTCCAAATTGCTCCTAGGCATGAGTGTGAATGGTTGTATGTGTTTTTGCCCTTCAGTGGTCTCGTAAGCTGTTCAGGGTGTACCCCGCCTTCGCCCAGAGTCGGCTGAAATAGGCGCCAGCCTCCCTGCGACACTAAGTAGGATTAAGCAGCTTAGAAAATTAAGTTTATGGACACTTGACCATACCACTCATATGTGTTTCTTGATGGTTTCGTTCCTCTTTACTATTTTATTAAATGTCTATCCTCTGGGAAAGCTGAACACTAGATTTTAGAGTGTGGGCAGTGGGGATTTGTGATTATTCATCCACAAGAGCATTACTAAGGTCAGGCAGGGACACCTGGGGCGGTTGGCTAGTTCATCCCAAATGTGTTCACTGGGGTTGAGGCCAGAGCTCTGTGCAAGCGACTCATGTTCTCCCACTCCAACTTTGGCAAAGCTTCATGGAGCTCACTGTGTACACAGGGGGGACGGTCATGCATGAACAGGTTTGAGACTCTTAGTTCTAGTGAAGGGAAACTGTAACCCGACAACGATGCAGACGACCATCACAGTAAATGAAGAGAAACGTTTTTTAATTGCTAATGCTAACAAAGACATTGTTGTTCAAACAGATTTAATCTCAATCTTGTGGTTTTCATTTTGTGATATTTTCGTGGATAATGAGTATATAATGTTTGGTCCAAACTAAGCAGAGTAATGGCAGTAATCAAGCACTTGACATCAGATTGGAGTTGTTCTGCCAGAACACATAGTATTGGCTTGGAGGACAAGTAATTCACAAATAAGTCACAATTTGGAGTGCGATGAACTTTTCATTGCTAGTTGTTTATTGTCACACAAGGTTCCTGTAGCAAATTTATTGGTGCGATGCTTGACTCTTGGGTCTGCAGGAGCCATGCTGAGCACCTCCTCTCAGCATACTGCTGTACAAGAGGAACTTGTAATGAATCACTTCCTTTTGGACATGGTTTTGTACTAAAAACCCTGTTCCTTGACCTCTGTAGCAGACAGCAGGTTTACAGCCCATAAAAGTAAAACTACCGCTGTGGGCCTCTTAGGTTTGTACGAGTCTCTAAAATGAGATGCACCAGCAGTGTGGGGTTCGAACAGTAATAATGTTTTGCAATCTTTATTCATTAGTTTGCACATCATTTTCCTGCAGCTGTAAGGTGCTGCTGAATCCATGTTGTTTATGCATATCAAATGAGAATTTATTGCCTGTAGTAATCCATCCCAAATTGCCTGCTAAAGTAATCAACCAGTGATGGAAAGATTATGAGTGTCTGTTGCAATCAAATCAGAGCATCATTTGTTTACATAAAATTCCGTTCTAGTAATATAGCTTTGTGGGGTGGCATGGCGGTGTAGTGGTTAGCACTTTGCCCCTTAGCAAGAAGGTCCTGGGTTCGAGTCCTGGGCTTGGCGAGAACATTTCTTTATGAAGTTTGCGTATTCTCCCTGTGCTTGCGTGGGTTTCCTCTGGGTACTCTGGTTTCCTCCTTCATTTCAAAGATATGCACATTAAGGCTAATTAGCTGCCCTAAATTGTCCGTAGGTGTGAGTGTAAGTGTGAATGCTTGTGTGTGCATCTGCACCGCCGGGTGTATTCTGCCTTCACACAGAGGTGGCTAAGATAGGCTCCAGTGTCCCCAGGACCCTAGTAGGAATAAACAGGTTTGGCTAAATGAAAGAATGAATGAATAGAATATATAAATTGTAGATTGTTGTTATCTGTTGTGTATATATTTTCCCTCTTACACAATCCTCACTGAAATCTGACTACAAGTTTCTTTTTATCCATAAAGCACACACTCCTAAAGGTTGTGAACAGTGGTTGTTCATCTTGGCCCCTCATGAGAACAGAAACCCATCCCCTGTGTAAACACGATCCATTGTGTGTCTCTCTCCCTACTGGTTTACTTAGTAAGAGTCAGTGAACAGCCCTAAACTTGAGCCCTTAAATAAACATCCCTAAGGAAGTGAAGCCTATCTCAACCAAAGATAAAGAAATGTCAAACACTAGAAGAAACATCTGACACATATTAAGTTGAAAATAAGGTTTTTGAATGGGAGAGAAATGATCATGAAAGAAAAGCATTAGTATTTGTTCCTGATGTTTTTGACACTCTGGGCATGGTAAAGAATTCTGCAGCAGGATACATCATTCCCCAGGGGAGAGGCAATCAGACAGAACAGGGGTGTTGACATCCGCTGATGGATTGGATAGGGGGATCCTCCTTCAAAGAGATGGGAACACGAAGAGGCTTTTTTTGTTGAAGTTATCTGTTACTTCCAATTTCCAACGTGACTGTGAAAATCACAGCAAATGTACTGTGAATGTTTATCAAATCCAAATCTGCAAATGAGAAGCATGGGTGTTTCAAATGTTGACTCATCCTTAGCTCATATTATATTTCATGGATTCTTGTAAGACCAACAGCAGCATACTCGATTATTGTCTCTATACATTTGTGCAGGCATCATGATAAACATTCACTCACTTGTTCGTTTGCCGAACCATTCAATCCTACTAGGGTCACAGGATGGCTGGAGCCTAGCTCAGCCGACTCTGGGTGAAAGCTGGGCACACCCTGAACAGATCAACAGTCTATTGCAGTGCCAATACACACACACACACACAACCATTCACACTCACACTCAGACATAGAGGCAATTTGGAACATACAATTAGCCTAATGTGCATTACTTTGGGTGGTGGCTCGATGGTTAAGGTGCTGGCTTACTGATCCCAAGGTCAGGGGTTCAAGCCCCACTATCTCTGAGTTGTCACTGCTGTCCCCCCAGTGCAGCTAACTGGGTTATCAATGGCCAGCCATGTCTCACTGTCTGAAGCATTGCTGTCGTTCAAAAAGAGTAGGGTTTGCGTCAGCGTCTTTCTGTGTAAATGGTTGTGTGTATGTTGGCCTGGCACGCTATCCATGGTCAACCTGCCCTTGCCGCACTGATGGGCACCAGCATCCCTGAGACCCTAATTAGGATTAAACAGTTCAGAAAATTAATGAATGAATCCATTACTTTGGAGTGCAGGAGGAAACCAGAGTGCCTGGAGAAAACCTATGAAAGCACAGGGAGAGCATACAAACTCAGAAACACCCTCATTAAACCTGGGACTTGAACTTAATACCTTCTTGCTGTGAGACAGACGGGCTAACCACTAATAAACAAATTGATATATTGGCGTATTTGTATCAGGAATATAAATGCAACAATTCAACTAGTAGATTTCATATAGATGTCATCTATGATAGATGTCATTATTATCCAACATAAACATTTCCTATGGACTGGAATAGCCATTTGGGGGAGTGCTAAGGAAGAGACGTGTCACATTGATATGTATCTGTGCGTGCTTGTACCAATGTGCAGGTCATAAAATTGGTCAGTGAAGTTGACTGATCCTGACACTGGTCCCTGTGGTCCACAATATCTTCCACGAAACATGTGCAGAAGATTTAAGTACTCAAACACAGCTTTCTCTCCAAGTGTAACTCAATTCCTGTTTTTGTGTCTTGGCTGTCTTGTCTCATCTAATCAGCCTCACCTTGTCTTCATCAACCCTCGCTTAACCCTAACAAAACTAACAGAATACACTTCGCCGCTGAGCAAAACAATGTCTTGAAGTAGGCGCTATTCCTTTCCAGCATGTTGTACTGAAATTTAACCCCCATTCCTTCATTAATCCTGGCTGAAGTGCCTGTCTACTCAAGCGACCATGGAAACAGGAACCAGACGGCCATCAACAGTTCAGGGCCAAAGGTCAAGAAGTACATCCTCTGTGGTCACTGGAAGTCAGTGAATGCACCATTGCACCACTAACATCTGAATTCATTTGGTCTATTGCTTCAAGGAAATCTGTTCCTCCATACTTTTTTCCATTACACTTTCTAGTATTGGGCGGCAGCCTTACAGCAGGCGGGTCCTGGGTTTGACTCCTGGGATCCTGTGTTGTTTTTTGTGAGTTTGCATGTTTTCCCAATGCTTGCGTGGGTTTCTTCTGGGTACTCTGGTTTCCTCCTACAGTCCAAAGACATGCACATTAGGCTAATTGGCTATTTGAAATTGCCCCTAGGTGTGAGTGTGGGTGTGGTTGTGAATGGTTGTGTGTGTGTTAGCCCTGTGATGGTATGGCAAGCTGCTCAGGGTGTACCCCAGTGCTGGCTGAGATAGGCTGCAACCTCCCCGTGACTATAGTATGCTTAAGCGGATTGGAAAATGAGTGACAGGAAGGTTAGTTATTTGGTATGACTGCTTGGCAGATGATGCTAATGATGTGTTTTCAAGTTTAAAACTTGATTATATTGTTACAACATTTTGAACTGCATTGAGTCTCTAGTTTTCCAGCAAGAACTCTGAACGGATATGAGACTTTTGGCAGTGACTGTTCAGAGAAACTTGAAGTCAACATGGGATCCAGTTAAAGAGGATGGTGATAGAGCGACAGTGAAAGGAGAAACCAGACAGGGTCAAACTGGTTTAGGCAAGGCGGGTGAGAATTCTACGATCGCATACTTGAGGTATTAATAAAGCCCCATCCTATATTTGCCTTCTAGAGTTCAGACCAG
Organism: Neosilurus mollespiculum; assembly: GCA_030014195.1. NCBI lineage: Eukaryota > Metazoa > Chordata > Actinopteri > Siluriformes > Plotosidae > Neosilurus > Neosilurus mollespiculum. The sequence goes on from JAQMYF010000006.1 coordinate 27,942,495, forward strand.
ATGCTGCCTTTCTACCATTCTTCCTTTTCTTTCAACCTTCCTCATTGGGTATTATACTATTGAACTTACATTAACCTGATTACTAGGATGAATGAAGAGTAAACATCTCTCAAAATATTCTGTACCAGAGATTGAGATGAAGCAACCCCAATACAGCCTATATAAAATTTCCACATTATGCTGTCCCAGCACTTCTGTTGCCTCAAGTTCAATGCTCCAGTGCTTTCAGAAACAGAGCCTATAGATTCAATTTGTCTTAAAGTTAGCAATGTGTCTGGTCTAAGTTTAGAGATGAAACCCAAAGCTGACATAAAATAAGAGTATGAATAGGTTATATAACAAGTTCTATACACTTGAGACATAGAGTTATCTGAACTTCAATATAAGTTTAAATTAGAATAAAATAAAATAAGTGTAGATATTGTAACTTCATCATGCATGGTTTTAGCATCAACAGCAAGGGAATCCTCCTCTGTTTTGGAGTGTTCATTGCTCTTAAAAGGCTTTCCAATGGAATAACAGCAACAAAATCAGTTTCCATAATGGATTAACTAATTGACTATTAACTGAAATTTGAATGTAAGATGTGGGATGCGTGGCTTCGACTTATATTAGGTTTTAATATTATTTTGTGTTTTTGACCTGGTAATGGCTTTTATTAAAGATACAGGTAAACAATACCCTTTTTTGTTGTTAGATGTGTTCAGGGTGCCCTCATGTCTGTCTTGTTTGGTTCTGTCTTTTCAAGTATTTCGTCATAGTCAGACATGCTGAAGTCCCTGCTTGCACTCAAACTAATAAACTCTCTTCTTTAACAATTACTCTGTAATGAGAATACCTAACAACCACCCCCCCCCTTTCTGTCTCTGTCTGTTTTTGTTGAGGTACACATGCTACTTCTGAGATATCAGTGATCCTTCTGCTCTCTGTATCCTGTGATCCGTCCTAAATGTGCTACTACTGGTCAGAGTTCTGATCTTAGAAGTCCCTCGCTCCTGCTGATGATGATCCATATGGACCTAAATCTACTCTCAGAACCTGTGAAGATGACTTTTCACTGCTGGTGATATAAACTCTTTTACTGAAATGATTTAGAACTACAATTCCCATTACAGTTATAAGATAACCACCTAGACTTCATATTAAACTATAGTGAAGTTTCTTCTACATGGATTGTATTTTTATCTGGTTTCATCCAGATGAGGATGGGTTTCCCCATTGAGTCCGGTTCCTCACAAGGTTTCTTTCTGTTCACTACAGGAGTTTTTCTGTGCCACCATCGCCACAGGCGTGCTCATTAGGAATGTGTAGGATTTATAGAAACATGTTTGGATTAATAAGCTAAAATTCTTTCTGACAGAATTTAGTTGGGTAATAGCAGCTCTGGGTCATGCTTTAAAGAAAAGACAAGATATTTTAGCACACCTGGAGGAATGATCACTATTTGAACTTCCAAAATCAAAAAAGAACGTATAGTTATATATAATTTTAGCCAGTCAAAACATCCAGTGAAATACTTGATGAGACTGGCTATGACATAGATTTAGGAAATCATAATAAGCTGATCCACAGTGCATACTGGGTCATTTGTGTCCTTTCTACATAATCAGATACTTTATTACAGTGTCAACTTTATTACACAATTCAGAAGTACATATAGGGAGCACTGGTCAATTTGGAACCTTAAATTGAGGAAAAAGGGGAAAGCGGGTGTAGGGTGGGGGGCAAAGCAATACTTTAAACCAGTCACAACAACAACAACATAATAAAAAATTCTTCTGCGTTTTCTATTAAATGTTCAGCAGTTTATTTTGTAGTAATAGGCTTTTCTCTAATGTAATTAAAAGAATTGATAATATATTCTATATTTTAGCAATATTTTCAAATATTTTTGGTTGATTGTGTTCCTGGTAACACTAGGCATGAAACCTTGGAAGAGACATCACTCCAACATTATGGGCACCATCTACACAAATATTTACATATAGCCAGTACACCTAATGTTATATTTTGGGCAAGTGGGAGGAAGCCAGACAACCCAAAGGAAACCCATACTGTCATAGGGAAAACATGTGAAACTCTGCACAGACAGTGGCCTGAACTCAGGATCAAACCAGGGACCGTGGATTTGTGAGAGAGAAATACTACATGGTGCACCATCACATTTAAAATCAGTGAAAATGTAACGTTTTTGTGCCAGCTGTCTTTTTTACTCTGTCTGACATTCATCAGCCGAGATTGGTAATGGTGACTAATCTGGAAGTGGACATGATCTTCTTCTTCATCATCTTTTGTTTGCTCCTGTTAGGGGGTCCCCACCGTGGATCATCCTTCTTCATCTTGCTCTGTCCTCTGCATCTCTCTCTGTCATGCCAGTCACCAGCATGTCCTCCTTCACCACACCCATAAATCTCCTCTTTATCCTTCCTCTTCTTCTCCTACGAGGCAGCTCCATCCTCAACATTCTTCTATCAATATACCCTTCATCCCTCCTCTTCCCAAGTCCAAACCATCTCAATCTGGCCTCTCTCAGGTCATCCCCAAACATTCCTACCTGTGCTATCCCTTTAACATATTTATTTTTAATTTGGTCTATTCTTGTCTCTCTCAGAGAAAATCACAGCATCTTCATCTCTGACACTTTCAGTTTTGTCTCCTGTCTTTTTCAGTGCTACTGTCTCTAAACTGTACAGTATAGCTGACCTCACTACCGTCTTATAAACCATTAACTTTACTCTTGCAGATACTCTTCTATCACAAATCCCTCCAGCCACTCTTCCCTATCTATTCCACCGTGCCTGCACTTTTCTTTACTTCTCTACCACACGTTCCGTCACCTTGGACAGATGACCCCAAGTATTTAAATTCATCCGCCTTCATCACCACTACCCCTTGCAGCTGCACTTTTCCATCATTCTCCCTCCATTCACCCACATGTACTCTGTCTTACTCCTGCTGACTTTCATTCCTCTTCTCTCAAGTGCAACGCTCCTCCTCACCAGACTCAACTCCACCTGTTCCTTGTTCTCACTACAGATTACAATGTCATAGACAAACATCATAGTCCAGGGAGAGTCTCATCTGACCCCGTCAGCTAACCTGTCCATGACCGTTCCAAACAAGAAAGGGCTCAGGGCTGATCCTTGGTTTAATCCCACCTCCACCTTGAACCGGTCCGTCATTCCTGTCACACACCTCACCGCTGTCACACTGTCCTCATACATATCATGTACCATCTTCACATACTTTTCTGCCACTCCTGACTTCCTGATACATTAACACAGCTCCTCTCCTGGCACTCTGTCGTACGCTTTCTCCAAGTCCACAAACTTGGAAGTGGATGTGATCTATGGGGCTTATATTTTTAGGGTTGTTCCTTTGGCAACATTGCAGTCAGATCAAGGCCTTGCTCAAGGTTATGGAAGTTATTGGAGTCATAGATCCTATTTTAGAGGATATCCAATATCCTTCTCAACAGCCAATGGCTTCTGGGTAGTGCGATGTCGGAACACTCACTTGATTATCAACCGTTCAAAAAGACCTTTGAGTCTGATCATATATCATTAGATATTCATTTTATTTTTAATGGTAAGTATTGGTATTTTATTGGTTGTATGTTAAACATTATAAAATTATAAATTATCACCAAAAAAACTTTAGTCTTGATGAATATAAGTATATGAGATAATTCAGCGTTGCATGTCTGCATATAGAGCAACCAGCCGATCAACAGATTTAAAGCATTGTAAGAATGCTAGGAAAGCTGCAAGTGGTTCAAGAAGTCAGAAGGCTTTTGAATGAGTCTCAGTCACCAGTGTTTACTCTTCGAACCTCACCCTCTATTCAGTGAAATGCTCACCTCTCTGTCTCTATGGTAACACAATCCACACAGAACTGCTTTGAGACTTCAGATGCTCTGTGCATGTATATGTGTGTACATATGCAACTGTCTCACAATACATATTAATCGTTATCTTATTTAAATAAATCTTTACATTTATCTGTATCGACTCCAGAGATTGAGCCGATGATGAAGTTTAGTGACTCCTGCCCTATCGTCCCAAGCCATTTCTCTCAGCCCTGCTACTGAATAATATAATGCAGGCAGGTAAGACATGCTTTTATCCTTTTCCATCAACAACACACTCTCTTTTGAACTCACACTCTGTAGCTGGATCTCACTGTCTGTGTTAACATAGATAAAAATTTCTTGTCGATCAGGCATGAAATTGAAATCTCTAATTTATGACCACTGAAAGACGAAGTGAATGATACTACACAGAAACGGCACAGTCTGATTTTCTGCTATCTTGCAATTGAAATCAATATTCAGAGTGGATAATCAAATTGACAGGCACTCACAGTTTGTCACAGACACTCGAGCAGTCAGCGTCATCATTATCACATTTTAAAATGGAACAATAAACCATAAATTCTCATTTTAATTGTTCTGTCTCTTGTATTTTCTTGTAATAAACACTTACAGAGCTTTCATGTAGTGTGTATTAACTCTGAATGAGAAACCAAAGAAAACCACAGCACATAAGGAGCTCGTCTTCTTTACCTCGTCTCAAAGTGCACAGCTCACCTGTACAGTTTCTGCCACGGTTCAAGTAAGTAAATGTAGATGAAAACATCTCTTTTTAGTCTGATGGGCTTTTTACATCCAAGCCTATTGGCGAAAAGCGACTAGGAATTCAACCCCTCCTGGATGGGACGGTAATCCCTCGCAGGTTACCTTCCCAGTATTTTTACTGGTACCACTGCTGGGTGGCCAGAGACACACCTGTGGCTTAGACCTTGCCCAAAGGTCTTCGCATGGTGGGAGTGAGAGTGTAACTGGTCTTTGAACCTGCAACCTCTCAATCATGAGAGCACCCTCATCAGCACCCTAACCATTACACT
>JAQMYF010000006.1:27966694-27978665 GCA_030014195.1 Neosilurus mollespiculum
GTGTGAGTGGTTGTGTGTGTGTGTGTGTGTGTGTGTGTGTGTGTGTGTGTGTGTGTGTGTGTGTGTGTGTGTGTGTGATTGCCCTGCGAATGATTGTCACGCTGTTCAGGGTGTACCCTGCCTTCACCCGAATTTGGCTGAGATTGACCCGAGCCTCCCTGCGACCCAAGTAGGATTAAGCATTTTAGCAAATGAATGATTGAAAGCTTTTTATATATATATTTTTATGGCCTCTAATGGAGTATAAAGACTGCATGAATATGATGATAGACGTCCTATGGATATTGACCAATCACAGACACTTTTTAAGCAAGAGTAGTAGTGACATCATTGCAGCAATTATTTATTTATTTATTTTATAAAGTAGTGTAGATAATCCTAACCATAGGAGTGTTCACACATACTGTTACACACCCAAGTACCCCATACTGAGAGCCAACATCTGGATCCGATAATGTGATACTGTGTGCTGCTGAGGCATGAATTCTGATGGAAGTTTAGGGCAGGAGTGTATGACAGCCACGTCACACATGTTAGTGGTGTAACACTATCTATATCTCTATGTGTTTATTGCTCCTAATATATATGTATCCGTATTTGGATTTAAATCTGAAGTGGGCATGCCCTGAACTATAAAAACAAACTAGTAGCATCAGTTTAAGCATGACTCTGACCAGGCAGGTACTAAGATTGCTTAATGCAGGACAGTGCCAAACATTCATGTTAAAAATGTTCTGTTCACAATATTGATGCTAATAAGTGTCTGAGGTGAAAAATTGAATTTTCAGATAGAAGCAGCCTAATGAACGATGCAACATTACATCATCCAAGCTTGAACCAACTGTAGAGAATCACACAGTATTATTGAGATGAAGAGAAACACAATCTGTTTAATCATTTAATTTAACGTAGTGTCCGTAACTTTTGCTATTTCAATTTTTCAAACATCTTATGCACATTTTACACAATAACACATCATACAGAAAAAGATATACCATTCTGAGATGCATCATTTTTAAGATATTGCAACATGAATCTGACATGGTTACGGACACTACAGCACTTTAACAGGAACACTGTCATTAGTAATTTGGGGATAAAATTTGTAATTTTTATTGGATTTCTTTAATTCAACCAGCATTTATAACAGGTTATGTGACTCTATAATATTACAGCAGTTTCAGCATCAACACTACTGATGAAATATCAATAAATTGCAGTTAATGTTTCAAGTGTGACAGTATAACACTAAAAAACTGCCATTTTAGTGGAACCTATAAAACCATATCCGCAAAACGACTGATTTTAGAAACTTTAAATTTTCAGTGAAGTAAGATTGTCAACCTCCACATAGGAAAAACTTCAGAATATATTTTTATGGCAAACTAATTCTCTGTATTAGGAGCATAACATGAAAAAAAATTAAACCAGCACCAACACTGTGTTTTGCCCCTATTTATATTAGTTTACATCCCTAAAAAACATGACTAAAAATTAATTCCAATTTAATTTTATTTTTACATTTAATAGTGGAGCTCCAGAGTGTCGTTCTTATGCGAATGCTGTAAAGCCATGAGCTCTGTTTGGTTGTTGTTTCCGTGCTCATGTGCAAACACAGGCAACCCAATAAATAAATAGCGCATTGCCAGCATCGGCACTGAGTGCACTTGTATCTGAAACATGCAAACATCCTCTGCTTTCAGGCGATATAATAATTTATATTATTATTAAATTTCGTCATACTATGGCAATTAATATAATTACAGTAGAATCTTGTCAAGATGCATCTTTTAATGTGTTTCCGCTTAATATGCACCCACTTCTTGGAGCCCAAATTTGTAACATAGGATGACCAAAAAGTGCATTTTTTTGTAATTTGTTTACTGAAACTGGCCATATTAGAGCAATACGACAGCATCCTGCTTTGATCCATGGCAGCGTTCATGCCCTCACACTCGCATATTATCTAATATATATAAAATATTAGCAAAAATGATAAAATGCAATCTCACTCAATATGCGTTAGTGTGCACTGGACCTTGACATGCACATATTAACGAGACTCTAGTGTATTTGACATATGAAACTTCACATAACTACACAAAGGTCACAGTTAGATTCCACAGAGTCATCAGACATCATTATCATTAAACAAAACTGCAATAAACAAAGCTACGGTGCAGTAAATGAAGTGCTTTTGTCAGCTATAGCTTCAATTTCCCAACAATACTTAAAACAAAAAACATATATACTATACAGGGAAAAAAAACAGGTTGGTGAATAATGAACACTTTGAATTTGTAAGTAAAATCTCTTATCTTTAAATAAATGTGTGGGGAATACAGTGCTATGGGCAATCCCGAATAAATGATATGGACATTATTAACTTACAAACTCAATTTTAACTAATTATTTATCAATCAGTGTCTTAACCTTTCCATAACCTTTCTGCATTACCAATATTAACATAATTATATTACTAAATTATAAAATGTCAGGTTTTTTGTCATCTGTCAGGCTATTCAAATAAAGTGAAACCTAAAGCTAACAGGACAGAATGTTAATTATATGCTGGACTTGAACTGTACAAATTATTAAAATATATTTGAACACTGTTCCTGCTTCCAGACACGTTTTCATACACTGTTTATCGTATTTGACAAATTTCGTCCCATCTCAATGTTTTTATTCATTTCATTTCAAGTGAACGGAGCCTGTAGTAATGCTCCACCTCCTTTTTTCTCTCCATAACTAAATGATTTCAACATATTTTTTGGTCTGAAATCCTTGGTTTAACTCAGCCTTTCTTGCCTTCAGTCCATTTCCCATGTCATTCGAGCATGGAATTTTATAGATGGAGTCTACAGCTCTTATTCAGAGCATGTGTCTACACTACACACTGGTTGCTGCTCCAAATGGGGGTCTGTCTGTCATTTTCTGGGGGCACAATGAGCCATGACAGGGGTTTCACATGAGGATTCTGATGGGCGCTTTGACAGGAAAAGGATTACACAACACAATTGGGGGAAGAGTGATTCCCCAAACAGGGTGGTAGGGCATTTTGAAAACGACGCCATTGTTTTCATTCGGGAGACACCCTGTTCAAATGTGCCATGATTAGATCCATATGTGTCCACAGAAATAATGCTGATGGTCGTTTTATATAGAGAAGAAACATTGTTCCCTTTGACATTCATTCTTCTGTAGCTGTACATGTACAGATTATCTCACTACCATGTAAAAACCTATAGTGATAATAAATCATGTGAAACTAATGCAATAGCCCTTAAAGCATCTACTATATAAAGTAATAAATGTATATAAATATGCATATAATGCACAAAGGCTTTTACAGAGCAAGCAAAGCCAAAGTTAAAACAGACACAACTCTTTTGTATTGTTCCCACAGAACCACTTTATACTTAATGGTCCAGTAATATATCCAGGTTTTCTTCAGATGGGAAACTAATACAGTTTTTCCTTTCAATAAATAAATGAAACCAACTGGACCAGACAGCTGTGTTTGTAATTTCGTTGCACTGATCACATTATACAGTGAAAATTCCTCTTCTGGTGAACAGGCAAAATGCTTATACAAAAAATATAAAGACAATATTTTACATCCATTCATCCATTTGCCGAACCATTTAATCCTACTTGGGTTGCAGAGAGACTGGATCCTATCTCGGCTGACTCGGGGGCAAAGGCAGGGTACACCTTGAACAGCCTGCCAGTCCATCGCAGGAAAAGTAATGGCTCAAAACTTTTAATAAAGCCTCATTTTTCCTGAGTGGTTACGGAATGGTAAGTGGTTTCTGTGTCGTGATCCAAGTACGTGATTTAGCATTAAATGCACTTAAGATCATCTGACCTATGTGTGTGTGTGTGTGTGTGTGTGTGTGTGTGCGTGCGTGCGTGCGTGCGTGTGTGTGTGGGTAAAGAAAAGTATATTGGAGTACATCTTTTAACCTGAAACCTGTGACGATTAAAGTAAATCTGAATAATTTAAATATTCTATAATACGATAATGTATGTTTCAACTCTTACTCCCATCCTATTTGTTTGTTTGTTCATGTTAAAGCATATTATTTAATAACTACTGCTGTCCCCATCCATCGTGAACAGAGCAGACTAGAGAACATGGGGGTGCAGTTGCAGATAGAATACGGTTTTTATGCAAAACTAGGCAGAAAAACAGACTCAAAGTAGCAAGACTAGGCCTGAACAGGTTTGTGTGTGATCATGTGATGTGTGTGTCAAAAGTCAGTTAACTGAGATCTGTGTAGGTGTTGCTGAGAAGTGTAGTGCAAGGCAGGTGTGTTGTTGAAACGGGCTGACGATGTGGCAGGTGTATCCTTGCCTCACACCCAGTGTGTCATGGATAGGCTTCAAGTCAGTTGAAATCCTAAACAAGACAAAAGGTGTTCAATTCACAGCACACACACACACACACACACACACACACACACACATCAAGCTGGTGAACATGCATATATGATTCAATCCTTGATTAGTGCACTTGGTATATAATTAGCTCCCACCCACAAAGTGACTCGGGAGCTATAGGAATGGGTTCCGTCCATCCATCTGTCTGTCCGTCTGTCCTTCACACTTTAGCTTCCGGACATTTAATTTCCACGCGCTGAAGCTGGGGCTTTCAGACTTTTTATGCTATGAGTGCTAGGATGCGTTTGTGTGAGTGACCTTGACCTACTTTTCAAGGTCACGGAGGCAAAACTGTATATTATGTTTCCGGACATTTACTTGCCGCGCCCTGAAGCTGGGGCGTTTACACTTGCTATGCTTGTCCTATATTGGCATATTATGAAATGGTCCTTTTGGTGGGACCATCTGGACCCCCGTGGTCTATTTTGCATTGTTTCATTGTTGCAATCAAAGTCATACAACACATTATGCATGTTTGAGTATTGCATCATGCACACATCCATCACCTAAAACTTTGAGTCTGAGTCAATTTAAGTCTATAAAGCTGTTGTTCCTCGACACACTCTTCCTCTGCTCTGACATTACACAGTTCGGCTCAGTCATATAATCTTTAAGGTACTTACAAAAGGTTTGAATTGTTTTTTCCAATGAACATGTGCTTTCTGAGAGTTTAATGCGAGAACTGTTTCCCACTGGATCCATTCTCTTTTCCATTTGCTTAAACTTTTGTTCTGAAAAGGCAGATCCCCATTTACAGCATGCACTTACTGACAAATCTAATTTCCTCTAGTCGGTCAGGGAAAAAATGTCTTATCTTAAGCCCCATTTTGATTCAATCTAAAGTGCACAGCTGGCTAGATCATCCCAACCAATCAAGATTGGAAATTGGATTCTGAAGAGTCATGTGACGTGATACGTCCCGTGGAACATAATTTATGATTTAAGAAAAATGCACTGCAGCTCTATTGCTGTGTGTGATAATGCATCATACATAACCTGTCCGTAGCGAGATACACATACACACACATAACAAGATAACAGCATTTTAGGGATACCTATATGGCCTGGTAAATGTAATGTGTATAGGTACACCACAATCTCAATATGTTCTTATACATTTAAGTCAAGCGTAGCTGAGTTCATGTGAAAGAGAAAAAAGGAGTAGCTTTAGCGCAGCTCTGCGTTCTCATTCAGCAGTCAGATAAATGAGAAGTGGTTCTGAGATAATGAGCTACTTTAGTGTGTTCTGGGTGGTAATTGCCTCGGCTGGTGTGTGAAGATCAAGGCCGCTCTATGTCTCAGTGTCACTGTCATCCTGTTTCACACCTGTTGTGTGTGCCTGCAGGAATCATGCTTCTGCTGAAAAATGTTTTTTTTTTTTCTTTTTTTTTTTTTTTAATAGGAAAAAAATAGGAATATTTAATTCTCATGCAGATATATTTTCTGAAATCCCGCTGATGATTTTTCACAGCTAGCATGTTTGCACCACAAGCACAATGAGTCATTTTGCTTATGAACACGTCAGATTTCTGTCTCTAACACACAGCATCTCTTACATGCACACACACCAGCAGTAGACTGTCAGGTGTTGAAGGAAAGGACATCCCATCCCCCCATCTTATCTCATCCATCTTGGCTTTTCTTCAGTTCACTTATCTGAGAGAGAGAAAAAAGGAGCATCACTTGTAGTCACATCTGATTATAAAGAGACAGAGGAACGATAGTTGCTGTCGAAGGCAGACAGTGTTGTGATATACTGTGATTGTGAACTGCACATCATGTTAGGTAATGCTGTTTATTTCACACTTTACATTTCATACTTGTTATGAAATACTGACGATTGCTGTCAGGTTTGGGTAAATGTGCTCATCACAAGTTTATTTTTGGCAGGAATGCTGAATGTGAAAGAACGATGATGTCCAGATATTATAGAATGTAAATGGCAAAATAACATCTTGTGTCTACAGTCATGTGAAAAAATAAGTACATCCCTGAAAACTGTTGATTTTTTTTTTTTTTTTTTTTTTAAGAAATTTAAACAAAGAAACATTTCATATTATTTGATACAGGGCTTACATACAAAAATTATATATTCCAACAAATGACACCTAATATTTACATTTAAAAAAACAAAAACTGGATCTGTCACATGAAAAAATAAGTACACCCTTACAGTGGGTGTGGAAAAGAATCACATCTCTTTAATATAAATATACATCATTCATTCATTCCTTTTTTAAGCTGCTTAATCCTAATTAGGGTCGCGGGTAGGCTGACACCCACCTCAGCCGACTCTGGATGAAGGTGGGGTACACCCTCAACAGCTCGCCAGGCCATCAAAGGACAACAATTACACACCATTCACACTCTTACTCCCAACTTGGGGCAATTTGGAACAGCCAATTAGCCTATGATGCATGCTTTTGGATTGCGGGAGGAAACCCACGCAAGCACGGAAAGAGCATGCAAACTCAACACAGAAACGCCCAAGACCGGGAATCAAACCCAGGCCTCTTGCTATGAGGTTAACGTGCTAACTACTGTGCCACTGTGCCGCCTTACACACACACACACACACACACACACACACACACACACACACACACACACACACACACACACACACACACACACATATATATAAGTAGAGTTTTAGTACTGTAAAAAGCACACATCGTAACAGCATCGCAACGCAGACGAGCTCCCAGAGCAAGCAGGTGCAGAGCCTAAGAGCTGTGTAACAGCATCTCTTTAAACCCTATTCAGAATTTTAGTACTTTGTGAAAAGATAATGAAAACCAAAACAAGAAACTAAAATACGATTTTGATAGTTTATGTTGACATATTTTAACCATGACAGACTGGTCAGGTGAGGTTTCTGCTTGTAGCTGAGGTAATAAGCACTGTGGAGTGTTTTAGCAGAGTTGGAGTTTAGAAGGCTACATGGATGGAAGATGTACACTAATTCGAAAGTTTAGTATAAACTACGATAAGATGTTTGTAGTTTATATTTGCATTTTGTAACTGATCAGATTGATCAGGTGAACTGTGTGCTTTCAGAGAAACTAAGGGAGCAGAGATCTGTATGTGCTGTGGCGCTAACGGGGGTGATTTAACATTTTCATTCAGAGGTTAACCTGTATATGACATGAGCACAGAAGTAAACCGGTTCTGTGAAGGTGTACTTGCACACCGATTCAAAATTTCAGTATATACTACATGGAAATACAAGAAAAACAAACCAAAACTAGATTTGTATGGTTTGTTTTTCCATTTTAAATTTTGATGATGATGATGATGCTTAAAACTGTGTCTGTCATTTTGATTCAAGCATTATCCACTCTGAATAATGATTTGTAATACCGAGATAGAGGACCAATCAGATTGCACCATTCCCATGTAGCATACACTTACAGGCATTAGTATATGCTACATGGGAACAGTGCAAACTGTCAGGGGATAAAAAAAAACCACACATTATCCCAAGTGCATAATACTTGAATCAAAATGATGGACACCACATGTCACTGTCAGTTGGAGCAAGCTGTGTCATCATGCTTTAAAATGGAAAAATAAACCATAAGCATCTCATTTTAGTTTATTTTTCTTGAGTTTACACAAAGCATATACTTAAACCTCTGAAAGAAAATGTGTGATAAGTTCACCTGTGTCCATAAAAATGAAAATAAATAAATAAATAAAATGGTGTGCTTGCTTGCTTATGTTTCCATGTAATATATACAAAAACAATTATTCACCTCAGGCTCTGTGGATATTGCTGAATAGTCCACCTCACCTTCTTATTTAATAATTGTTATTTATGGAGGAATATTCTAAACACTTACCCACTCACTCACTAACTCACTCACTTACTCAACTATTTAATCCTATTAGGGTCACAGGGAGGCCGAGCCCATCTCAGCCGCCATTCAGCATATACGAGGTACATCCTGAACAGCTTGCCAGACCACCGCAGGACCAACGCACACACAACCATTCACACTCACACCCAGGGTCAATTTGGAACAGCCAATTAGCCTAATGTGCATGTCTTTGGACTGTGGCAGGAAAGCGGAGAGCTTGGGACTTGAACCCAGGACCTTCTTGCTGTAAGGCGGATGTGCTGACCACTACATCACCGTGACACCCTATATATATAAATATAAAGCCAAAATAAATAATACGATAATCAGAAGATCAGAATTCCAAAAGCTGCTGTATCATCTTACATTTGCTGTGAATTTAAAAGATTGTTACTGAAGTGTTTTAGAGACATGATTTATAATCAGCATTGGATTGCATTTCCTAAGTAATTTATCCAATAGCAGAAGTGATGGAGAAAAGAATCCCAGAACTTGTCAAAAGCTCCAGACTTATAACCTTTTCTTTTGTAGCTGCATACCTTATCCTCTTACGTTCACCATTAATGATTGAATGCTATAAAATTCATAACTGAATAATAAATCTAGCAATATAAGGGGTTAAAAGAAGTGTGGTGAAAAGGAAAGTATTCTTTGGTTACACCGACAGATGGATTGCCTCCAAAGCTGCTTTATTGGGTCAAAGGAGCATCAGAGCCAAAAAAACGTCTCCGCATTCCCTCTCTCTCTCTCTCTCTCTCTCTCTCTCTCTCTCTCTCTCTCTCTCTCTCTTTCTGCTTTAAATTAAAGTCTCCTCTGGACACAAACAAGAAAGACTGTGTGTGTCTGCATTCACTACTTCACTTCATCCACTCAACTGATGCATGACTGGCATATCTTTGGCTAAACTTGAGTTGTTTGCACAAACCTGGTAAAGCACATCTCTCTCTCTCTCTCTCTCTCTCTCTCTCTCTCTCACACACACACACACACACACACACAGTCAGGTCACGGCTTTGAAATAAAACCATGTATTGGAATCAAGCAGCAAGTTTCTATCAGCCAGTCACAATTTCCTGTGCTCTGTATCAACACGCAACCTTACATATACCGTATATATATTTCCATGGGGAGTTTACATGTTCCTCCCATGCTTGTGTGGGTTTCCTCTGGGTACTCCGGTTTCTTCCCACAGTCCAAAGGTATGCACTTTAGGCTAAGTGGCTGTTCCAAATTGCTTCTAGGTGTGAGTGTGAGTTTGAATGGTTGTGTGTGTGTTTCCTTGTGATGGAATTGCGAGCTATTCAGGGTGTACCCTACCTTCACCCAGAGCCGGCTCCAGCCCCAATCACCCCCCCCCCCACAATAAATACATATATAAACACAGGAAGTGATTCGTTTATTTATTTTTATGAATGATTAATCATCAGCCGGTTGACTGTTTGACTTTGATAACATGAAAGCAACTTGTCATAGTTTCCTTTTCTTGGACCAGGAGTCCACATCGTGAAGAAGCCTGACCCTAGCACAATATTTCTGGCTCATAAATTCAACTGCTAAGTGCCAGCCCCTAATAATTTCTAGCAAATAATCTGGTGGGCTCCTAAGCAGGCTATCTTAAAAAAAAGAAAGAAAGAAAAAAGAAAGAACAAGAAAGAAGAAGAAAAAAAAGGAAACTCATATTCAGTTTCACTGCCAGATTTAAATGAATGGTTCATCCAAAGCTTACAATTACCAGGTACTGTAGTGCAAACTACGTGCGAAAATATCACATGATTACCTTAAATTACACCATTTGGTTCAGGAATTGCATTATCACAATTAGGGATAAATCCACATTTGAAAGTAAAATACATGAATAACATATAAATCAAGAGATTTTATTTCAGTGAGAAGAAAAGAAGAGCCAGGCTGAAGTTTAGTAAAGACCATAAGAATCTGACTGTAGAGGACTGGAGTAAGAATATCTTTTTTTGATGAATCCAGTTATTAGCTTGTCCCATCAACTGGTCATCTGGTGCTTAAACAGAGACCTGGAGAGGCTTAGAAACCACAGTGTCTCGCGTCCATTGTGAAATTTGATGGAGGATGGGTGATGATCTGGGGATGCTTCAGCAAGGCTGGAATGGAGCAGATTTTTGTTTATGAAGGATGCATGAATCCAAAAATTTACAAGCCTATCCTGGAGGAAGACCTGCTTCCTTCTGCACTTACATTCATTTTCAAAGTCGCTTATTTCTAATTAGGGTTGCGGGGACCGACTCTCAGCCAACTCGGCGAAGGCGGGGTACACCCTGAAGAGCTCGCCAGGCCACTGCAGGGCCAACACTCACACAACCATTCACACTCACTCTCACACCTAGGGGCGATTTAGAACAGCTCAATAGCCTACTGTGCATGCTTTTGGACTGTGGGAGGAAACCGGTATACCTGGAGGAAACCCACGAAACACGAGGAGAACATGCAAACTCCACACAGAAACACCCGAGCCCAGGAATCGAACCCAGGACCTTCTCGCTGTGAGGCAAACATGCTAACCACTGCACCACCGTCTGCACTGACAATGTTCCCCAAGTCTGAGGATTGGGTTCTTCAGCAGAACCATGCTCCATGCTGCACAGACAGCTCAATCAAGGTGTGGATGAAGGACCACAAGAGACCTTCACCAAACCTATGGAATGTGATCCAGTGGAAGATTAATGGTCACAAGCCATTAAGCAAAGCTGAACGGATTGGGTTTTTATATCAGGAGTGGATCTAAGTGACAATATCTTTATGTGGAATTTTGGGGAGCAGGGTGGGGTAGTGGTTAGCACGTCCGCCTCACAACAAGAAGGTCCTGGGTTCAAGTCATCAACTTGGGTGTTTCTGTGTGGAGTTTGAATGTTCTCTTCAGTGTAAAGACATTCACATTAGGATGACTGGCTGTTCCAAATTGCCCCTAGAGTGTGAGTTTGGATGGTAGTGTGTGTTGCCCTGCTGTTCAGGGTGTACCTCGCCTTCACCCAGTGTTGGCTGAGACAGGCTCCCTGCAAGCCTAGAAGGGTTAAAAAACTGATTGTGTGTGTGTGTGTGTGTGTGTGTGTGTGTGTGTGGGTGTGTGTGTGTGTGTGCGAAAGAGAGAGAGAGAGAGAGAGAGAGAGAGAGAGAGAGTGAGAGTGCATGTAAGAGAGAGGGGGAGATAGAGAGAGAGAGAAAGAGAGAGACTGTATGTGTGTGAGAGAGAGAGACAGAGTCTGTGTGTGAGAGAGAGAGAGAAAGAGAGAGAGTGTATGTGTGTGAGAGAGTGAGAAAGAGTGCATGCGTGTGTGTGAGAGAGATCGAGAGAGAAAGAGAGAGTGAGTGGGTGTGTCAGAGAGAGAGAGAGAGAGAGAGAGAGAGAGAGAGAGAGAGAGAGTGTGTGTGAGAGAGTGAGAATGACTGTGAGAGAGGGAGAGAGAAAGAGTGTTTGTGTATGTGTGTGTGGGTGTGTCAGAGAGAGAGAGAGTGTGTGTATGTGTGTGTGTGTGAGAGAGAGAGAGAGAGTGTTTGTGTGAGAGAGAGAGTGTGTGTGTGTGAGAGAGAGTGCATGTGTGTGTGTGAGAGAATGTATGTGTGTGTGTCAGAGAGAGAGAGAGAGACAGTGTGTGTGTGTGTGTGTGTGAGAGAGAGAGAGACTATCTGAA
>JAQMYF010000006.1:27978765-27996096 GCA_030014195.1 Neosilurus mollespiculum
TCAGTTCTGTTCTCCAGTTCTGTTCTTCAGTTCTGTTCCTCAGTTCTGTTCTTCAGTTCTGTTCCTCAGTTCTGTTCTTCAGTTCTGTTCTCCAGGTCTGTTCTTCAGTTCTGTTCCTCAGTTCTGTTTTTCAGTTCTGTTCCTCAGTTCTGTTTTTCAGTTCTGTTTTTCAGTTCTGTTCCTCAGGTCTGTTCCTCAGGTCTGTTCCTCAGTTCTGTTCTCCAGTTCTGTTCCTCAGGTCTGTTCTCCAGTTCTGTTCTTCAGTTCTGTTCACCAGGTCTGTTCTCTAGTTCTGTTCTTCGGTTCTGTTCTTCGGTTCTGTTCTCCAGTTCTGTTTTCCAGTTCTGTTCTCCAGTTCTGTTCTTCAGGTCTGTTCTCCAGTTCTGTTCTCCAGTTCTGTTCTCCAGTTCTGTTCTTCAGTTCTGTTCCTCAGTTCTGTTTTTCAGTTCTGTTCCTCAGGTCTGTTCTTCAGTTCTGTTCTTCAGTTCTGTTCCTCAGTTCTGTTCCTCAGTTCTGTTCCTCAGTTCTGTTCTCCAGTTCTGTTCTTCAGTTCTGTTCTCCAGTTCTGTTCTCCAGTTCTGTTCTCCAGTTCTGTTCTCCAGTTCTGTTCCTCAGTTCCGTTCCTCAGTTCTGTTTTCCAGTTCTGTTCTTCAGTTCTGTTCCTCAGTTCTGTTTCTCAGTTCTGTTTCTCAGTTCTGTTCTTCAGTTCTGTTCCTCAGTTCTGTTCCTCAGTTCTGTTCTCCAGTTCTGTTCCTCAGTTCTGTTCCTCAGTTCTGTTCTCCAGTTCTGTTCTCCAGTTCTGTTCTCCAGTTCTGTTCTCCAGTTCTGTTCCTCAGTTCTGTTCCTCAGTTCTGTTCTTCAGTTTGATGAAGGTTTGATCAAGGTTTGAAATCCAGCATTTTTTAAATCATGCCTTATAATTAGGATAATTCATCATAATTAATGATAATCCTAAATTATCCTTCCTTCTTGTTGATGTGTGGTCGTTTGCTGTGTGGCTTGTTTGTTTGTTTGTTTGTTTGTTTATATATGCATTTAACATTTTTGGAAGCTGAATTAATTCAGGAGCAGCCAAAACTGCACGGTGCACAATTCTTTTACTACTAATAATGATGGTGATGGTGATGATAATAATAATAATAATAATAATAATAATAATGACGATGATGATGATGATGATGATGCTTTTAGGTTTGCTTTATTTCTACTGTTGATGGTGTTTCAAGCGGGCGTGTGCAGGATGCCACCATTATATTTAGTTACAGGTGCAATTGGATCTTAGACTGAGTTGCTGCTTGGTTAAGACCGACAGTCATTAAAGCATTAAAGTCTCTTGGTGTGTGTGTGTGTGTGTGTGTGAGAGAGAGAGAGAGAGAGAGAGAGAGAGAGAGAGAGAGTCAGTGCTCCCATGCTGTTCATGGCAAGCCGACAATTAATTAATGAATACCTACAGTGCAGAATTAACAGTTCCTGCCTGCAGATAGAATTAAATAGACTGTAGATGTGACTTCAACTCTGTGTCTCGTGTCTTTGTTGTGTCTGGTCCATCATGATTATTTGGATCATGTTAAACAAAAACCTAGATGATGAATAAAGTTTGAATTCTGCATCCTAGACAAATTGGTGTAAACAGAGTGCAGATTGTATTCTGTACAATCCATTAAAATTATATCACCCTTAAAGCTTGTCGTTTTGTGGAAACACTTCACAGTTTCATGTAGGAACAGAAATGTTGAACCATTCTAGGAAGCCAGGTACCCTTATTTTGCCAAAGAACTAGTTTTTTCTTCCAAAAAGCCAGTACATGTTGCACATAACCCTTCTGCAACCAATCTACTATTACAATGTGTAATTAACTATTCAAAAGAGATCTGTTTGAGTAAAGGGAACAACCAAATTTGGATTAAAATTGTTCTACTTCTGATATTTAATAAGGCATCAGATTCCAAAAGACAATGTAACCTGTCTGAGCATCCATCCCTCCACCACCCCCACCCCCTTGCTCTTTGTCCTTTGCAGGGCTGACTGTCAGTCCATTATTTTGGACACAATGCTTGTGCAGAACATGAGGGATTTGTTTTTGGGGACCCTTCTGGTTTCTGTCTTCTCAGCTGTATCAGTCCAGAGCAACCAATTTGCGTCTCTGTCACCTCTGTCAGCTCCCCGGATCTACCTGTCCTTTAAAGGTAAGCTATACAAGCCTGGTGGAATTCTGTTAAAAATACTAAAATAATTTTAAAAAATGACTAAAAACACACACCCCTCATCCTAATAAGGAGCATTCATAGCTTTTATGCAAATTCATACAATGTGGATGTAACGCTCGTGAGACTATGCATGATACTTCCCTGCTTAAGGGTTTAGATTTGCCACACTTCTGACGTTTCTGATTTATGACTTTTTCCAATCTGGAAGCTATTGGTGCGGTTATGTCGTCCGAGGAAGCTGCAATATTCAGTGGTTTCCTGTTTCAATTGGTTGTGCAACTGCTTAGTAGGCTGCTTCTTGGCAAGAGACGCCGCTGCTTGGATCGAGATCGTGTGGGAAACATGCAATATTAGTTAGCACTTGCCGTGTTTTCAGGCTGCAGTACAATCAAGGCCACACTCCACACACTTCTCACACATGGGTGATGAGTGTGTATTTCCTAGCCATTATGCTTCTGCTCCATTTCCGTAGCTTGTGTTTCTGTGGTCAGAGCCATCTTCTGTAACAGAGTTTAGGTTTCTTTGGGTTTGTGGGTAAACTGCGGAGCATGACAGCTCCCTTCTTATTCTTATATTCCTCTAATTCTCAGTCAGTCAATTGGTCTAGTATTGTAGTTGATGCTACTGCTTTCGCTTCACTAGTTTATGTTTAAGTTTTATGTTCGTGATGTACTTTAATTGGTGTTTTACTCTAACTTGTGGTTTGGGGGAGGTTCTATACTCTGACCACAATGAGCCAGTTTACCGCCTGGTTGATTTCAGCAATGCACTTTCTTCAAATATTTTTGCATTTCGAGATTTTCTTCTGTAGACACATTTCTTGCATGATAATAAATTTCATCCAACAGTCTGGAGTGCACATGACCAGTCACATGATGTGTAGGTTTTTTTTTGTTTTTTTTTTAATCTTTATAAGATATTAAATGGGTTTAAAAGTAATCATGTGTTATTTTAAAATAATGTCCCATAGTCTAGATGTAACAAATGCAAGCGATAAAAACGTAAGATTTAAGAGTTGCTGTTGAGACGATTCAGCACGGAGCATTCCCTTTCTAAGGCATGACGGAAGAAAGGCTGCTGTTCTAATCTCGTCTGCTGAGACAGTTTATTTAAATGGTGACTGGAACATGTGCTGTTATGGCTTGTTGCTTCTGCAGGTTTCCTTTGTCTCTTTTTGTCCGTCCAGTTCGGCCTTTTTTCCGCCTCCCGAGTTGACATGGAAATATGAAGCTTTTGCTCACGTGACCAAAATATAGCATCATATCCCAAAATATATATCCGAGAACATACTAGTTACATGTGTTCAAGGGCCAACACAGCTTGGCAGCAGGCATGAAGAATTTCTCACAGGAGAGTCTGGAAATTTTCACTAGACTGCCCTGTTACTAAAAGAGGCAGATATAAATGACTAAAGCTAAAGATATGAGATACTGAATGTGTGTTTTGTGATATATGCCTTTTAGGGTTGTTGGGTTTGACACATTCAGTCTGTTTTTCACTTTAAAAAGACATTTCTGTAAAAGTTTAGCTAATTATTTATGTCAGGAACAACCATTATACACACTTTTAACCAAAAAAATAGCAAAAAAAAAAAAAAAAAAACCATAGACTTTGGCCATTCTTATCTGCTCTCAGTGTTGACCTTAGGATTGTTGAACTGCTCACTTAAACATGTCACTAGTGAGCAAAAGGGGGTTATGACATGTTGAGTACGACGTCATCTTTTGCATGCCGTGTAGCTCTGGAGTTCTCTCTCAACAATAATGAGGTGTGTTCTTCATGGATAAAAAAATACATTTTAATCTCAGTAATCTGACTTTGATTAGTCCAACTCTGGCAAAGAAAACGAGATGCTTTTAGGAGATTATCCTTTGCTATCACTCCCATCAACATGCACACAGACGTCTAGCGACCATACTGCATCACCAACGCGTGTGTGTGTGTGTGTGTGTGTGTGTGTGTATATATGTGTGTGTGTGTGTGTGTGTAACTGAAAACTGACTCGACCCTTAACGAAGAGGGACCCTGCCAGGTCAAGTCAGTTTTCGTCTCGGGTGGCGTCGGCAAATTGAGAAGGGAGAGATGCCACTGTCTTTTCACATTACATGCTGTCTGGGCCAGCGGTACGTCCCAGGAAGCCACGATAAATCACATCTGAAGCTTAAGGTCTAGGGCTCCTATTTACAGGCGTTTCAATCCCTCTATCATCTCACCGCCAGCTCAAATTTAGGTTTGTGCCTCCGTGTGCTTTTTCTCTTCATGTACATTCTTGCTTTCTTTCCTCTTTCTGTACCCTAACACACGTTCTCACTCCCCCCTTTCCTTGCTTCCTCTTTCTGTTTCCAGAATCCACTTTATTTTTGCTCAGAGATTGCCCAGAGGACTTTCAGCACCCCACTGCGACCTAAGAGGGTGTGCGTCCATGTAACCACTCAGTTTTGACATGCTGGTGGATTTATGGACATGTTTCTGCATATCATATCCATAATGGTTAGGAAAACACCTTAAGGCATATTCAACAGTTTGGCAGGGAGAATGTTGTGCTTGAGATTGCAAGCACTGCTTCGAGCAAAGCTTGTGCATATTGTTTTAAATTGAATTCCAGCACTCGGAATCTTCAGCGAGGAGAAGACTCACAGCAGAATTTCGATATGTATTCTTGAAAAGGCAGCGTGGAGCTTCACACAGATGTTTGCAATGTGTCCAGGGTGATGCATAGATTATCATAATGAAAGACTTGCTTGCTGCTGCGTTTCTTTCTTAAGTGCTTGTCTAAGTGTGTAAGTGTTTCTGGCTTCTCCATTGTAAGCTTTTAATGTGTGCTGCAGCCTGAGCTTGCTTAAGTGCACTGTCTGAACCATGTTGTATGTGAAGGTCCCTATTGTTTTTTTTAAGGCGTGGGAGTGTTGAAGCCACCGCTGTATTATCATCTGAGATATGGGATATGTGAGAAATTGAAGGAATGACCGCACAGACTCTCAGACTGACGCTGGGTCTGAAATCACTCTGTCACTCATTTGTTCAATATTTACTCTTTAGACTGTTCCGTATAGAGTATTATATGTGGCAGAAGTAAATGTTCTTAAAACTCAGGATTTCGACCTGTTATTATATAAAACATTTACACAGTTCAAATCAACTTCCAACCTAAAACCACAAAAAAAACAAAAAACAAAAAAAAAACAAAGCATACATTTTAAAAGCTGAAAGAAATCATTGTGCCACTAAGTGTAGAAGTGTGGTATTATGGTGCATTATGGGTAATAATGCAGTGCACTTTGGCATGGTGGTGTAGTGGTTAGCATGCCCGCCTCACAGCACGAAGATCCTGGGTTTGAGTCCCAGGGCTCGGCGACGGTGTTTCTGTGTGGAGTTGGATGTTCTCCCTGTCCTTGCGTGGGTTTTCTCTGGGTACTTCCGTTTCCTCCCACAGCCCAAATACATGCACATTAGGCTAACTGCCTGTTTTAAATTACCCTTAGGTGTGTATGTGTGTGTGTTAGTGTGAATGGTTGTGTCTCAGTTGGCCCTGCAATGGTCTGGCGACCTGTTCAGGGTGACCTGTTCAGCCCACTGTGGGCTAAGATAGGCTTCAGCCTCCCTGGGACCCCAATGGGATTAATCGGTTCAGGAAATGAGTGATGAATGATTGAATGCAGTGCACAGTTCAAAGAATATAAATTTTTCATAAGAAAGCAAACATTGCAAAGAAGTCTGTACTGTAGATAGGGTATATAGCGAAAAGAGAATAAAGTTAGGTAAGTTGCATAAGTATACAGTGTACAAAAGATGACTTTGTCATTTTGTGTAGATCTAGAAGATATGAGGGACTCTACAGAGGTGTGTGTGTGTGTTTGTGTGTGGGTGTGTGTGTCAGCCCCAAATAGCCCACTGATGTGTGGTGCAGGCAAGATAAGGACTGATAATAGAATTATAGATTTCTGGCAAAAGCTGCTTAAGGTTTTTGCCCTTTAACGGTTTGTTATCTAAGAGAAGTGATCAGCCTTAACGGTGCTTAGGGACAGTTTAAAACTTTTTCTCTTGCATGTAGTACCACCCCTTGTCTCTTTGACTGCAAAGCCCATTAAAAAGCACATTTTATTTATTTTGAGTCCCCCTTTTAAAAGTATTGGAGCAGCAAGGTCCAGTCTTGGAGTTTGCTATACGCTGACCTTTGGGTTTGAGATCAGTAGATGGATATGAGATAGTGGATCATCATTTCAGCTCATATTTACTGATATTCATGTTTAGATATGGTAGTAAACTACGCATCTGGTGCCTTTTGGTGGTAGACCACACGATTTGTTTATGTAAGCAAAAGTACTGGAACACACACTCACTCACTCAATTGCAGAACTGCCTAATCCTACCACTGGAGACACGGAGAGGCTGGGGCCTATCTCAGCCAACACTGGGTAAAGGCGGTGTACACCCTGAAGACTCGTCAAACCATGAGTAGGGCAGGGCAACACACATCCATCCATCACACTCACAGTGCATATCAGGAGCAATTTGGACATGCCAATCTCTGTACTGTAGAAGGAAACCAAAGTATCCGGAGGAAACCCACGCAAGTGAAGGGAGAACATGAAAACTCCACAAAGAAATGTCTAAGCCCAGGAATTGAACCCAGGACCTTCTTGCTGTGAGGCGGATGTGCTAACCAGTGTGCCACCATGCCGTCCTGTAATGGAACAGAAAGTCTAAAATTAATGAAAGTGTAATTTTGTTGGATATTGAATATTCAGTTGCATATCCTTTGCTTGCAATAAAGGCATCAAGTTTCTGAGTCAGTGACATCATCAAACAATGCATTGGAGTCACACACTCTTAATTTCTTTGTGAATGTCAATCTGTCCTTCCCATTCTTACTGCTGATGAGTGGTTTGTGGTATAGTATTGAACTGGCCTCTATATTTCTGCTACCAAAGACTTTTTCTAATGGAGGAGTGTGATACCTTCATCCCAGTACTGTTGAGGTTGCTGGTGATGTCACTGACTGTGGCTTTTGGGTTTTCTTTCACTGCCCTCAGAATGTTTCTCTCATCTGTTTTCATTGGCTGACCTGTTGAATGTCTGGTTGTACACCATTGGTTTGTGTCTTCACGTGATTCTAAATCATTGTATTGGCTATGTGCAATGACTTGAAATGATTCCCCCTCTTTTCTCATCTTCAAAATGGTTTGCATTTCTTTCATAGGCAGCTCTCTGGTCTTCATGTTGGTTTATCCTTTTTAACAAGAAATGCAGTCTTTACAGGTGAAACCCAGAGTACACACCAAGTGAAACCATTCAGGCGCATTTAACTGTTTAAAATTTCAGTTTAACAGGGCATACATGTGCAACTAATCCACCCGTCAGTCACGTGTCCCAATATTTCTGATCACTTGCAAAATGGCGGCATCATGGTGGCGCAGTGGTTAGCACGTCTGTCTCACAGCAAGAAGGCCTGGGTATGATTCCCGGGCTTGGTGAGACCGTTTCTGTGTGGAGTTTGCATGTTCTCCCCGTGCTTGTGTGGGTTTCCTCCCACAGTCCAAAAACTTTTTGTGGCTGTGCCAAATCGCCCCTAGGTGTGAGTGTGAATGGTTGTGCGTGTGATGGCCTGGCGAGCTGTCCAGGGTGCACCTCGCCCTCGCCCAGAGTTGGCTGAGATGGGCGCCGGCCTCCCCACGACCCTAATTAGGATTAAGCGGCTTTGAAAATTAATGAATTAATTCAGAAAATGGCTAAAACACGGGGGGTGGTTCTGTCGGCGGTTCAACACAGTTCCAAACTGTGTTGTATTGACATTGTCTTGACACCATGATGACGTTCGTCTTTGACCGGCACTAATCGCCATAAACCGCGAGGTTTTCCAAATGTCTAAAATTTCACAAAACTGTGTATTACACTGTCCTGGCAAAAAAAAAAAAGCCTTGCACACTGTAATATTTTCATGGAGAGCATTTAGCCTTGATAAGAGCATGTAATCTCCATGGCATTGTTGCTCCATTTGGTCGGTCGAGGCTCAGCAACATTAATGAAGCAATAAATGAAGTCAGCTGATGAGCTGAAGGTGCTGAATGAGCAGGTTATCATATCAGTGGACTTTTTCTTCCCTGATGGCACGGATATAAAATGGAGACTCGAATAATGAGCGAGTGGTTCAGGGAGCACGAGGAATCATTTTCACATATGTATTGGCACCCCAGAGTTCTGACCTTAACCTTATTGAAAGATTTCGGGATGTGCTGGAGAAGACTCTATGGAGTGGTTCAGTTTTTCCCTCATCGATTCAAGACGTCGGTGAGAAATGAACCCGACACTGGATGGAAATAAATGTTATGTTGCTTAAATTTGTTGAAACAATGGCATGGAGATTACGTGCTGTAAGGAAGGACTGGAAAGGTGGAATAACAACATTGTAGTGTAAGCAGTGTGCCTTGTATCTTTCTTGCAGCTACCCATTACAGCCTATTCACACCACAGTTCCACCTACTGCCTTTGCCACACTGTTGTCATTTTAAGAATCACCCCCGTGCAAGGCTGTTTTGCCACACCGCTGTCTTATATCACCATCAGAATTGCCAGCATGTGAGGCATGTTTTAGATGTAAATATTTGGAAATGTAAGCTGAGACTCTGGTCTATGATTATATATTCAACTTTCCATCAAAAACCAAAATGTTTTCAGGGTATGGCATAAAAAAAATACTTATGACATTGCCGTTTCAATACTTTTGGAGGAGACTTGTGTAAGTATTTGTATTTGTATTGTGCTGCTTATTTGTGACTCTACAACAGGACCGGTCTGCCTCTCAGCTCACAGAATAAATGATTTATTATCCCTCGGCAGTGTAGCAAGCTCTAATAGGCTTAGGCAGAATACACCACCTAGGGTTTACATCTGTGACCCCAGAAGGGCAGTGTGTGTGTGTGTCTGTGTGTGTGTGTGTCTGTGTGTGTGTGTGTCTGTGTGTCTGTGTGTCTGTGTGTGTGTGTGTGTGTGTGTGTGTCTGTGTGTCTGTGTGTCTGTGTGTGTGTGTGTGTGTGTGTGTGTGTGTGTGTGTGTGTGTGTGAAATTGGGGTCCACGGTTTACATGTCTGACCTTATCAGGCCATTATGTTTGTGTGTGTTTGAATTTAAGGGGCACCAATTTCTAATTTTCCAAGTGCATAATTTCGGAAAACAGAGTACCCACAGGAAACCCACACAAGCACAGTGAGAACATGCAAACTTCACCGTTGGCGAGCCCAGAATTCAAACTCAGGACCTTCTTGCTGTGAGGCGGACGTGCTAACCACTACACCACCGTGCCGGTCCACTCAAAATATTATTTTGTAATAATAGAGGGGTGGCACAGTGGTGTAGTGGTTAGCACGTCCGCCTCAAAGCAAGAAGGTCCTGAGTTTGAGTTCTGGGCTTGGCAAGGGTGTGTCTATGGGGAGTTTGCATGTTCTCCCCGTGCTTGTATGGGTTTCCTCTGTGTACTCCGGTTTTCTCCACAGTCAAAAGACATACACATTAGGCTAATTGGCTGTTCCAAATGAACCCTAGTTGTAAGTGTGATGGGTGTGTGTGTGAGTGTGTTGGCCCTGCAATGATCAGGTGAGCTGTATGGGGTGTACCCCACGTTTGCCCTTTGTCGGCTGAGATAGGCTCCAGCCTCCCTGCAACCCTAGTAGGATTAAACGGTTCAGCAAATGAATGAATGAATGAATGAATGAATGTAATAATAGAGTGATATTGTTGTACTCAGTATTCAGTACTTTTCGGAACCGCTTAATCCTACTAGGGTCACAGGGAGGCTGGAGCCTATGTCAGCCGAATCTAATGGCACGGTACACCCTGAACATAGAGTGGCCATGTTTAGGATAAGACAAATCTAGTTTTAGCATTGTTACATTGAGTTACATGGCCTGTGTCATCATGTAGTTAAAAAAACAACAACAACTCTTCATATTTTTGTCTTTTTTGTTGTGGTTGTTGTTTCTCTTTGTTGCATCACTTCTTGATTGACAGACCAACATTTCCACTTCAAAAATATTTAGATGATTAGTTTTTATTTTAGGCTTGATGAATTTTATTCATATTTTCAAAGTTACCATAAAAGAGCTGAATATAAATCCTCAGTCTCTCTACTCGGGTCTCTGGAACACATTGGGCAGGCAATTGACAGCACCAATAGCCCTTCACACCTCCAATTATCCTAATTCTCTGTGTATTAAAATGCCACTGGGCAAAATTTCCTTCTTGGCGCCAGCAGTAGGTCTGAAGGGAGGGTTTGTAGGTTCTATCTTCGAAGTGTTTTGTTATGTTCCCACCGAGCTCTCTTAATTGGTCTGTTGTAATGGTGATATTTATGGAAATGTATTTGCCCTGAAGCATTGCATTTGCTCTCACTTTGATGGAACAAGGTGCCGAGGAAGAAAGGAGAAAATGTGTGTAAAGATATTTTGAAGGCATGATTGGTGAGAAAATTGGCTTGCTGTAATAAAAGAGAGGAACATTGAGAGACAGTGAATAATAGGAGGTCGGGAAATAATACTGAACGACCAATAGAGAATATGAGAGACTACAAGCTGAAACGATTACAACCCCACACACACACACACACACACACACACACACACACACGCACACGCACTCGTACTCACACTCTTTGAGGCAGTGTCTCAGTAGAAAACAAATCTCTGCATTTCTGTTGGGAATATTTAAATAGTCCCTGGTCTGTGAGTCTGCCTATCATCCATCCATCCATTCATCCATCCATCCATCCATGTATTGAACTGCTTAATTCTACTCGGTTCCACAGCGAGGCTGGAGCCTATCAGCCAACTCTGGGCGAAGGCGGGGTACACACTGAACAGCTTGCCAATCCATCGCAGGGCAGCACACACACAACCATTCACACTCATGATTTGGAACAGCCAGTTAGCCTAATGTGCATGTCTTTGGACTGTGGGAGGAAACTGGAGTACCCGGAAGAAACCCACACAAGCATGGGGAGAACATGCAACCTCCATACAGAAGCACTATTGCTGAGCATGGGATTCAAACCTAAGACCTTCTTTCTGTGTATCAGACTTGAAAACCAATGCACCACCGCTGCGCCCTGTCTATCTTATGCTAAAGTCTTAATGCCGTATCTATACGCACAGCTAAACAGGTATCTATCTAACCAGCTTTCTTTTCACCTGAATCCTTTGAGACAACGTTCAGGTGAAGAGAAAGAGAGGGTGCGCGTGTGTGCGTGTGTGTGTTTATATATTTTTGTGTTTGCAATCACCTTTTTGTATGTGTCTACCTGCCTGCCTCTCCATGTCTCCATCTGTCCCTTTGTCTAGGGTAACGTCTGGACTGCGTGAATGAGGTCCTATTATAACAAAATCTTTTCCTATAGTGTCTTGAATCATTTTCCTTTTGAACTGAACATATTTGCCCCCGAGTGACATCATGATTGCCCATCATTAGGCTCCACTTACAGGCCCAGTCGGGTTCTTGCTTTGTAGCTGCAACCACAGAAATGTGACAGGGCGATATTAATAACCCTGGGAGTTGGGAGGCATCTCTGCACATTTTTCTGGGGTCGTCCCATGGGCTGCACTCTAATGGAGCTCTTGGCAGCATAATAAACTTAGCCTGCTGACCCTTTCAGACTCTCTCGCTCTCTGCAAGAATCCCAACAGCTCCGTCAGATGTACATGAGTACACGTGGCTTTAAACGCTTCGCTCGTGTGTTATTCAGTCGGAAGTTAATTCTTCTTAAAGCTTCATCTTTGGAAGCAAATTTGAAGAAAACTGAAATATTGGGAGAGAAATATCACACCCTGGATCAGTCAGTATTTCTTGGTCATTTTATGTGTGATATGGAAGCCTGGAAATCACATTTGTGAGTTTGAAGGTGGTGGTGCATCCTGGGACCCTGTGCTGCTGTACTGGATCGGTGCTGTCACAGTATGTGTGCTCTGTGGAGGAAGAGTGAAGGTGACAGCGGCACAGCTAAATATAGAGACCCTACTGTCTCACACCCCCTCTCTTTCTGTCTCTCTCTTCCTTTCTTCTTCGATCTGTCAGTCTCTTCTTTTTTGTTTGTTGCTTTGCCTTGCTCAACTTCATTTTTGTCATCCTATTCATTTAAACTCATCTTGATCATTTCATTTTTTCCAACCTAATGCCCAGGTCTCTGAATATACGGGGACTATTTCATGAGCTGAGTATTCATTTTGGACAAGGGCAAAGCGTCCAGGATGTCGTTCCAAGGATGGGTTTCAATGCGGAAGGCTGGATGTTTCATCTATAGGAATAAGAATGTCTTCACTGTTGCACTTTTGGCTTTCATGGGGGGAAAGAGAGGCTGGCGTCAGGCGAAATGGCATGGACCCAGTGCATTGTGAGCAGACAGTGTGGAGTTTGTTCGGATGAATTTAATGGGGCAGATGGTTTATAACAGCACTTAATAACTAGTCTTTCATCTGAAGATGGAGAGATTTTTTCCACCAAAAGTTTTTAATCAGCGCTTCTTGTTTGTTTTACATAATGTGAAGCATGCCATGATTAAACATGTTTCATATTAGGATGTGGTAATCTATTGGAAATACTGTATGTCAGGGTATTTGGACATGCAGTGCTGTGCAAGGAGTAATATATTTGCACTGCCAAGATTATGCAAATCTTCCAGCGAACTCGATGAAATGAATGCTGACAGCCTGAGTTTTGCAATGTGCTGACTCAGAACTACTTGTTATATAGCTATTGTATATGTATAAAAATACAGAATTTTAGAAAATAAAGACTATGTCTACAAGAGATTACAACCATCAGAATGTTAGACAGATAAAATTATTAGCTACCCACTCACTTACTCATTTGCCAAACTGCTTAATCCTCACAAGGGTCACAAGGAGGCTGGAGCCTATCTCAGCAGTGCATTGACAAGAAACTAAAAATCTAATCTTGGTGGCCTTTTCTGCCGAGTTTAGAGGTAGGACCCTCTGCTAAATGCAAAAAAATTTTTTGTATATAAGACTTCAGGAAATGATAGACTACTAATATTTCATCTATCAAATCAGAGGAAAAATTTTTTAATAGTTATTTCACTGAATTGCAGTGTATTCTGACCTGTATTTGTGAAGTAGTACTTGTGTCTTTTGACTAATTTTCCCAGACCGGTCACATATACTAACAAACAATTATTCGCCAAAGGGGGAGGGTAGATGTCACTAAATAGTCCCTGAGACAAAATAAGCCTGTTGTGGACAGTTGTTTTGTATGTACTACATGGGGACATTAACAACAACAAAAAAAATAAATAAAATAAAGGTGAAAAGCACACAAACGAGTTTTTTTTTTTTTTTTTTATTATGACAGATGCCTGAGATCTGGCCACTGGGCAAGCAGACACGTATAATGGTGTCTCTTTAACTCTTCTCAAGGGTTTTAGTATATACTGTGTGGAAAAATATAGAAACGCAAGTTAAATAAGACTTTTATAGTTCCTTTTTTACATATTTTAACTGTTACAAAGGTGGGTCAGGTGATCTTTGTGTGCTAAGAGAAGAAGTGAACATTGTGTAACTAACGGTGTGTGTGTGTGTAGCCTAGTCCTTCAGGGTTCAGTATGTTCTACACAGAAACGTAGGTAAGCTGTGGTCTGTAAAAGTGTCTTATTATATACTACACAGAAACACAAGGATTAAAAAGGGTTTTGTTTCTAAATGTATTTCTCCATTTAAAAGTGTGATCATTACGATGCCACCTGCTCCAAGTGACTGTCACAAACTTGATTCAAGCCTTATCCACTTAATATATATATTTTATCCTGAAATAGCCTACCAATCAGATCGTGCCGTTCTTGTGTAGTATATTCTAATCTACAATATAGTAAATATTATGTGATGAGAGAAAGTAAACTGTATCCAGAGGCTTTTTAAGTAAGATCTTTCTTTCTCTGTCCTCTTCTCTGCATCAAAACCTCCTAAATCCTCCTAAATCCCTGTCTTAACAAAAACTTCACTAGATTTATGCATGTAGCCTTGTTTTGACTCCTAAAAAATACAGATACAAACAAAAGGATTTAATTTTTTTTTTTTTATTATTTCATTTTCTTTTTTTTTTTTAAATGTATATCCGTGTTATCATTTTCCCACATTCTTTGTGTCTGCTCTGGATTTTCAGCAGTCTTTAGGTTTTATCTCCAACAGACAGATGTTTTCTGTCACTTTGTATGGATGTGATGAATGCAGGAAGACAGGAAAAAAATGATAAGGTAACAGTTTGGGGGTAAGATGAAATACATCACATGTAAATGAAAATTAAAAACCCCTCCATGTCCTGGATGTTTGGATGTGTGTATCTGTCTGTGCGAGTGTGTAGAAACATGGCTGTTTCATGAGGAAGACAGTACGAATCCAGATGTTATCATGTCAGACAAAATTAAAATAGATCCGTGTGCATTTTTCATTCTACTACTTTCCACTACATTTGCTCGGCATTTAAATGACTTGAGCCCTCTCCACGTTTCTCATCCAATTGCTGCTGAGATTAGGGAAATATTTCCCACAGTTGAGGATCATATGTTTTTTCCACATCCCAGCTTTTTTTAATACCAGTCAGATAAGGTTTCCCAGACGGCCTTTTACTCAATGCTTCATTCTAGGCTCCTCTGAATTTTATGTCAACAATTGTGAAATTGTCTTGACTTTCTCCCATTGTAGGCTTTTCTTTCTGGTATAAAAATAGGAGAGCTGTGGGGTCCAACACATTGCAATTCAATCAAACTCACCCACATTCAGGTTTATTTGTAAGCCAGGTTCACAAAAGCCATTGGCACAAAGCAGATGCGCAGGGAGGCCAGGCCCGGAGCACTGTGCCTAAGCTATCAAAGACCTTTGTGTGGAATCTTTTGTGCCGAACTAAAATAAAGAATCTGTGAACCAGAGTAGAATATGATGGTGGTGATTGAAAATGCAGTTTAATAGAAGTGTATGTGTGTGTGTGTGTGTGTGTGTGTGTGTGTGTCTGTGTTTGTTGATATGTGAAACCATATGTGTGTCCTGGATCGTTCTATCCGTAATACACTCCTAAGTGTCTCTTATAAACCCAGATATTGTATAACTAATTTAAATCTCTCATTGCCTTTTCAACCATTTTAACTGTTGGTGAATATTTTTCGTTGCCATTCATCAGTAATTGGGCATCAGTCAAAATGATTAGCAACAGGAAGACAACTATAAGCATGACTGCAAACTTCAAGCAAATTAAACACCTAATCTGTCCTCACAGGGGCCTCCTGATTTGTTGTGCGCTTGTAGGAGTAATAGTGTTGAGGTCATAAGACTGAGCTTGACCTTGGTCCTGAGACTGGGGGTTGGCAGGGTCAAGGGCGCCTCTCGGTGTATGTTGTTTTTGGCTGCCACCATTTATTTCCATCTGTCAGTCAACACTGGATGCTGTTACCGTAGCAGTGCGGTGGCTCAGCCAATGATCCGTACCAGTAGACCAAAAACATTATTGCATGCAGTAGAAAGAGTAGGGGGTGGGGTTGTGGTGGAGTTGACCAATCTGCGAGCTGAAGGAAGACAAATAAGTGCAAGCTAACAGCAGGGGGTAAAGGATGGTAAAAGGATTTTTTTTTTCCGTCCCATGACGTGGAATTCATTTGACAGAGAGGGAAGTGGTATGAAGATAATGAAGAGAAAAATTATACAACAGGGAGACAGAAATGAGCAAACGCTAATGGAGTGTAGGTTATCATTACAGTGGTGAGGAGCACAGTGTTAAGACTATTGGAGGCAATAACTGCGGCTCTTGGAAATACAAAATAATCAGCAATCGCTGAGTGACGGATGAGACAGACTCTTCTAATCACGGCTCTGATACTAAAGAAGGGAGGAGTGATTCACAGGGAGGAGAGAAAGAGAGAGAGACAGCGCGACAGCTCAGCAAGCTGTTTGACTGTGAACGTTAATGAGCATACATGTGTGGAAATTACAGTGCAAATGACAAAGAATAGTCCAAAAGAGAGGAAAGAAATAACTGAAAAGGCGTGCTACATGAATTGGAACCTTCTAGCGCTGAATTTGAGCTTTTATTTCCATAACAGGCATAAATATTCTGCATACGAGACAGTACCTTTATTCACTTCTCTACATGTGCGCTTGAGTGTCTGTGTATGTGTGTGCAATCACCTGTGATGGAGTGTGTGCTGGCATAAACATGTAGAGAAGTCTGTGTGGCTCTGTATGTGCATATGTATTTGTAGGCATCTCCCAGGTAATATCCCTGATGCTGTCCAGATGGTGCGCTTCAATTCAGCAGCTGCGCATCTGTGTAAAGAGAAACGTGAGCTAGCGTGGAGCGCCACATGTAGGCTGGAGCTTATTCAGCCTGTCTATGGGAAAACGGGGCCTGCGGTTAGGCCAGATTGAGCCACGCTCTCTTGGGACGCTCTCAACTAAGTGTGAATGCTGTTGTTTATTCTCTGTGAGCCATGTGGGAGTGTGTGTGTGTGTGTTTGAGTGTGTGAGTGATGAGGATAAAATCATGGGTTTCTTCTATAATGGCCAGGGACAGACTATATTGGGATTCTCTTGGTCTGTATAAAGATGATGTCATCCTCATTTGTGGAAGTGTGCTTGGATATTTACAAGGTGGTCTTGTTTGGCACATATTCAGATTCACTCATTGTTCTACTTCAGCTCTTCTTTCCCTCTCTCAGTCTCACACGCTTGTCACTGTCTCAGCGTCGCTGCCTACAGAACATGTTGTCATAATTTCATCCCCTCTCTATAATGAAGTCCAAACATTACGAGTGATAATGTTCTGAGATCTGGCTTCATGAACTGGCTTTATGTCTTTATGAACTTTACATAAACTGAATAAAAGCACTGCCACATGCAACTGTATTTTTGAGGTCAGGTTCACTCACACACACACACACATACACACACACACACACACACACACACACACACACACATGCATAGAGCAAGACAGACAGACAGAGAGAGAGAGAGAGAGAAAGGGAGAGAGAGAGAGAGAGAGAGAGAGAGAAAGGGAGAGAGAAATCTCTTTATTTTTATTTTTTAACACAAAATAAGATGAAAAAATAAATAAACAAATTAAGAATTAATAAGAAAAT
>JAQMYF010000006.1:28067547-28077581 GCA_030014195.1 Neosilurus mollespiculum
TGCCTAATAATGGTGTACATATAGATATTCTCTTAAGAAAGCCAAAACTTCACTTTTACTACTTAAATGTTCAGGTTGGAGGGTTTGTTAACATTTTGTATTGACCAAGACCACTGTATAGTTGTGCAATAACAATTAATCCTCAAAAATACAACTTGCCTTATAATTGTGCACACAGTGTATACACTAAATGGGGTGTAGTTGTACAGTTTGAGATTATAGTTTATTGTTGCGATTGATTGTGTTATTGTTGCTGAGTGTTGTTTAAGACATCAGACACTGCCATACCACATTTATACCAGTTTTACTTTTATGATTAGAATTGTCCTTAGTAGCAAAGCTTGCAAGTGAGGCATCATTGATTTTTACTGTACATCATCCATAGATTCCAGTCTATATACATCACCACCCTGATTGGCTGTCATGACTTGCAAATAGCATGATGACGGTTTTCAAAGCTGATGAAACCAGGCTACTAATACCATAATAAAGCAGGCTTCATTTTTGAAAACTTCACTCATTCATCCATTCATTTGCCCACCTGTTTAATCAGCAGAAGGTTATATTAATTTATTGTCAGGTCTTTTTGCTACAAAGCCAAAACAATGCAGAGTTTAGCAAACATCTATTAACTGCACATAACATACGGTATGTCATTAACCTGCTTTATTTAGCTGTGAAAGTAAATAATGGATTAGGCACAGATAGCTATTAAAACTGATCTATTAGTGTTCCCCTTAAGATTTTGGTCAATGTTGCCCCAACCTTGAATGAGTTTGCCATCACATGTATACAGAGATGCTTTTGTCTGATGCAGGGAAATCCAGGAATAGTCACATGCACAGATGATGTTTCATTATCGGATGGCATGCTCGTTGTCTTCTCTGGTGTTCAGGGCATGACAGAACTCAACAGCTGTGGACCGGTTGAAATCAAAGTGATAGGTGAGCAGTATGTAACAGGAACCGGAATTATTGTTGTAATATAATACGAAAATGTGATGAAGAGCTATGAAATTGAAATATGAAGTCAATCAAATAAAATAAGGGTTCGATTCTATAGCTTTGTTTCCTATTTGCTATTTTTTAGATCGGGACTCGTTCAGTATTTGTGACACTTCAAATTTCAATGAATATCAAAAGGGCGGCGTGGCAACCGAAGTCAAAGAAACCAAGACGCTTAGTTATGTGAGTTTGTGACCATTACACATAAGAGCCATAACAAAACATGAGTTATTTATACAATAAAATATCATGTACTGTATACACACTTACTGTCCACTTTAATTGGAACACTTATACACCTGCTCATTTTCTAATTAGCCAATCATGTGGCAACAGCATAATGCATAACATCATGCAAGCCTTTAGTTAATGCTTACACTTTTTCTTCAATCTGCAGCTCTTGACCTTAAGCTGCATGATTTACATGTGTGTGTATATATATATATAAATATATACCTCCATGTGGGCAACAGCCAGGGCCAGAGGCATTACATTTTTAGGTTGTCCTTCTGTCTGGGCCATTCGTGTGAACTGGATATTACAGAAACGCTTTGAGGAATCATCTTCAAACTTGTTTTCACCTTGACTCAAGCATGAGCTGATTAGATTTCAGAAGTCATGGGTCAAAGTTCAAGGTCACTGCTTCCTTATCACATAGAGATATATAACCGCCAGGCAATAGTTCTACTATTGTACTGTGTTGTTGCCAAATGAATGGCTAATTAGATAACACTGCATGAATTTGTTAGGTGTATAGGTGATTTTAATGAAGTGGATGATGAATGTATGTGTCTGTGTTGGACATGTAAGATACCCCTAAATGTGGCTATGGAGGAAGTGATGCGAGATCCTGAACTACTGGTGTTCACTGAATACGGGAAAATTCAGAGACATAAGTCTCTTCATCTGGGCTTCCGAGCACTGCATGAATTCCAACAGAAATATAGTCGACTGCCCAAACCCAGGAACCAGGTCAGTAAGAGGCAACCATTTAATATGTTCTGATCTGAAAAGTCATTTTGTTTAGATTGCACAGAAAGTAAATTTTGACTTAATATATATAAATATATGTATATATTTTTACATTTGTAAGAGGTAACAATTCCTTTCATGTAAAGTGTCTGTTTGCATTAATGCTGGCTATTTTGCTTACTTTGAAATAAACTGTAGTTATGGGATGGTGTAGAATTTCACGTTCATTGCTAAATTGTAAACAGAACATTATGTTTAAATGCAACAATTTGCATGTAATAAAAATATATGTGCTATAAATATAGAACATATACAATCCCAATTCCACCAAAGTTGTAATGCTGATGTAAATAAAAATAGAATGCAATAATTTGCAAACCTCATAAACCCATATTTTATTCACAGTGAAACATAGAATAAATATTAAATGTTTAAACAGAGAAAATGGACAATTATAAGAAAAAAAAAAAAAGGTACTTTTGAATTTGATGGTAGCAACATGTCTCAAAAAAATGTAAAAAAGGGCCATGTTTACCACTTTGTAGCACTCTCTCATCTTTTAACAACTGTCTGTAAACATCTGGGACCTGAGGAGACCAGATGCTGGACTTTTGGGAGAGGAAATTTGTCCCATTCTTATTTGATGTAGGGTTTTTGGGGAAGCCATGGCCTAATGGTTAGCGACACAGGTTTGGGACCAAAAGGTTACTGGTTCGATTCCCGAACCAGCAGGGAAAAATGTAAGGTGGCGGGGGGATTGAGCAGCATCTTCCCTTCCTCCACCTTCATGGCAGAAGTGCCCTTGAGCAAGGCACCTAACCCCCAACTACTCTCTGGCCATTGCAGTGTGTGGCAGCACCTTACTCCAAATATGTGTGTGCTTACTGTTTATGAGTATTTGTGCTCACTCGGATGGGTTTAATGCAGAAGTAAAAAAAAAAAAAAAACAAATTTAGCTGCTCAACAGTCTTGGGTCATTTTTGTTTCAATAAGCACCAAAGGTTTTCAGATGGGGAAGGTCCAGACTGCATATCAGCAAGTTTAGAACCTGGACTCCTCCACTATGAAGCCATGTTGTTGTAATCGTTGCAGTACACAGTTTAGCATTGTCTTGCTGAAATATACAACGCCTTCCCTGAAAAAGTTTCAGGAGCATATGTTGGAGCGTGAGCTGTCCAGGCTGTACTCTGCCCTCGCCCAGAGATGGCTGAGATGGGCGCCAGCCTCCCCCGCATCCCTAATTAGGATTAAGCGGTTCAGAAAATGAATGAATGTATGAGTGAATGTTGGAGCATGGAGATTCAGGAGCATATGTACCATAAGTATTTATACCGTTCAGCATCGATGGGGCCTTTCCGGATGTGCAAGCTGCCAGTACCATAGGCATTAATGCACCCTCATACCATCAGACATGCAGGATTTTGAATTGAGTGCTGATCACATGCTGGATGGTCCCTCTCCCCTTTAGTATGGGGGATGTGGGGTCCATGTTTTTCAAAAAGAATATCAGATTTTAATTTGTTTTGCCTCAGAATAGTTTTTCCACTTTGCGTCAGTCCATTTTAAATGACTTCAGAGACTGTGACATTTCAGTATCATGCTCATAGATGGTTTTGCATGATAAAGCTTTAACCTGCATTTACAGACAGTGATCCAAAGCTCATGTATTGATTACCTCGACATGCCTGTTTTTAATGTAGTGCTGCCTGAGGGCCCAAAGATCACAAGTATCTGATATTGATTTTCAGCCTTGTTCCCTGGGCACAGAGATTGTTCCAGGTTCTCTGAATATTTTGATGCAAATATGTACTGTAGATGATGAGATATTCAAAGTCTTAACAATTTGACATAGATGAAAATTATTCTAAAATTGTTCCACACTGTGCAGATGCAGGAGTTTTTGTTTGTTTGTTTGTTTGTTTGTTTGTTTGTTTGTTTGTTTGTTTGTTTGTTTGTTTGTTTGTTTGTTTGTTTGTTTTTTACTGATTGGTGAACCTCTTCCCATCTTTACCTTTGAGAAACTATGCTTTGCTAAGATGTTCTTTAATACCCAATCATGCTCCTGACTTGTTGCCAAGTAACCAGATTAGTTGTAAAATGTTCCTCCGACTGTTTCTTTTAAGTGCCACTTATGTTTCCAGCCTTTTGTTGGCCCGTCACAGCTTTTTTGAGATGTGTTGTTGCCATCAAATTCAAACTGAGCTAATTTTTTCATGAAATGCTAAAATGTCTCTCTTGCAACATTTGTTATGTTTTTATTCTGTTTTATTTACATTTCACATAGCTTTCCAACTCTTGTTAATAGATCAGGCCTCGGCTGCAATTTCCTATATCCATATCTGTTTCCCAGTTTGTTCTGCCAGTTTGGCTGCTGTACCAGGAAATCTTAGCAACCATAATACATTTTAAAGACATATTTTTGGGACATACCAAAGTTCAATTACTTTATTACTCAAAGCAGTACTAAAGTATTGTTTCAGTTATTTTATTTTCAGATGTAGTAAGTTATTATCATTCAGCCTGCTTGTCCCATCAGAGTTTTTATCATGCTAGCTATCAGCTATCATGCTAGTAGCACAAACTTGCCCTCAGTGATAAAATGTCATGTGTGAGGCAGGAGCCTTTTTCTTTCCTACACTACATTATATTATACCATACTATATCATACCACACCACACTACACCGCACTATACTATAGCATACCATGTCATTCCACACTATACTATACCATACCAAACTACACTACACTTTACTCTACCATACCATACTATACTATACCATACCACACTACACTGCACTATACTATAGCATACCATATTATTCTACACTATACTATACCTTACCAAACGACACTGCACTATACTATACCATACCATGCCACACTATACTTTACTATACCATACCATACTATACCATACTGAACTACACTATACTATACCATACCACACTACACTGCACTATACTATAGCATACCATGTCATTCCACACTATACTATACCATACCAAACTACACTATACTATACCATACCACACTACACTGTAATATACTATAGCATACCATGCCACACTATACTTTACTATACCATATCATACCATGCCACACTACATTATACTTCACCATACCATGCCACACTATACTTTACTATACTTTGCTATTCCATTCCATGCCACACTATCCTTTACTATAACATAGCATACTATACCAGACCACACTACACTATACTATTCCATACCATGCCACACTATACTTTACTATATCATAGCATACTATACCATACCAAACTACACTAAACTGCACTATACTATAACATGCCATGTCATTCCACACTATACTATACCATACCATGCCACACTATACTTTACTATACCATACCATACCATGTCATTCTACACTATACTATACCATACCAAATGACACTATACTATACCATACCATGCCACACAATATTTTACTATACCATACTATACCACACCACACAATACTTTACTATACCATACCATACTATACCATGCTATACCATACCAAACTACACTATACTATACCATACCATACCACACTACACTGCACTATACTATAGCATACCATGTCATTCCACACTATACTGTACCATACCAAACTACACTATACTACACCATACCACACTACACTGCACTATACTATAGCATACCATGCCACACTATACTTTACTGTACCATATCATACCATACTACAATATACTTCACCATACCATGCCACACTATACTTTACTATACTTTGCTATTTCACTGCATGCCACACTATCCTTTACTATACCATACCATACTATACAATACTACACTGAACTATCCTATACCATACCATACAATACTTTACCATACCATACTACACTATACTATACCATACCAAACTACACTATACTATACCAGACCACACTACACTATACTATTCCATACCATGTCATTTTACACTATACTATACCATACCATGCCACACAATACTTTACCATACCATACTACACTATACTATACCATACCAAACTACACTTTACTATACCATGCCACACTACACTGCACTATACTATAGTATACCATGTCATTCCACACTATACTATACCATACCACACTGCACTATACTATAGCATACCATGTCATTCCACACTCTACCATACCATACCAAACGACACTACACTGCACTATACTATACCATACCATACCATACCACACTATACTTTACTATACCATACCATACTATACCATACCACACCACACTACACTGCATTATACTATAGCATACCATGCCACACTATGTTTTACTATACCATACCATATAATACCATACCACACTACACTGCACTATACTATACCATACCACACTAAACTATACTATAGCATATCATATGATACCATACCACACTACACTATACTATTCCATACCATGCCACACTATACTTTACTATACCATACCATACTATACCACACTAAACTGCACTATACTAGAAAATGCTATGCCATTCCACACTATACTGTACCATACCATACCACACTATACTATTCCATACCATGCCACACTATACTTTACTATACCATAGCATACTATGCCATGCCATACCACACTATGCCATACCATACTACACTACAGTATACTATACCATATAATTCCATACCACACTATATTATACTATGCATACTATATTATATTATCTTATACTATGCCAAACTATGCCATACCATGCCATACTGCACTTCACTATGCTATACCATACCATACTATGCCATACCACACTATACTACACTATACTATACTATTCCATTCTATACCATACCATGCCATACCACAGTATACTATGCTATACTATACCATGCCATACTGTGCCATACCACACTTCTACCACACATATATTGTACTGTACTATACTACCATATCATGCTATACCATACCACATCACGCTATACTATACTAGTCTATACATTAAATTATTTGCTGATTCAACAAATCCCATTTAGGCTGTGGGGATCTCATCCAACTCGGGGCAAAGGCATGGTACACCCTGAGCAACTTGAAATTCCATCGCAGGTCCAACACACACAACCATTAACACTCATGCTTGCACCCAGGGGCAATTTAGAACAGCCACATAGCCTGATGTGCATATTCCTTAACAATTATAAAATATCCAGAGTAACAATTGCAAAAGTGTTGAAGATGTTTAATGAATTGTATATCCAATGTGATATAGAGCGGGGGTATAGAATTGCAGCTTCATTAGTGTTAGTGTATTTTTTCATTACCAGGGAGATGCTGAGCTACTGCTTGTCATGGCGAGGAAGCTTAGTGAAGCTGCACAATTGGATGAGTTTAATGAGGAAGTTGTGAGGAAGCTGTCTCTTTGTGCTAGGGGCAATTTGGCTCCCATCAATGCATTCATTGGAGGACTTGCTGCCCAGGAGGTGATGAAGGTGAGAAAAAGGCAATCAAGTGTACTGCAAGACTGATTTATCTGCAAAACTTGCTTGTTGATTTAGATAACATGCGGCTTACTTGTGGCTTGCATGCGGAAAACGTTATCATTTTATTTTCTACAGCTGTTTTGAAAACTGTAAATACTGATTATAGATTTTGTTCAGGCTTGCAGTGGTAAGTTCACACCACTGAAACAGTGGCTCTACTTTGATGCTCTGGAGTGCCTTTCTGAGCAAGAGGACAGTGACAAAGGACTGACAGAAGAAGCCTGTGCTCCAGTAAGCAATAGGTTTTACACTTTTTAATTTACATTCCTGAGCCCAATATACCTCAGTACATTATTATGGTCAGCTCTCAATGGATATTAGTACATATTACAGTATAATTGGTCTTGCTATCTTGGGATCATAAATCATTATTCCAAGCAGATAATGCTTGAATTTAAATTGTAGTCCTTCACAGTGTTTCACTGGCACTCGAGCAGGCAGCATTGTCATTATCACACTTTAAAATAAACCATAACAATCTGGTTCTAACTTTTTTTTTTTTTTTTTTTTTTGCATTTTCATACTATATACACCAAAAACACCTTAAAGGAGCATGTTATATTTCACTAGGGTGGACAGAAAGATGATTTATTCAGTCCAAAGCATGGTGTTTACCTGACCTACCCC
Organism: Neosilurus mollespiculum; assembly: GCA_030014195.1. NCBI lineage: Eukaryota > Metazoa > Chordata > Actinopteri > Siluriformes > Plotosidae > Neosilurus > Neosilurus mollespiculum. Next base: position 28,075,638 of record JAQMYF010000006.1, read on the forward strand.
AGTGTCATGATTAAAATATGTAAATATAAACTATAAAAATCCTGTTTTAGTTAGATAGTGTGTTACATAAACACGCTGTTTACATTTGCGTTTAAATGGGTACACTGAACAGACGAGAACAGAGCTATACAGAGTCTCCGCTAACAACTATTTGCTTTTGCTTATTGTTAGGAACCATCTTCTCTAGACCTCACCAGTTCCTCGTGCTCGTTGATGTGTGAAAGCTCAAACAAATACAGTCAGTTCCCAATTTAGCAATTTAATGAAACACATCAGAATAATTACAATACATGTAATAACGCATGCAGCTGCGGTCTCACAAGGTCTGAGTCGATCCACCCACTCCAGTGATCAGACGATGTGGGTCCTCTTCTCTCGCTGATCCAGAGTCTTTTTTCCTCTTCTAGGTGTTTTCGTCTTATCAACTGGATGTGTGTGTGTGTGTGTGTGTGTGTGTGTTTGTGTGTGTGTGTGTGTGAATACACAGGAAACAACATCTTTATCCTAACTCCTAGTTTTCTGTTTTATCTATGGAATGTCAGGGACAGAAAACCTGTGTTCAACTATGATAATCTTTGTACAGACGTACGCACACAGAAACACTTTTAGACTGTACTTAAATAATACAACTCTTATTAATTCTAACATTATGTTTCTGCACAATACCATCACAACTCTGTCAGGGATTTTAATGGTTGCCATTACACAGCTGTTAGGCTCTGCACTGCACTTGCCTGCACTGAGAGCTCATTTGCGTCCGTCATGATTTTAAATAAATAAACATAAATGTCTCAGTATAACGTGCTTTTTTGCTTATGTGGTAGTGTATTCTAATATAATTATGCATCTCAGGCTCTTGGGATCCCCGTCACCTTCAGTGTATTATTTGGTAATTATTACCCTTCTGGGGAAAAAATTACATACAATTCCCATGTGTCCTTGTGTTTCATATGAGATTAATTTATTAATGTGTGAAATGTGTAAAACACATGTAAAGGTACATTTTACTATTTAATGCCTTTGTCTTCATCTTCATCATCTTCATCATCTTCATCTTCTTCCGCTTAATCCGGGGTCGGGTCACTGGGGCAGCAGCCTAAGCAGTCCAGATGTCCCTCTCCCCAGCCACTTCTTCCAGCTCTTCCGGGGGGACATTGAGGCGTTCCGAGACCAGCCGAGAGACATAGTCCCTCCAGTGTGTTCTGGGTTGACCCCGGGGTCTCTTCCCGGTTGGACATGCCCGAAACACCACACCAGGGAGGTGTTCCGGAGGCATTCTAATCAGAATCCCGAGCCACCTCAGCTAGCTCCTCTCAACATGGAGGAGCAGCGGTTCTACTCCAAGCTCCTCTCGGATGACTGAACTTCTCACCCATCTCTAAGGGAGAGCCCCGCCACCCTGCCAAGGAAGCTCATTTCAGGCGCTTGTATTTGTGATCTTGTTCTTTCTATCACTGCCCAAAGCTTGTGACCATAGGTGAGGGTAGGAACATAAATCGACTGGTAAATCGAGAGCTTTGCCTTCCGGCTCAGCTGCCTCTTCACCACGACGGACCGATACAAGCTCCAATTTACAGCAGAGGCTGCACCAATCCACCTGTCAATCTCCCGCTCCATACTTCCCTCACTTGTGAACAAGACCCCAAGATATTTGAACTCCTCCATTCGGGGAAGGACCCCATTCCTCCCTTTTCCGGCTGAGAACCATGGCCTCAGACTTGGAGGTGCTGATTCTCTGATCCCCCAGCTTCACACTCAGCTGCGAATCGTTCCAGTGAGAGTTGGACGTCCCAGCTGTGTCTCTTCAGTTGTATTCAGAACTTATTTCTCCTCCAGAAGAAAACCACTGACTAAACAAGAAAATTTTCTGCGAACTACAAGTGCACTCAAGTCAAGTCAAGTCAGTTTATTTGTATAGCGCTTTTTACAATTGACATTGTCACA
>JAQMYF010000006.1:28077681-28113626 GCA_030014195.1 Neosilurus mollespiculum
AGGAAGAAACCTTGAGAGGAACCAGGCCCAGGAGGGAAACCCATCCTCATTTGGGTGAAGCCATAAAATACAAACCACTCAGTATCGATGGTGGTGGCACGTGTGAGAAAAATATATTTCTTCCACCATTTTCTTGATTTATTGGGCTGTATGTGTGGGAACGTGAGCACGGACACAACAGTGGAGCTCATGGCTTTATGACATTTGCATAAGTTTGGAGCTCTGCTAATAAAACTACACGTAAAAACAATTGTGTGAAATAAATTAAGTGGAGAAGAAAAATCATGTGTGAGTCAATGTGACTTTACTGTATTCTGTGTGATCACAGAATTGTGATCTGAAATAATGATACTTTGTTGGTGTTGTCTTTGCTTGGTTGTTTAAATTAGGTGCATAGTAAAATTGATGGTATTGATACGATATTATTTGCTTCACAGAAAGACACTCGCTATGATGGTCAGATTGCTGTGTTCGGCTCTGATTTCCAAGAGAAACTGAAGAAACAGAGATACTTTCTGGTAAGTGTTGTTTCTCCTTTTCACCAAAAGAGAGTGCCACTAACCTTTAATATTCAACTTTCCTACAGTACACATTATTTCATAAGGACTATGTGTAGAAAAAAACTATTGCAGAGGAAATGGTTCTCAGGAAGCGGATCATGGTCTTATGGTTCTCAGAAGGAAGCAACCAGTGATACAGTAACATAGTTATGAGTGTGATTCAGTCGGCATTTCCTGTTGAGCACTCAACATATACACAAATGAAAACACTCAGACTTTGCTAAGAATTTAAATCATGATATGATTACACTGAGTACATAACAAATCAATTCAGTTTAATTTATATTGGGCTTTCTACAATTAACATTGTCGCAAAGCAGGTTTACACAGTAAAACAAATTTGGTAAGGAATTTTTAGCATTTATCTATAAACCCTACACATCCTTTTGAGCAAGCCTGTGGTGATGGTGGGAAGGAAAAACTCCCTCACACGACACGAGGAGGAAAGCTAAGTCCGAAATCATTTCAGTCAAAGAGTTTATATAATATAATATAATATGTAATATTTCAAGTTCAAAGTAAGTGAAAATGGTACTTGGTACAAGTGAATTTCCAATTAATTTAAATTGGAATCATGTTACTTTGAGGTAGTATGTCCATATATGGACTTAATATTTAACACCCCCACAATCTATTAATAATAGCTACAATAGCCCTGAACTGAAGCTGAAAAGAAAATGTATTAATGAACAAATAATGTTTTTTAATGAAATTTGGAATAGCAAAAGTAATTCAGAGCCCATGAATTAATTACAGTAGCATACTGTACCAAAGCAGTTGTTGACCAATGCACTTTCGACATCTATGCTTAGAAGTAAGTATTGTTCAATTTTGGCCTTTTTAAGCAAATCATTTGCACTTCCCACAGCTACAAAAGTCTCGAGGTCCCAAAATTGTAAAATGGCCCCAATACATTTTTAAATCAGGAGATTAGTTCCATTCTTGGTTCATTTTGGCACCATCCTTAAGATCTTTGTCTAGATAAAATGTCCACCTTCTCCGCAGATTCAGTTTCTTGGATGTTGAGATAAAATTCTAATATAACATGTCCCAGTGCTTTGCTTCATTCATATTTTATTTGATGGCCCCAGTCCTGTTTAGGAGCAGCTTCATACTATGACACTTCCACCTTTATCCATCACTAAGATATGGCGATATTGGAATTATATGTGCAGCCTTTCAGTTTTAAGGCTAAATGTTTTTAGATGAAAGCCTCTGGGCTCCTTTTTCACAGAGACGTTTGTGGGTGGTCTGGGAATGGACATGAGTTCATTGCTTATTGTGCTCTGTGTTGTTGTTTTTGTTGTTGTTGTTCCTGTTGCTTTCAAATCATCCTGCAACTCTTTCCGAGTGACAAGCCAACCAATCCAACCAATGAAAATGTCTTTTATTATATTATGAGGTGCAATTAGAACCCCATGTTCCCCAGAATTTATGTCATTCCATTTTTAACTAGAGATGCTTTCATAGGGTGCACTCCGTCAGTCACAAATGGATTATTATAACTTAGCATAGTCATATTGAAATGTCTCCCCCTAGTGGGCGTTGGATTAACACTGTACAATGTTAAGGATAGGAATTTTTCAGAATTTCAGGACTTTTTTTTTAACATTAATGGATCACCTCCAAAGTGTAATTGTTTTTTTAAACAGTAAAAAATCAATCAGTAGTTTTTTTAACTCAGCTAAAAGAAAAAAATCTTTTAATAAATGTTTGTTAAAAATATTTAATGAATTCCTGGATCCAGATCTGCTTCAAAATGTATCGTGTTCTTCCCAGGCCCATACCCCATCCCTCCACCAACTTTGGTGAGAATCGGTTAAGTAGTTTTTGCATTATAATGCTAACAGGCAAACAAACAAACAGACACAGCTGAATATAAAACCTCTTCCACCAAGTGGTGCAAGTAAATATTTCATAATTATAAATTGTGTCCCTTGACACAGTTGGTTACACACTGTACATCACCTGAACGAAAACATTTGTCTTCATCAGGTGGGTGCTGGTGCCATTGGCTGTGAGCTTCTGAAAAACTTTGCTCTGATTGGCCTTGGTGCTGGAGAGGGCGGGCACATCACAGTGACAGACATGGATTCGATCGAGAGATCCAATCTGAATCGTCAATTCCTGTTTAGGTCAGAGGATATTGGGGTAAGAAAATAAGAACATTATTTTATTGTGTGCTGAATATGAGCCTTATCAACTACAATATAAACACAACATGATTTACTGTGTGGATATAATATTGAAAATGGGTTTTGCATCATTCTTAATGCTGCAATGTTTTGATAAAGCATGAGATTCTACAGGTTTATTAAACACAGCAACTCAGAATGAAGGCTCGTACTACATTTAGAACATCTGCACTGAGAACCACTGCCCTGAATCATAATTTTTCTCATTTCTCTATTTAACAGAAGCAGAAATCAGAGGTGGCAGCTGAGGCTGTGCGTAAAATTAATCCCAGCATAAATATCACATCTCATCAGAACCGTGTGTGTCAGGAAAGTGAGGGCATCTACACACACCAGTTTTACAGCAGCCTGGATGGAGTGGCTGCAGCCCTGGATAATTTGGAAGCCCGTGAGTAATTACATAACTGCTGATGTACTTACAAATGCATACTAGATCAGATTATGCGAGCCAATCATTGCTTTACTCAAAATGACTGAATGCTACCTATATAACCTACCGAGTGTCCGTGGCATAGCTTTTATAGACATATATATTCATGAAAGTAAAAAAAAATGATTCATTCAATTCACTAATGCATTCAAACAGCTCAGTTCTACTAGGGCAGCATGGTGGCGTAGTAGTTAGCATGTCCTCTCGGAAAGATGGTCTTGGGTTTGGGTCTTTTGCAAGGGCTTTTTTGTGTGGAGTTTGCATGTTCTCCCCGTGCTTGCATGGGTTTCCTCCAGGTACTCCAACAGTCAAAAGACATGCTCGTTGTCTTTTGCTAATTGGCTTTTCCGAATTGCCCCTGGGTGTGGAAGTGAGTGTGAATGGTTGTGTTTGTGTTGCCCTGCGGTGGTCTGGCAAGCTGTGCAGGGTTTACCCAGCTTTAGCCCAGAGTCAGCTCCAGCCTCCCTGCGATCCTTGTACAAGGATTGGGCGGTTCACCAAGTGATAGTGTAATTGAGTCATTCCTACTAGGGTTGCAGAAAGTCTGGAGCAGCTCGCTAATCCATTACTGGACCAATACACAAGAGGCAATTTAGAACAGCCAATTTGCATGTCTTTGGCCTGTGGGAGGAAGTTGGAGTACCCTCATGAAACCCTGAACAGTTTGAAGGTCCCTCACAGGGCCAACACACACACAACCATTCACACTCACACCTAGGGTCAATTTAGAACAGCCAATTAGCCTAATGTGCAGGTTTCTGGACTGTGGAAACCAGAGGAAACCGGAGTACCCTGAGGAAACCCATGCAAGCACAGGGAGAACATGCAAACTCCACACAGAAACAACCAAGGCCAGAACTCAATCCCAGGACCTTCTTGCTGTGAGGCAGATGTGCTAACCACTACACCATTGCTCCGCCTTGTTACTAATCTTGCCTAATACAAAATCTGAGTGAAGCACTAAAGCGTTTAACAAGATCCTGGTGGTCCTTTTTGTATTCACTATCACAACATAACCATAACATCTTCTGGCAGTTTACTATATAAGCTTAACACTGATTACTGTTTACGTGATACTGTCTATGTCTATGTAAAGGAGTGTATTTGGATGAGCGCTGTGTGCAGTACCAAAAACCCATGTTAGAGGGGGGGACTCTGGGTGGGAAAGGTCATACCCTGGTGGTGGTTCCACACCTGACTGAATCCTATGGTCCAGCACCATCTTCAGGACAGAATGCTATACCACTGTGCACACTGAAGCACTTCCCTCATCGCATAGAACACACACTGCAGGTAAAGCTCCGACATTACATCACCGTAATATTCACCCTCATATCACTGCCTCACCGACTCAAGAGGGAAGAGAACGGGTTTAGTTAGTAGTAGTTACGTCTCTTACGCAGAAATCTACCTTTCTGCAGGTTTTATCTCCAACCAAAATCTAACACACCTCTTTTAGCTTAGTGAAGAGCCACTATCCTTTATTATCAGATCCTTTTGGATGGATTTGTAGAAAGTAGAAAAGTCTGAGATCAAATGTTAAGAAATGGAAGAAGGCATATGATTTCAAGAGAATTAAAAAAAGAAAATTAAAAAAAAGTATTAAAAAATGTCTTGCAGGGGTCACAGACACTCACAAACATCAATACATTCATTTGCCAAAACGATTAATCATATTAGGATGGCAGGGAGGCTGGAATCTCAGCTAACCGTGGGTGAAAGGAGGGTACACACTGAACAGCTTGCCAGTTTATTGCAGGGCAAACACACCCAATTAGCCTAATATGCATGTCTTTGGACTGGGTGAGGAAATCGAAGTACCCAGAGAAAATCCAGGCACCCATAATGAAAGTGCTAAAATAAAAAATTAACATTACAATCACTAAACAGATGAAAAATACTTGGCATAAATATATTTATTGAATACTCAGGGACTTAAAAGGTTCTTAAAGGAGAAGACAGCACTTGTTGAAAGTTAATCTAAAAAACTCTATCCTAAAATCTGTCTGTGTGGAAAAAGCTGCAATTTTAAAGTTTTTATGTGTGGATATTTAAAAACTTAGACTCAGAATGATGACATTATCAAAGCCCAAGTTAACATGGAGTTTGGCTTCAAACATCATTTCTTTCAGTATTTCAGGAGTTTGTGCTCAAATATATGAATCCTGCTGTATAAATCGTTTCTCACTGCACAGGTAATGATTTTCACACCCCGAACACAAACCTGTCAGTAAATGGCATGAATGTATCAAAATCCTATACTTGTACGTGTTAACTTGGGCCTCGATGACGTCATCATTCTGAAACTCAAATAACTGCCCATAAAATCGTCAAAACAGAAGCTATCGGCCTCAGATTTTGCACACGGAAAGAAAGTGTTGTCTTCTCCTTTACCACTCACGTACAGGAGTAAATGAATGGTTTCAAAAAGACACTGTAGCAGATTCCATTTTATTTCTAAAGGGATAACACTGTATTTTATGTTTATTTAATATGCCTGGTAAGTGAATGGATCCATTTAAGGCAATGCTTAGATGGTCAGGTGGGCATGATTAGGGGTGGAGCCAAAGTCTCCAAGGAAGTCGAGCTCCAGAAACATTGCCCTAAGCAGACGACAGTTTTTCGTGGCTATGATTGGTTAGAAATGACAGTTAAATTCACCTTCATTTTAAATCATCTCCCTGCAAAGCAAGGTTTCACTACCACAGCTGTTTCGGTCTTATATCTGATTACTCATTCATTTTCTCTAACCCTGGTAGTAGCAACGACTGCAAGTCAAATCACGGGTTCATATTAATGCAATTGTTCTAATATGTTTTGTAATAACAGCTGATCCACAAGAATGTTATACAATCTGATACATTCAACATTTTTAATGTACTGTTTATGGAAGGACTCTTTAGTGTCAGTTCCTTGTAACAGTCTATATGTGTTCAGCCACTGGCAACTCGAGAGGACAGAAAATAGAGAGAGCATCGTGAGGGAGCAGCAGGTTATATGTGCTATAACATTAAGTGGTAACAGAAACTAACATGTTTCGCAGATGTTTCACAACACTACATGCAATTATCTAATGATAGCGATGTAAGGCGTGCCATTCTTTAATTATTCCTTACATTTATAGCGCACACTGCATGTAGCACTTATGATAACTTTAATATATGTGCAAATTTTTGTTTCAGTGGGCCAGAGAGCAGTTTGAGGGCCTTTTTAAGCACACACCAGATAACGTTAACCAGTATCTAAGGTACGTTGCATTCCACCATGGAACTATTAAAATGATGTGGAGAACCAGCTGAGATGAATATCTAGATATTGACGTCGAACTATTATTCTCACACACCTCTCACACACATTCCTATTGGCTTGTGTATAACTTAAGCTTAATAACACTATTTCTAACCTCAGTAAAATATGTTATCATTCATTAAAGGATGTTTTCGTGAGTGCAGTATAACTCAAAATGTTATGTATGAATTTTGATGAAATTTCTTTTTAAAGTAGGGTGTGGTAGAAGTAACAGTGGAGGTGATACATGCATGGGATCATGTTGAACAATAATTCATTACAGTCAATAAGTGCAAATAACACGTGAATGAATGTTCATCAGATGCCCATTAGGATGATGCCAGGTTAATCAACACACTTGTCGCCACAATCCATTTGTGACTGGTGAAGGTACCTTGTACTATAGGAGTGACCCCCTTGTTCTTCATGGAGCCCAGCAAACCCTCAAAACACACATATACTCGTATATGCGAGCGCACACACACATACACACACACACACACACACACACACACTACTGAAATATCCAGATAAAGCCCAAGCTTAAGCTTAACCTGTTTTCTGACTTCCTGTGATAAATCTTAACACAAGCCAGATCTTCTTTCTATCCTCTCTTTAAGTGAATGACAGGGAAGTTAAGCAAGAAAAGAATGCACACATTTGCACAGGAGGATGTGGCATGTGGTGTGTGTAGATAATGCAGGTGAATGCTGCATTGAGTGTACTTCCCTTAAAACCAACTACTTCCTGTTGGCTGGCTGCATAATTTACGTCAAAGCCTTCATGTTGACTCAGCCAAATATGTCACCTAAAGAGTTACATGAACTCTCTAACATGTACGCTTAAAGAATCTATGGTTTGCAATATACCCTAGAAGCCAGTTTTAGTGCTACCAGTACCATTAGTGATTTGGCAGTGCTTACATTTTAATTCACATTCGATACAGTTTTATCTCTGTAATATATATCCAGGCACTGAAGTAGAGCTCACATATGATTCCCTTACTTGATAATTTTTTGGTGAGAACTCTCAAACGTCGTGCACGTATCCTACGTATATCAAGATTAATAAATTTTAATAACTTGTTTATAGAATAAAAATGAGGGTAGCAAACACGCAATCAGAACCCGTAGCTTTAGAGAACATTTCAATAACACAAGAATATCATTAGTTCTTTGTTTATTTCACCTCATTAACCCTGACATCACGTGACTAGAATATTATACGCCTCTTGTTCACTATATTACTCTCTCCCAGAAACATTTTCTTATGTTTTTCCTTTTTCCAGATATAAAATCTGTTGAGTAGAGATGCTTTAATCATTAAAAAACTTCAAATATTTTATGTTTGTATATTTGTATTTAGTACCTTGTCTCTGTTTTGAAATAAAAAATTTTCCTTCCTATGTTTCAAATTTGTATTAGGTATACATACTTAAGGTAGATGTGTCGCTACGTCTGACATAATAATAAAAGTAGATAAAGAGAACCCAATTAAATAGAACAGACAAAAATATTAAACTTGGTCATTTGTTTATTCAGTAGCAAAAGTACGTGAACCGTTGCTTTCTGACCCCCTTGTGCAGTAATAACTATAATTAAGCATTTGTGGTAACTTGGCCATTCCAAAACATTAACTTTATTCTTAGTCAATCATTCTTTGGTAGAATGAATTATGTCTTTAGGGACATTGTTTGGCTGCATGACCCACTTTCTCTTGAGTTTCAGTTTACAGACGGATGTCCTGATATTTTCCTTCAGAGTATATTGTTCCATCAATAATGATAAATTATCCTGGCTCAGATGCAGCAATACAGGCCCATTTCATGATACTACTACCATTATGTTTCACAGATGGAACAAGGGTCTTTAGTGTGTTAAAAGTTACCCAGGGTTCTTTTTAGACCTCCTGGACTATTAAACACTTTGCTCTTGAATTGATCTTTGCTGGTGAACTACTCATGAAGAGGGTAACTACAGTCTTGAATTTCCTCCATCTGTCAGACAGTGGACTGATGGAATCCAAACTCTTTAGAGATGGTTTTGTAACCTTTCCCAGAATATACTTCCTCAAACATGTGTTGTAATGATCGGACTTTGCAAGATCCCTGTTCTTTAAATAAAACACTGTGCTCACACACAACTGTTATCCAACGGATTGAAAACACCTGAGACTAAGTTTGTGTACGAAAGATTTTCTTGTATAAATAAATAACCAAGTATTATATTTGTGTTTCATTTGGTAAATTAGCCTATTTACTTGTAAAATATTTATATGTGTTTTAATTATAAAGGGTTCACAAACTTTCAGGCACCACTGTAGGGGAATTGCTGCATTGCTCCTAGGTTTAAACGTGCATGGGGTGAGATCTGGATTGAATTTATCCCATAGTGCCCACAGTTGCCTGGACAGGCTCTGGATTCAGAGCAACTGTAAACTGGTTATATCAGTTACTGAAGATGAATAAATGAATGAATTAAACTAAAATACCACTGGGCTGTCGTTGAACACCAGGACTGAAATATATCTCAAATGTTGCTAATCCCTATAGTTCCTCCTGTATTAATATTTGACATGGTTCCTCCTGACAGTGATGCTGAGTTTTGGGCTCGTACTGTTGGTCGAGGTGAGGCCGAGGCCGTCGAGGTGGCGGAGGCGGTGTATAGAAGTCTGAAGAACAGACCCCATGAATGGAAGGATTGTGTGGCCTGGGCTCGTTTGCAGTGGGAGAGCTTTTACAGCAACGACATCGCACAGCTGCTCCACTGCTTCCCCCCTGACCATGTACTACACACACACATACACACACACACACACACACACACAACAACAACAACAACAACAACAACAATTAAATTAAATGTAATGTTAAAGTATGTTCAGGGCCTGTGTCCGGAAGATGATAATGAACAGATGGTAGAAATCCTGGCTCAGTGTCAAGCTTGCAGCTCGACTCAGAGTATACAGTTTCATGTGAATCCTGCAGAGGGCGCTGTGGGCTGCACAAATCTGACTGTTTCAGCTCATGTCTTTCTAGCTCTAAATGCTGTAGTGCTGTTCAGAATACACATAGTGCACAATTAATTCATTCATTTTATGAAGCGCTTAATCCTAATTAGGGTTGCCGGGAGGCTGGCGCCCATCTCAGCCGGCTCTGGGCGAGGGCAGAGTACACCTTGGCCATCGCAGAGCAGAAACACGCTGACGGCAACCCAATGCAATGGTTCTTTTACATGCCTCTCACCACAGACAGTGAGAGACATGGCTGGCCTTTGATAACCCAGTTATCTGCACTGGGGGGACAGCAGTGACAACTCGGTGATAGTGGGGCTTGTACCCCTGACCTTCGGATCAGTAATACAGCACCCTACCACCGAGCCACCACTGCCCCAGTGCACAATAATATATTGTTAACTACGATATATTCCTTATAATAGTATGCAACAATTATTTTCTGTTCTTATGTAAGTACCAATAAAGTAAATTCCCTGTGGGTGCAGTTACCTCAGAATTACTTTCAGGAGTACAGTTCTGTAAAAAGGGTGGCACGATGGCATAGTGGTTAGCATGTTCATCTCACAACATGAAGCTCCTGGGTTCGAGTCCTGAGCTCTGATGTTTCTGTGTGGAGCTTGCATGTTCTCCCTGTACTTGCGTGGCTTTCTTCCGGGTACTCCAGGTTCCTCCCCTAGTCCAAAGACATGCACACTGGACAAATTGCCCTGAGGTTTGAGTGCAAATGGTTGTGTGCGTTGCCTCTGTGATGGTCTGGCAAGTTGTTCAGGGTTTGCCTTGCCTTTGCCCAGTGTTGGCTAACAAATACTTCAGCCTCCCTGCAACCCTTGTGGAAATAAATGGCTTGGCAAATAAGTGAGTGAGTAAGTGAGTACTGTAAATACATAATGATATCAAAAACTTCTTCACTGCTGCTTAAGTGGGGTACACCTTGAACAGCTCACCAGTCCATCACAAGGCCAACACACACACAACCATTTACACTTACACCTAGCAGAACAACCAATTAGCCAAATATGCATGTCTTTGGACTTGTGGGAGGAAACTGGAGTACCTGGAAGAAACTCTTGAGAGCACAGGGAACCCTTGCCGAGCCTGGGACTTGAAACCAGGACCTTCTTGCTGTGAGATGGGCGTGCTAACCACTACGCCATCATGTCAACCATACATTATAATGCCATGGCAATAAAATAAACAGTACGGTGTCTAGTCATTGCTAATCATTGTTAATTGTTTAGCATAGGGTATTTATAGCTTTACCTGAAAAAAAAAAAAAACAGACTTTACATGAATTCTGCCACTCTTGCTGTCAATACCAGTGTTACCAAATTACATCACATACTTACTGCTAATGGGGGCAGTTTATGAACAGCATGAATCGTGTCCAGATGCAGACAGATGCTGTAAGAGTTAAGGGCTGTAAACTTTTTAGAGGGTCTGATGGAAAAATGGGGAATCAAGCAAAAATAATTTTAGCAATTATATTTATTGTGCACTATTATAGATATATAACTTTTTTTTTTCAGCTGTATAAAGATACATAATTCTAGAGCTATGTAATGCATTTCTTACAGACACGGACACACACACACACCTTATCTTAACTGAAAAGCTATAGTTGTTGGTTTGGGGCGGCTCCTGCTATCAGTACAACTCAATGTCGTTATTTTGACCACAATTTGAGGAAGTTGTTCAGGACTGCAGCATATGATAAAGCAAATATTCATCGTCACTGCGCTCCAGTGATTAATGAATAAGAGAAATGTGATGAGTGACTGGTAAGAGAAGTAGTATTTACATTTTGTTAGCGATTGTAGTAGTATTTCTGTGTCTTCATGCTGTAGCATATAGTCCTCGCTCACTCACTCATTTGCCCAGCCACCTAATCCTACCAGGGTGGTGGGGAGGCTGGTGCCTATTTCACAGCTGATAACACTGTTCATCAGACTATCACAGTGCAACACACAGTGCAACACACACAGCCATTCACGTTTACACCCATACCTAGCAGAAATTTGGAACAGTCAGTTAGCCTAATGTGCATGTCTTTGGACTGTGAGAGAAAACTGGAGTACCCAGAGGAAACCCACATAAGCACAGGGAGAACATGCAATCTGGGTTTGCAAAACCCAGAATTTTTTAAAGCAAAAAAATATAGTTGACAGTTCAGTATAAAACTGTTTTATGATGATGTAATAGTACAGTGGAGTGAGAAAATCATTGGAGGCTGGGATAGATAAATGCATGCATGACTTTGGGGAGACAGAGGGAAGGTGCGTAAACCCCGTCTGGGGTTATCATCACAACAGAATAAAAGTACAGCTACAAACAATGATCAGTGATGATTCTGTTAAAACGTTGGGTACACGTATGAACTTGAACTAAATTGATTTATATAGTATGGCTCCATGAAGCAAAAGTAGGTAACTCTGAGATAATTTCCAAGCCACTGTAAGGATGTTTAGAGATTTCACTTCACATATTTTCTTCTGGTGTGGAGTGCAGTTTGCAGCTAGTGAGTGTCTTTTTTATCGCTATTTAGGACAGAGTTTAAGTCTGGTTTAAGTCTAGTTTAAGATGTTGCACCCAGGGAACACATCAAAGGTCCCTGTTCAGTAGTGAATACATTCCTTCATCCATTCATTCATTTTCGAATTCTCTGATTAATCCTAATTAAGGCCACGGGGAGGCTGGCGCCCATCTCAGCCGACTCTGGGTGAGGGCAGAGTACACCCGGGACAGCTCGCCAGGCCATTGTAGGGCAGAAACACACTGACTGCAACCCCAATGGCCTACTCTTTTCGAACGACAACAATGGTTCTCTTATATGGCTGTCACCACAGACAGTGAGAGACATGCGCAGACAGCAGTGATAACTCAGCTTGAACCCCCAACCTTCGGACCAGTAAACCAGCACCCTACCACCAGGCCACCACTGCCCCACTAGTGAACAGTCTGTGTTTTATCTCCTATTATCAGTTCATTGTGGCTGAACGTGAAAGTTTCCTGATGAAACCACCTCAACTCATGCGTTTAGTATCTCTTATTCACCTGTTCTACATCTTGTTTTGGTGCTGTATCTGTTTACAATAACAATAACAAGACCGTGTGACTGAAAGATCAAGATCAAGTGTTAAAAAGCAGAAGAAGGGATATGATTTCAAGAGAAAAAAAAGATGGTGATGTTATTTATATCATGGCGCCGGTGCAGAGGTCATAAACACTCGCGTACAGGAAGAAACAAATGGTTTCCGAAAAACATTGTGGCTGATTCTATTTTATTTCCAAGAGACACCCCTGTATTTCATCTTTATTTAATATTCAGTAGCTGGGAACTGAATGGGATCCTTTAAGCATGATTTTTTACAGACCCTCCCATCCTAATTTAAATAAGTATAATAATAGTTTGACTATGGGTTCAAGTCCCGGGCTCGGAGAGGGGGGGTTTCTGTGTGAAGTTTGGATGCTCCACGTGCTTGCATGGGTTTTACTCCTGTTTGCTCCCCCAGTTCAAAGACGTGCACTTTAGGCCAATTAGCTGTTCCAAATTGCCTCTAGGTGTGGGTGTGAATGGTTGTGTGTGTGGGCATGTTGGCCCTGCAATGGTCTGGTGACCTGTTCAGGGTGTACCCCGCCTCCGCCCAGTGTCAGCTGAGAAAGGCTTCATCCTTTCGGTGACCCTAATTGGATTAAGTGGTTCAACAATTGAGCGAGTGGATAGTTTGGCTATTAGAGCTATTTTTTTTTTAATTTGACAGTAACAGAAAGCATTTTCATTAAAGTATGGTATGTCACTTCAGTAAAGTGGTATTTACTTGTTTGCTTGTTGGTTATTTTTATTTACTTAATATACTTACTGATTTGAAATTCCAACTGGGTTGGAATTTAACTAGTGGTTCACTGGAATAAAACCAGTTCAAGTCAGGCTAATACCAATACACTCTCTGTGAGATAGATATCAGCAGATGAACAAACAAACAAACAAACATCACCAACCCGCCTGACTATACTATACTATATAACCCCCTGTGGACTGTAGGGGTCATCAGTCTTCTGATGAGTTCATTGTTGTTTTTGATGTTAAATGGATCCCAGCACTGATTTTCTGCTGCAGTACAGACAGATCAAAAGGGACACAGAACAAATTGCTTTAAACACACACACACACACACACACACACACAGAAAAACTCATTACAGAGCCTGAGCAAAAGGTGTATGGAGACAGAAGCTGTGCAGACATACAGTCTACCTTGTATTTCTTTTAACAGGGACTCGTGAATGTCTGTAGCCTCTGTTTCGTCCCCATTTGTGTCTCGTCTTATTTACTCGTTAAATTCACTAATGAATATTCTGTGTTTTTTCTTTCATTATCGCTTCATTTTGACTGAATCTTAAGGTTTCCTGGTGAAACCCCACAGCTCACGAGCTTAGTGTCTCTTATTTGCCTGTTTTATATCTTATTTTGGTTCTGTGTCTGTTTACAATAACAATAACAAGACCGCGGGAACGGAGCAACAATCCAGCGCATGTGTGATAACTTGGCAGTGCAACACCGATCCGTATAAAGTGGAAAAGTCCGAGAGTAAGTGTTAAGAAACAGAATAAAATTAATACGATTTTAAAAAAAATAAAAAAAGATGGTGTTGTTTGCTAATATCATTGCGCCCGGTTCAGAGGTCACTGTGCCGATTCCATTTAATTTATAAAAGATAACACTGTGATTCTCATTCATTCATTTGCCGAGCTGCTTTATCCTACTAGGATCACGGGGAGGCTGGAGCCTGTCTCAGCCGACACTGAGTGAAGGTGGTGTACACCCTGAACAGTTTGCCAGACCATCGCAAAGCCAACACACACAAACACACACCTGTTGACTCTCACACTCACACTAGTTAGCCTAATGTGCAGGTCTTTGGACTGTGGGAGGAAACTGAAGTACACGGAGTAAACCCATGTAAACACGTGGAAAACTCCCTGACCAATCCCGGAACTCGAACCCATTACCTTTCTGTGAGGCAAAAGTGCTAAGCACTGCAACACCATGCCACCCACACTGTATTGCATGTTTATTTAATATACCTGGTCTGTGAATGGCCCCCTTTAACATTTTTTCTGTTATTGTTAAATGCCCTTTGCCAAATGTGTCTGGATTCAAGAGGATCTACTTTATAGTTGTCTCACCTTCTGTCTTTTTCCAGGTAACTAGTTCAAATCTGCCTTTTTGGATGGGAGCTAAAAGATGTCCTCATCCCTTGACCTTCGACCCAGCCAATGTAAGTGAAAGCCCAAGCTTTCTATCTCTGTTATCAGTCTTTCTATCACCCGATAACGCTTACCTTCTCCCTCCTCCTGTAGATTCATGTATTTAACTGAGGATTAAGTACACAGTCTGCAGTAAACACTCTGATGTACAGTTAATGGATACAAGTTTAAATCTCTGTCTTTTTCTTGGTTTGTTTTAAACTGCTTTTTTATGCCTACTGAGGTCATTATTATGATTTATGACCCTCTGTCTGTCTGTCTGTCTGTCTGTCTGTCAGTGTTATCAGGATTTCTAACACATACTGTAGTCGATTTGCATTCTATACTATTAGATCAGGAACTGAAACTGATGTTTTGTGTCTGCAAATGCTGTGACACATTTTTCCTGTTGTCATTCATGAGAACCTGTTTCATTTATCTGTATGTGTGAGATGACCTGCACTGGAGTTTGCACTCCTAATAGTTTCAGGAAATACTTCATCCATTCACTCATTTGCTGAATCGCTTAATCCTACTAGGGTTACAGGGAGGCTGGAATTAGCTGACTTGTTGAAGGCGGGGTAACGCTGAACCGTTCCCAGTCCATCACAGGGCCAACACACAGAAGCACTCACACTGATATCTAGGGGTAATTAGCTTAATCTGCATGTTTTTGGACTGTGGGAGGAATCCAGAGTACCCAGAAGAAACCCACACATTTTTTTTATTTTATTTTTTTTTTATTAACACATCTGGGTGTGTCATGCAACAAGCCAGCAAGCATACTGTACACACAGTGTAAAATCAACAAACACTATACTGCAGCTGCTCAGATGATAAAACAGAAAGTGGAGACAGGTAAGAAAAAAGAAATCACATTTGCAGTAAAAAATGAAGCCTTTGATATCATGTTTCATAATAAATGAAAAATATTTTTATCCTTAAAAGATCAAAAATTTGTATTTAACTGTCTAAAACAAACAGCATAACATACATGCCAGTAGTGTAATGTTTAGGGTGCTGGACTTATGACTGAGAGGTTGTGGGTTTGAATCCCCGTTAGACCCTCACCGTGCTAACCCTGGGTTTACACTGGTGCATGATGTCCGTGATCTCCGGGATTCAAACAATCACACAGCTCCACGATTTATGAGCACGCATGGAGCACGATTGGGGTATAAAAAGGAGGCAGGGTGCATCCAAGAGATGAAACTTGAAGGAATCGTGTTTCCAGGTTCATCAAGATCCCCTACGATGTCGCGTCAAGGTCTGTTATGCTCTGTTAAGTTCTGTTAAGCTCTATTGCGCTTGTCATGATTGGCATCAAATCGTAATTTGACATAATACGACAGTCGAAAATTTTGCCATGATCAGCACGATCACCACAAATCCACGAAGTTCCCTCAAGATCATTATGATTCCACCAAGTTCCCTCAACATCATCACAAATCCACCAAGTTCCCTCAAGATCATCACGATTCCACAAGTTTCCTCAAGATCATCACTGTTCCACCAAGTTCCCTCAAGAATATCACGAATGCACCAAGTTCCCTCAAGATCATCACAGTTCAATCTCACGACCCCCCATACTCATCACAATTCTCTCAATTCGCGGAGATTGCGGACATCATGCCCCATTGTAAACCCAGGACCCCTAGACACAGACTTAACCACAAGTGTGCCTCTGTCCACCCAGCAGTATATGTGGGTACCAGTTGAAATACTGGGAAAGTAACTTGTAATGGAGGAGTTGAACTCCTAGTCACTTCATGCTACAGAAACCGGGATAAGCTCATTTCATGGCTATGATGAGCCACTAGGCTCAGGTGTAAAAGCCCAGCAGACCTGGTGCTGTGAAGAGATGGTTTATTGAAAGTTTATGTCAAGTGTCTTGCTCTTTTTTCTTCTAGACCACCCATATGGATTTTATTGTGGCCTCCGCTAACCTGTATGGAGAGATTTATGGGATCAAGGGAACAGCAGACCGTGACGACATGATGAAGATCCTAAATGAGGTGCGTGTGCCTGCATTTCAGCCGCAATCCACCATGACGATTCCAGTGATGGATGAGGAACTGAATGACAGCATGGAGGAGAGAAAGGACGAAGGTGAGAAAGCAGGAAGTTGAATCGACTGTAAAAACCAGAGGAGCCAGTATCTCTAAAATGGAGACTTAAAGGAATGACACTTTATTGTGTGTGTGTGTGTGTGTGTGTGTGTGTGTGTGTGTATAAAACTGTCCAATCTTTTTCTCTCAGATAAAGCCAAGCTGGAGGAGTTAAAGCAGAAACTGTCAAGCCTCCAGCCAACCAGCCAGACATGTCAGATATTCCCACTAGAATTTGAAAAGGTAGTGTGTGTGTGTGTGTGTGTGTGTGTGTGTGTGTGTGTGTGTGTGTGTGTGTGTGTGTGCGCGCACATATAAAACATACCTATTTCGGTGTTCTGCATCTTCGTCAGACACTCTGGCGACTATCCCCAGGTAGGAGGTCTAATAGAACTACAAATCTGTGGTTGTTAAGTGCCCCAGCAATCTGCCCTACACTAAAGTGATCACTGATCCTTATCCAGCACCATCCCTAACTAGTCCTAACGGAGCACAGAGAACAGTAGACTTCACTGTTCATGTAAAACGCCACCCTAGTGTTGGACTCTTTTCATAAGGAGAGAAAAACATGGTGTGAAAAGCTTGAGGAACTTTTGGTCCTTACTAGATAAGCTTTGTCCAGTGACCCATTTGTTCAGTATAGATGGTAACACACACACACACACACACACACACACACACACACAGGCACACGTACACACACACACACACACACACACACACACACACATACACACATACAGTGATTTCTGAGTCACTGAAACATGTTTAGCATGTTTAATTACGCTTAAAAGGTTTTGTCCTATTTGTTTCTTAGAATATTGTTATGCTAAAATATAAAAAATATTTTTAAAGATAACTGATCCTTTTATAGCACTTTTTTTCAGAGAATGCTTTGACAGTTTGGCACACAATGCAAGACAAGAGACGAGGAGAAGGGACCTAAAAAGTGGGAAAAGTAGTTTTAATAATAATAAACAAGTTCATATTTGGTGCTCCTATTAATGTTTGGTGGTGTTTTTGCTCAGTGAAAGTTTGTTGGCCTACCTGAGTTAGATGTGTTTTATTCTGTGCGGTGCATGAGCCTTTGTTTTCTGGGTTCCAATTTCATTCATTCAACCATTCATTTTCTAAGCCGCTTAATTCTAATTAGGGTCACGGGGAGGTCTCAGCCGACTCTGGGTGAGGGCGGGTTACACCCTGAACAACTTGCCAGGCCATTGCAAGTTCCACACAACCATTCACACTCACTTTCAAACCTAGGGGCAATTTGGAACCGTCAGTCAGCCTACTGTGCATGTTTTTGGACTGTGGGAGGAAACCGCAGTAACCCGAGGAAACCCACGGAGAGAACATTCAAACTCCACACGGCAACACCCGAGCCCGTGAATGTAACCCAGGACCTTGTTGCTGTGAGGTGAACATGCTAACCACTGCGCCACTGATGTTACACATATTAAGAAGCTCTGTTATAGTATATCACTCACACGATACTGATCAGGATCCAGATTCGGACCAATCATATTCCAGTGTCAGTCTGATGTTTCAGAAGATTTTTTCTGATAATTAGTTCTCCAATGTACAACGATGTGTACCAATGCTATTCTGATGTTTCATCCATTGTTATTATGATCCATACTGATGTCAATTCAATTTGCACCAAAGTTCTCCCAGTATTGCACCCATTTTTTCCAAATTAATACCAATGTTACACCGATCACTACCAATGCATTCCGATTTTACTCCAATTTTTTCCTGTTTCTTCAATGTACTCAGAACACATAAAAACACCAAATTTTTCGACATTTACAAAGTATTTCACTCCCGAGATTCTACAATATACTCTGATGTTCTCCAATGTATACCGATGTTTTCCTATGTGTACTGATGTACTCCGATTTTCCTCTGATGTAACTTCGGAATTTGATTGGGGAAAATGGGGATCATGATCGGTATTGTGTGAGCACACCTTAAGGTCTCTTGACAGGACAGAAAATGACAAAGAATCTGTCATGTAAGAAACCATTAAGAACTTTCTTTATGTACTTTTCTTTTATACATTATAAAGAGC
This sequence comes from Neosilurus mollespiculum, assembly GCA_030014195.1. Taxonomy (NCBI): domain Eukaryota; kingdom Metazoa; phylum Chordata; class Actinopteri; order Siluriformes; family Plotosidae; genus Neosilurus; species Neosilurus mollespiculum. The sequence continues at coordinate 28,096,592 of JAQMYF010000006.1, forward strand.
AAAGAAGCCTCCTCAGCAGTTCAGATAGCTAGAACCTCAAAGATGTATTAAATACATCAATATGTGCATGAATGAGAATATTAATGTATGTATAGGTGCATGCTTTTTGACCTTGCCTAAAAGTTTAGCTTTGAAAATGTTTGCATGTGTAAGTTTACAGAAACAAGCGTATGTAAAGTAAGAGAATAAACTGCGATGTTCAGATGAAGTTAGCACCAATGGCAGCGGCACGCATGCGCCTGTGTGGGCACATGAGCACGGACCCGACAACAAAATCAAGCCCATGGCTTTACGACATATTACTAAGTATGGCATTCCTGAGTTTCACTATAAGAGTTAAACATTTAGTGGACAAACCTTAATCATGCAGTAATGTCATTCACAGAAGAATATAAATAATACTAGTCATGGATTGTGAAATTTTTGACGTTGGTGATCATTGGTGGCAACCAGATTAGTCTTTGTGTGCATCTGTGTTGAACTTAGGGATGAGTGTGGGGATGAGGTAGTGTAATCTGGCAATTTGACTCCGGTGGAATGTGCCAGAAAACCTTACTCGGGAATATTATGTGAACAGCCAAAGAGTGTGTCACCACCAAAGTGGGGATTAGGTTTGAGTTCCCCTGCTGTATACACACACACACACACACACACACACACACACACACACACAGTGCTTAATTTCCTAATGAGTCTAGAAATTATAGAATATTCCATTGCACACCCTCCGGTAATGAATTACTTTGACTGATATTAAGTGTTAAATATTCTCCTAATCATAAGAAAGCTAATATCTACCATCAGATATTGAATGTAACAGGGTAATTACAATATATCTACACTTTTAAATTGTATGCCATCCTAGTCATTGTGCCTTCAAGCGAATTTGGCCACGGACAGAGACGGTTGCCAAAGCTAACGCTCTAAAAACCCCTCAGGTTGTAGTCTGCTTTTGAAGAGTCGGCATATTTCAAGTATGACCTCATGTACACTGTCATCTCAATGGGAAAACTCAATTTGGGAAACAATAGGGGCTCCAGTGACTGAGTCATAGATTTAAAACCTGACACATCTTCTATATTCCTGTAGGAACAGATACATAAGTGCAGTTTCTTCATTGGGTGGCACAATGGTGCAGTTAATGCTTCCCCTTCACAGCAAGAAGGTCCAGGCTCAGGAGTAGGGTTTGCATGCTTGTATGTTCCGTGCTTGGCTAGGTTTCCTCTGGGTATTCGTTTACCCCCATATTCCAAAGACATGCACATTATGCTAAATATCTGTTCCAAATTGGCCCTAGGTGTGAGTGTGAGTGCTTGTGTGTGTGCTGGCCCTGCCATGCTCTGGCAAGCTGTTCAGAGTGTACCTCGCCTTCACCCAGAGTTGGCTGAAATAGGCTCCAGCCTCCCCACAACCCTATGACCCAATCTCTGTGCAACTCCATGCTTGCCTAAGTTTCCTTTGGGTACTTGCCCCTAGGTGTAAGTGTGAGTGGGAATGGTTGCGTGTGCTTGCAAATTGTTGGCTGAGATTAGGATTAGATACAGATTGATAGTTTCTGGTTCAACCTGAGGGGCATGTACTGTACAAATGATATAATGGTAGGCAAAACACAGTCTCAATAAACAGATGGTGAAACCACACCCTATCTAATAATCGTTTAAATTAATGTTTTTAGCTTGCTCTGTTTATAGCATGATCCTGAGAGGGATTTTACAAACACCCGACAGTCTGTTGTTCATACTATCTGATCTGTCAGCGCACACAGAGTGAGGAATGTTGTTTACAGCTTGGTATTCAATCCGCTTTCAGGATGATGACACTAATTTCCACATGGACTTCATAGTAGCAGCATCCAATCTGAGAGCGGAGAATTATGACATACCAGCAGCAGATCGTCACAAGGTAGGAAACACTAGATCCATATACATTGTTAGATCCATGCACACAAACACACCCTACTCCTATTAATAACATTTCCATGTTGCTTTTCTTGTACAGAGCAAACTCATCGCTGGCCGCATCATCCCCGCCATCGCCACCACCACAGCAGCAACATCAGGCCTCATGTGTCTGGAACTGTATAAGCTAGTGCAGGGTCATCAGCAAATCAGCTTGTTTCGTACTTCCTTCATTAACCTGGCAGCCAGTTATTACTTCATGTTACCACCAGTCAAGGAGCCAAGATTCACAGTGAGTACTGCTGCTGTTTACAAAAATGTTTATATAACTCTCTTTATCTGTGCTTTAATATTATGCATAATTAAATCTATGAAAGTTCATTTAATAAATTCACTTAATTTCACCAAGTCTGAAATAATAAGACAAACCGAGTCAAGTATGAACAATTTCAAAGCCACTACACTGTCAGTGAGGCTTGGTGGTGACACACAGTCTTAGATTTTTCTGATTGGCTGAGCTGCAGACTGGTCAGATGAGGCTTTACATTTTTTTTAAATAAACCTTTTATCTGTGATTGCACATATATTCATGACATGATGTTTACTGTAGAGTACATGAGTCATTTCATCACAAAATAATTACTAATAATTCATACCTTGTAGCAGTAAGTATGGTAGGTAAAGCCTGTTTGGCTTTCAACTCCTGGATGGGATGCTAGTCCATCACAGGTCACCTTCCCAGTATTTTTACTGGTACTTTGTTATACTGCTAGGTGCACACTCATGGTTAAGATCTTGCACAGGGGTCTTAGCACGCTGGGGGTATAGCAGAGATTCAAACCCACAACCCCTCGATCATGAACCTAGCACCTTAACCATTACACCACTGACGGAAAACATTTTAGTTCTAGATCTACTTAATAAAATTTTGAAGGTTACTGATTGGGCACATGGCTGTTCATCAGCTCCCCTTCAGGTGCTACTCTCACACACATCTCTGCCAGAACTTTCCTCCTGCAAATTCACAGGAATATGGTGATGCACTGTCCTCATAACTCCCTCCCCTTCTCTGTCACAAATAAGTAACCATATACCCCCATTTCCTTGAAATTGCTAGCCATAGTTTCCAGAGTTCTTTCATCTCAAAGCTCACCCATTGAACTTTAATTGATTACTCGCACTTGATAACCCGGAAACAACAATGGTGCATCACTACTGGTTGGCAGTGACTGTTCCCCATTGGTTTAAACCACGATCAATGAACCGGTACCCTTTAAGGTGGATTATTTTAGATCTTTTGGAACCGAGCACAACAGCACTACTAATAATTGTGAGAAAAGTATAGAGAATGGGATGAAGAACAAGGTTGGGCTAATTTCTTTCTAGCCCAGACAGCAGATTCCTGCAGTTCACTTCTGACACTTCTGTAATCCATCATCGGCAGTAGTTGAAAAAATAATAGTCATGAGCACATGAATGCAAACAAAGTGAATCATTTAGTGTATTATTTGTTTTTGTTTTCCGAAAAATGCCTTCAGAGGGCAAACTAAATACATATTCTCCAATCAAAGTACAAATTACTGGGTCAGACAGGAAGTGAGTTTAAATTTTTTTTTTTTTAATGAATGAATGAATAAATGAAAGAGTTGATCATGTTTGATAATCTAAAGAAACATGGCAAAGTAAAGGATTACTTGAATTACTTAGAATAAATCACATAAGTAATTAATAATAAGTAATTACAAATCACAGATATAGTTTCCGATTTGTCTGTAAGTGTGAATACAATTCTTAGTTGAAACCTCTATGTGCACCCAAGTATAAACCTGAAGTTTGAATGCAGGTTGATGCACGCAGAAATCCACTGCCGGGAGTCCAGGGAACCTAACTGCCCGAGCTCTCACAGAAGGGATGGCATACGGTATAACTTTATCCCTGTCACCTTAAAGCGATCACAGGCCAATCATGTTGTCTGTGATTGTCTGTCCAAGTGTGTTAGTATGTATGCCCCAATTATGCATGTGTAATAATTGGGGTGGCAGCATCACGTCTCAACTCACATTGGTTGGTGGTGGTCATGTGATAGGAAGGCAATATTTAATGAATAAAGGAAAATTGAGAAAAAACTTCTTGATATATTAATAGTTATTAGATTTAGCCGAAAGTCAGTGGTATTTATGCAGTCAGTGTCTTTTGACGTGTGTGTGTGTGTGTGTGTGTGTGTGTGTGTGTGTGTTTGTAGAGCCACAGTCTAGACCTAACTTAGTTGAGGCTTAAATGATACTGCCTTTATCCTCGGGGGATTACAGCATTTAGTAACTGTACACCCTCCTACACAGTCCCCTCTTCAGTCATCATCATGCCTCTCTCACCTTAAGGGACTGCCATTAAAATCACATGAATTTAGGATGTGCACCAACAGGGATGTTACAGTCAACTTTTAAAATGCAACCTTCTGCAGGTGTTCTGCTTATATAAATAGAGAAGTCAAAAGCCAAAAGAAAACTTCTTCTGAGAGGGGGAGATGGGGAAGAAGGTGTCACGTCCGATGAAGTAATGCGCTGCAGTTCCCTAAATTGTGGAGGAGGAGGAGGAGGAGGGGAAGTATGTGTCCATATACCCCCTGAAGCGTGCAGGGTCAGAAAGTGAGGTCTTTTTTTTACCCAAGGATACAAACAGAACTGAGCTTTGCAACACCCCAGCTTGGGTTACTAGAAAGCTATGACAACTAGCTAACATGCTTGGAACTCTCTCCTTCTGCCTCTCACACACACACACACACACACACACACACACACACACACACACGCGCGCGCGCGCACACACACATTGTAAACAGATCTTGTCCTGTAGACAACTGAATGTTTGTGCTTGTTTATACTTTCACAGAAATGCCTGGGTACAGCTTTCAGGTTCTTGTTATGCTTTCCATCTTTCCCTTTCTCTTCCTCCAGCACTTATTCTGTCTGGTGTGAACAGAAGTAGTACTTTCCACAGGTGGGATTAGTTAAGCCTCCGCTAGGGAACACTCCGCGCTAGCAGTCTGGTGCTGCAGCAACTGTAATAGCTTGGCAGTGTGTGTGTGTGTGTGTGTGTGTGTGTGTGTGTGTGTGGGTGGGTGGGTGGCCCCTTTACCTTGGTAGTGATGTGATCTGTAATAAACAATATGTGGTTTGGTTGATGCCCATGAGGAAAACACATGAGCAGGAGAAATGCTCAGACGTTGGAAAGTGTTTTTTAGCCGAGGGAACGTTTAAGCCTGTGTGAGTGCAGATATTTGAGAAACAGCACACATACATATTATTGGTGTACAATATTTAATCTACTGCATTCCAATTAAAGATATTATATTAAATATGTATATTAGGCCTCCAAGCCATATTACTGTATACCTCCAAGACACTCACTCACTCATTTGCTGAACCGCTTATCTCAGCCATCACTGGGCAAAGGCAGGGTACACCCTGAACAGTTTGCCAGACCACTGCAAGGCCAACACACAACCATTCACACTCATATCTAGGGGCAATTTGGAAGAGCCAGTTAACTTAATGTGCATGTCTTTGGACTTGCCTAAACAAGCATGAGACATAGTCGTGTTCTGGGTCGACCCCGGGGTCTCTTCCTGGTTGGACATGCCTGAAACACCACTCCAGGGAGGCGTTCGGGAGGTATTCTAATCAGATGCCCGAACCACCTCAACTGGCTACTTTCAATGCTGAGGAGCAGCGGTTCTACCCCGAGCTCCTCCTGGATGACCGAACTTTCACCCTATCTCTGAGGGAGAGCCCTGCCACCCTGCAAAGGAAGCTCATTTCAGCCACTTGTATCAGCGAGCTTGTTCTTTCGATCACTACCCAAAGCTCGTGACCATAGGTGCTCTTAGCTAATCATGCTGGAGATCTTAAACAGTTTTTTTCCCCGATAGCTTTCTATGTCAGCAGGACTGCCTGCAGAATAAACATTCAGGAATGGATATGTATGTAAAGGAGTCACATACACTCGCTCTACAGTGCCTCTACAGTTTAAAACAAAGGAGCTTAAAGTTTAACAATCCTCTGTGAGACTAATAATTCATATTCATGTTTTTTTTTTATTATGAATGGTTCTTACATACGTTCTCTGTGAAGTCATTGTATTTTTCTTGGCTTTGTTGCAGTAGTGTAATATAAATGTTTCTCATAAGAATGCTACTTCTTAATTTCTGCTCAAAACCTACAGATGTGAGGAGTGAGTGTTGAGTTACTGGGATTCTAATCTGGATTTCTACTCAGAGATTGTTTTACAGTGCGTGCTCAGTTCATTGGAGAGAAAAGCAGGACAAGTTCATAATAACACGTTTGAGCTGCAGTTGTATGAAAGGAGATCTGAGGGGAAAGGGGGTTTCTGGACAGACTTCGAGGCATAGCTGTGGGCAGGAACTAGCCACATGGTCCAATTTCCCAGGTGTCCTGAAAGCCTATAGCTCTTTCCTGTGAATTGAAGGTTGTGTCCCATTTGTCTCACTCACCCTCTTAAACTTGTCCTCATTTGGGTTGTAGTTTAGTTTGCCCACTTTCTCTCTTTGTAGTATATAACATATTATAAACATATAGTGTGTGTGTGTGTGTGTGTGTGTGTGTGTGTGAGAGAGAGAGAGAGAGAGAGAGAGAGAGAAAGAGAAAGTTCTCTCTAAACCACGTTAAAGCAAAGTGGTCCTTGGGAATATGTGTGCATGTGTGAGCACATATGTATGCAAAAATGACTGCTATTTCCTGCCATCACAGGAAGTCTTTCTATTGGAACCAGATTTCCTTCAGAGCAGCGTTACGGTATGGCTGCACATTTTATTTCCTTAATCACTCACAGCGAGGAGGAGGAAGGGAGGGATGAAAAGGCTAGAGTTAATGCTTCAAAGCCTATATGCCAAGCATTTTTTTTGTCACCTTCCTGCTGGGACAGATTTTGCGCACTTGCCTATTTTACCTATTTACTCCAAATATTTAAGGGTTTCTTTATTATACATCTTAAAGAAGTCATCATGAAAATATTTCTCCATGCATCACGTATGGTGTATATATGGACTTTTTGTTACCCCTCAGCATAGTTGGCGTGAGGGGTTCTGTCGTCATGTGCGATATCCATCTATCCATCCCTCCGTCCATCCATCTGTCCATCTGTCCACAGTTGCATTCTGTGCACTAACTCAAAAACGCCATCACCAATCGTCAACATTTTTGGTATGGATGTTGGGACTGTATAACTTTAAGCCTATCAGTGTTCCTCATGGTTCGATAAACAATATGACTGCAGCAGCTACCCTCTTAAATTAGCTTTCTGCACAATAACTCAAAAACTCAAAAACACCATTAACGATCATCACCATTTGTGGAATGGATGTTGGGACTGACCCCCAGTGCAGCTAACTGGGTTATCAAAGGCCAGCCATGTCTCTCACTGTCTGTGGTGAGAGGCATGTAAAAGAGCCATTGCTCTCGTTCGAAAATAGTAGGCCATTGGAATGCTGTCAGCGTTTTCCTGCTCTGTGATGGTCTGGCGAGCTGTCCAGGGAGTACCCCGCCCTTGCCCAGAGTTGGCTGAGATGAGCGCCAGCTTCTCTGTGACCGTAATTAGGATTAAGCGGCTTAGAAAGTGAATGAATAGATGATGAGTGTTGGGACTGAGTAACTGCACAAGCCTATCAATTTCCTTCAAGGTCCAATATTGAATATTGCCACCGCAGCTACCGTCTTGAATTTGTATTCTATCACAAGCTCAAAAACGCCATCTACGATCATCAACAATATTGGTGTGATTTTTCTGGACTGTGGAACTACACAACCATATCGATTTTTGTTGCAGTGCGCTATCCAATATGACCACAACAGCTGCTATCTTGAATTCGCATTCTGCATGTTAACTCTAGAACGGCATCACCATATTTGGTATCCATATTGGAAATGGGCATAGATTTGGGGTGTTTTTGTTTTTATAGTGTATTTGACTGTATTATGCATTCCTGAATATAGGTGAAAGTTTGTGAAAAGAAATACTTGAAAGTATAAAAATAGAATGTAAACTATTTGTCTTGGCTTTGACCCAGTGGCCTTTAGAGTTTAGAGTAGAGTTTCATATTCCACTGTGGTATGTTTGTTTTAAAGGTGTCCATTACAAGCACTTAGCTGCATGTATATCTTACTTCTGCTAAATTTCTGTAATCTGATCATTCAGAAGATCTTGATTCATTTTCTATTAAATTCTAAGTATTTATTCATTTAAGAACAGGCCTGACAATATAAGGCAAATCCAATGTATATTCATGGGGTCATTCTAATACTTTATCATTACTATAATAAAGTTTAGTTTAGTTTAGTTTTTGAAAGGAGCCTCCAGTGTTAGCGCTTTTGTAACAGATGTTTAAATGTAACTTCAGGTGTTTTCCGACATAAGAAATACTTCATGATAGGTGAATTTACGGTTTCCCTGTAGCACAACAAGTTGCCTTTTCTTTTGTTTCTCCATATTAACGTCAACAAAGAAATAAGAGGAAAAAATGTCATATTTTATTTAGCCATGTGACATGTTATGGTATTAATTGAACAAAACACAACAGAAGGTAGAAAAGCAGAGAGAAAAGGCAGATTTGTCTTCCTGCTCTCTGGGGAGTGTGTGCATGAAAGATTCAGCCCTAGGAGTGTAAAGACAGAACAATAGTGACATGTGGGCTTTGGTTTTTCTTCACTCACTGGGATAGTTTTCCAGATACACCGATCAGCCATAACTTTAAAACCACAGAGAGGTGAAATGAATAAGAGTGATAATCTCATTACAGTGGCATGTGCCATGGGGTATGTTATAAAGTAAGGCTTTGACAATTGCTAAATTATCATGGCTGGACGACTGGGTTTATTTATTCCCCAAATCCAAAAGTCTTATGGAGTGTTCCTGGAATGCATTGGTTACTCACTCACTCACTCATTTGCATATGCTGAGGCTGGAGCCTAACTCAGCAGACCCTTTGTGAAGGCAGGGTACACCCTGAACAACTCACCTGGCCATCACAGGCCAACACACACCACCACTTCACACTTACAATCACACCAAGGGGCAATTTGGAACAGCCAATTAGCCGAATGTGCTTGCCTTTGGACTGTGGGAGGAAACCTATGCAAGCATTGGAAGAACATGCAAACTCCTGTCTTGGCAGACACAGGCGTGGATTCAAAATCAGGGACAATTTTATTTAGTCAAAGTGAAAAAAATCTGCAGAAAGTGTTTAGCAGTTCAGCACAGCAGGTGTGATCTCCAAATGAGCATTCAAAGACCCACCAAACCCCACTCAAATGCATTAGCCCAGGATTCAAACCCAGGACCTTCCTGCTGTGAGGCAGATGTACTAACCTTTACACCACCATAGTGCAGCGGTCAGTACCTACCAAAGTACCAGAACAGGTTTATGGGCACCTAAGGATCACTAATGTGCACAGGAAGTGAAGACTAGCCTGTGAGGTCTGATCCTATTACAAATGGCTGAAAAAGTTAATGTATGATGTATCAGAACACACCGTGCATTACAGATTGCTGCATATGAGGCTGCCTAGCTGCAGACTAATCAGAGTGCACGTTTGACCCCCATGCACCACTGAAATCTTCACATGAGCATCATGGAGCAATTGGAAGAAGGTGGACTGGTCTTTAAATCATATGATGCGCATCATATTCATATAGTAGAGATAGCAACAGGATGGATTATATGAAGAAGACTGTTCACTGGAAGCAATGGGATGTTCTGGGAAATGTTCTGCTGGGAAACCATGAGTCTTAGGATTCATATGGATGTTACTTTTTCACATACTGTCTACCTAAACATTTTTCAATTTCATGAACACTCCTTCATGCCAGGGGTATTCCCTAATAGCCCTAGCCTCTTTCAGTAGGCTACAAAACCTCCAAATTCTCCATCTGTGGGATGGACTGGACAAACAAGTCCAAACCATGGAGGCTCACTTTAAAACACACATTGGTGCCATATACCACAGCACGCCCTCAGAGGTCTTGTGCAGTCCAGGACTTGCTGGGTTAGAGTTGTTTTGGTGTCACAAGTCCCAATAATACATGGGTGGCTTTATTGTTATGAGTGGTGTGTATGTTTAGTGTACAGTTTATTAGTTGGATTTCTAGGATTTTGCTAGTCTCTAAAAAGCATCTTTTCAGTCCTTCTTGATGTCCGTAATTAACAGCTGAATAAGTCTACATTGTTGGGGGAAAATATTTATGACATTCGAGATCAAAGCTGATAACTGTTGTTGTTTGACCCCTAAATCTGACTTTTTTAGTCAATAATGAAGATCAACCAACCTAGAGCCCTGAGCGGTTTTTATCACCAGCAAGGACGAGTTGGTGTTTGGGCAGCCTGGCTCAGACGTCTTAAGCTTTATCAAGATTAAAAGATAAAGCACTCGCCTTTACCTTGTCTAACTAAGTGGGATCTATCAAGAGGTATCAATGATGTAGACGTCTGGAGATACTGTAGACCCTCAGGGACAGGGTAATAAATAGTTCTGAGTTGGATCAAGGCTCAGACATGAAGCTTCCATTGTTATGTTATCTGAGTTCAAAGGAGTTCCTAAACACAGTATCCATACATTCAATCATACAGTACATTTATGCATTCATTCATTCATTCATTCATTCATTTGTCAAACCGCTTAATCCTACTTGGTTTGCAGAGTGGCTGGATCCTATGACAGCCAAGTCTGGCCGAAGGCAGGGTACACCCTGAACAGCTTGCCAATCCATTACAGGGCTAACACATATACACACACTCACACATAGGGGCAATTTGGATAAGCCAGTTTGGATCAGCCTATTGTGGATGTCTTTGGACTGTGGGAGGAAACCAGAGTACCCAGAGGAAACCAACCTAAGCACAGGGAGAACATGCAGACTCCACACCGAGCCCGGGACTCAAACCCACTTAAACCTTCTTACTGTGAAGTGGACGTGCTAACCACTCCAGCACTACCCCACCCTACAGTATATTAAACTGAAATATCATTAGTCGTATGGATTATGGATTATATGGCCAATGTTTTGAAGACTATACAGATTGGATTGTTTGACTTCCAGTGCGTCTGTTATGCCTGTAACACTGTTCCATTTTGAAATCCGTGGAGGAATGTGGTAAGAGAAATAAAAGGACAGAAGAAAACACTTATTTAATCAAGGATCTTTCCATGCAGCTCTATCCCCCAGGAATCCCAGGCTGGGCTGATAAAACCACAGCATCCTTAATAGGCAGGACTAGTCTTTCCAACACAGCCAATAAAAACAAGGAATGCAATGTGAACAATGGCTCAGCCTAATAACAATTAACTTTTAGTGTAATGAGACCTTTAGGAAACTATTGTGAAATAGCTACCGGTGTTGTGCTAGCACGTTTAGCGAATTATGTGTTAGAAGAACTGTTGTTTAGACTGTAAATTAGGACTACAGGATGACATTTTCCTAATGAATGCATGCTCTTTATATAATAACAAAAGATCCATGTTGATGGAAGACAGTTACTGCACTGTATTATGAAACGGTTTCATGCTGCACTTGAGCGTAACATAATCCATGTAATCTGACAGACTGCATACTAATTTTTACAGATACTTTGGGATCACGGATATGCGTTTTGGATGAATGTGTTAATTCATGTTATAACCAAGTTTCCAAGAAACATAGCTGAGTTCAGGCTACATCCATAAACAGGGTTTAGGATTCTTGATTGTAGTCCATGAAATAAGACTCTGGAATTTATGATCATTCCCATCGGCTGAATTTTACACTGGCTGCGAGGAGAGAGTTAAGTAACTGCACATGCCGAGCACATATGCAGTAGATGTAGTAGGAGTATACTGTTGTAGCCTGGATAAAGAGCACGATGTAAGTTAAAGATTATACAGATCAACACCTTTGATTTATTCAGTTCTGTGTATTCATACCTAACCCGACCTACTGAGGCACTTTGTCTAGCTTCCAGCAGGCCTAGCCCTTTGCGGGAGTGTTTTTATGAAGTCGCATCAACATGGGAATGGTTTGAAGCATAATCCTCCATCTCTGATCTTCTGTCCAAATGATTCCCTCCTCATTTCTTTCCTTTTTCAAAACCACACCTCGTTTATCGTTTTCCATTTCATCATCCACTCTTCTGTGATCGCGCACTCTACGCCACTTCTGTTTCCAACAAGTGACATATGTTGCTGATTAAGGCTTTTGTTGGTGAACTTTCACCCCAAGAAATAAAATCTCGCAAATTGAGTGCACACACAAACACACACGCGCACACGCGTGCGCGCGCACACACACACACACACACTCACACAGACACAAAAGTGATTCATTTGCCGAACCGCTTAAGCCTACTTGGGTCATGGGGAGGCTGGAGTCTATCTCAGCCGACTCTGGGTGGGGAACTGAGAGCAGAACTGCCCTCGCCAGCCCCGGGACTCGAACCCTGGACCTTCTTTGTTGTGAGGCAGATGTGCTAACCAAAAGTGATTCTACTTTTGTAAATCAGTCATATGGTCATCCCTGTACAATAACTCCCGCAGGTTTACACCGTACATATTGATTTAGCATTAACATCTGATAATACTCACATGGGGAAACTGAATCGGTGCAGATATCTTTCTCTGGAGTCGACTGAATGCACTTTGAATTACCTCAGCACTTTGGCACATTTCCCAGATAATCTCCAGAATAGTTCTTGCACTGTAAGAAGCCTGTTCTCCGACATGTCTCCGTGTCGCCAGAAAAAAGATTTTCCAGAGTGAAGGTTCAAGTATAAATCCTGACTTTATCTTTGAAGAATTTTTGCAGTAGACATGTATGATTGATCCATTTCAGCTTTTATACATGTATCAGCCATACTTTTATACTTATATGGTTAGCACGTCCGCCTCACAAGAAGAAAGTCCTGGGTTTGAAAGTTTGCATGTTTTCCCGATGCTTGTGTGGGTTTCCTCCGGGTAGTCCAGTTTCATTCCACAGTCTGAAGGCATGCACATTAGGCGAACTGGCTGTTCTAAACTTTTTGATTTTGATTTTCTGTACCTGCATGGCAAATTAGGCTCTGCATTTAACCCATCCAAAGTGAGCACACACACAAAGCAGTGGGCAGTCACACTGTGGCACCTGTAGAGCAGATGGGGGTTAGCGCCATGCTCAAGGGCATTTCAGCTGTGAGAGTGGATAAGAGGGAAGGGGGGGGTCCTTCCCCCACTGCCATATATTCTTCCTGACGGTTCTGGTATTGAACCAGCAACCTTTTAGTCCCAAAGCTTCTTCTTCAACCTTTAGGCCACGGTTGCCCCTGGGGTGAGCATGTCTGTCAGGCAATTCTGTGTGTACCCTGCATTCGGCCAGAGATACGCTCTGGCCTGCCAGTGACCCTAGTAGGATTAAGTGGTTTGGCTACATGCTAATGATAAAGTCTATGTAATATTTAATTCTTACATTGATGTCTGATTCCTGTTGCCTTCGCACAGTGTTGGCTCAAGCCTCCATGTAACCCTAACAGGCTTAAACGAAGCAAATGAGTGAGTGAATGATGAGTAAGTATGGGGAGGCATAGTGGTGTACTGGTTAGCGCATCCACCTCACAGCAAGAAGGTCCTGGGTTAGAGACCCGAGCCCAGCGAGGGCGTTTCTGTGTGGAATTTTTATGTTCTTGCTGTGCTTAAATGGGTTTCATCTGGGTGCTCCAGTTTCCTCCCACAGTCTAAAGCCCTGCACATTAGGCTAATATGATATTCTTGATTGCCCCTAGGTGTGCGTATGAGTGTAAATGGTTGTGTGTGTATGCGTTGGCCCTGCAGTGTTCTGACGAGCTATTCAGAGTGTACCATGCCTTCACCCAGAGTCTGCCAGGATGGGCTCCAGCCTCTCCGTGACCCTAATTAAGGATAAAGGATATATTCATATTTATGAATATTTATGTATATTAATTCATTCATTCTTTCAATCGCTTAATCCTGGGGTTTTAGGAGGATGGAGCCTATCTCAGCCAACTATGGCCAAATTTGGGGTACATCCTGAACAGCTCACCAGTCCATCGCAGGGGCAAAACACACACACACACACACATCCACAACGAGCAGCAATTTGGAACAACCAGTTAGCCTAATATGCATGTCTTTGGAATGTGGGAGGAAACCAGAGTACCCGGAAGAAACCCATGTAAGTGCAGTGATAGCATGCAAACTCCGCACAGAAACATCTGTGCTGAGCCCAGGACTCAAACCCAGGACCCTCTTCCTGTGAAGTGAACATGCTAACCGCCACGCCACCGTGCCGCCCCCTTGGGGGATTTTATTTATTTATATTGTTTGATACTGTTTGATCTAATATCCTGTGACCGTGCTAAAGCCCGCTACTTCACCTCTACACTCTAAGCTCCTCCTTCATCTGTCAGTCCATCTAAATAACCAACAGAACTAACACTACAAAACATTTAGCTACATTTCCTCTCATTGTTTCCTGATATTATAATTTCACAGTAAATTCATTGTGAAACAAACAAAAGCGAAAAGATTTAAAATAATAATGTGAAATTCAAGATCACTTTGCTGCTGACCTTTAGGCACATTCATTCATTCGTTCATTCATTCTGTAAGCCGCTTAATCCTAATTAGGGTCGCCGGGAGGTTGGCCCCCATCTCGGCCGACTCTGGGCGAGATTGGGGTACACCCTGGACATCTCGCCATGCCATCGCAGAGCAGCACTCACACAACCATTCACACTCACTCTCACACCTAGAGGCGTTTTAGAGCGCTTTAGAACAACCAATTAGCCTACTGTGTATGTTTTTGGACTGTGGGAGGAAACCCCGAAAGTACCGAAGTGCAAACACAGGGACAACATGCAAATTCCACACAGAAATGCCTGAGCCTGGGAATCAAACCCGGGACCTTCTTGATGTGAGGTGGACGTGCTAACCACTGCACCACCGTGCCGCCCCACTTTAGGCACATGTTAAATTGTGTTCTCTGTTATGCAGGATGCATCACGTCTGTTTTAATTTCAGCAGTGCAACGGGAATGAGAAGTTGTATAGGAATCGTAAGGAATCTTAGTGAAAGCACTTCTATTATTCAAATTCAAATTCAAATTCAAATTTATTTGTCACGTACAAAATCATACACAGTACAATATGTAGTGAAGTGCTTGTTACGACTGTCCTAAAAATTGAAGAATAAAACCTATCAATATCAAGAAGAAAAGAACAATAACTATAACTATTTTAAAGGATTTTATAGTTAAACTCGATATAAATATAAAAATGTAAAAATATAAAATAAAAAATATGTAAAATAAAATAAAAATAAAATATGGCATACAGAAATATATATAAAATGAAATATAAATGCAGAATAAATGCAGTATTACTGACTTGTGCACATCTGCAACTTGAGCCTGTTGGTCAAATTTAAGAATTCTCAGTATAGTGAGGGATTCTCTGTTAAATCTCTGCTTACATTACACTTCGTACCGTTTCTTAACATATTCAATTTAAAATCCATGTTCTCTGAAACACACTCCACACTGCTGCAATCCCTGTGACCTTTAGCTAAATTGTTACATCCAGTTAACTCCATGAGTCACAGGGTTTTTAGTGCTGTAGTTCCCATCTTTTGATTTTTATTATTTTTTGATTTTGATATACTTTATTTATCCCGCAAGGGAAATTATTGTCTCTGCATTTAAACCCATCCAAAGTGTGCACGCACACACACATAAACAGTGAGCACACACACTCGGAGCAGTGGGCTGCCACGCACATTGCGGTGCCCGGAGAGCAGTTGGGGGTTAAGTGCCTTGCTCAATGACACTTCAGTCATGAAGGTGGAGCAAGGGAAGGTGCAGCTCACTCCCCCACCGCCACACATTTTTCCTGCGACCTTTTGGTCCCAAAGCAGCTTCTCTAACCATTAGGCTATGGCTGCCCCCAAATTTTTGGGGGGAATTTAGAGCTTCTGTTTGTAATTCATGTGATTTTTATGTCCAAACCCGTTCCTTGTGGAGCACGGTGGTGTAGAGCTTAGCATGTCCTCCTCACAGCAAGTAGCTCCTGAGTTCGAGTCAGGGTCTCAGCGAGTCCAAAGATGTTCACATTAGGCTGATTGCCTAATCCAGATTGCCCCTATGTGTGAGGATGAGGGTGAGTGGGATATTTGTGTGTATATGTCGGCCCTGCAATGGACTGGCAAGCTACTCAGGGTGTACTCCACCTTCACTCAGAGTTGGCTGAGATGTGCTCCAGCCTCCCTGTGACCCTGGTAGGACTAACCCTCTATTAACCAGCGTAGCATATCTGCTACATGAAGTGAAAGGGTTAACAACATTTTTTTTTACTATTTTTTTTTAAATATTGGCCAAAAATCAACATTTTTGCCTAGGGAAATAATTATAACCCAATTAGAAAGGTACTTGGTTAACAGAGCGTTAAGCAGCGTATTCTTGTGTTTTTTCTTGGTAGGCTTGATTTATTTTACCCAGCAGTAATTCATATCAAAGGGCATGAGCACCCCATTTGTTTGGGATCAATAGTGGAGCTCCATAATTATGCAAATGTTGTAAAGCCATGAGCTCCCGAGTCTCAACCTGTACCGAGCTGACCTTGAAGGCTCAATGCCCTCCTTCGCTTTGGACGGCCATTTTGTTTTCTTTTCAAGGTCCGACATTTTGTTCCAAAGTTCCGTCCGTGTTCAAGGACAGTCAAGCAATACTCATACGGAGTGGAATGAGCCTACATACAACAATAAAATAATCTTACACACACTTTTGTAAATAAATAAAATAATCTTATACACACTTCAGTAAATAAATAAAATAATCTTATACACACTTCAGTGAATAAATAAAATAATCTTACACACACTTCTGTAAATAAATAAAATAATCTTATACACACTTCGGTAAATAAATAAAATAATCTTATACACACTTCTGTAAATACATAAAATAATCTTACACACACTTCAGTAAATAAACTTCTCATACAATAGTCAGACAAATCATCCAATAATCAAATATTGCAGTAAATCATACAATTGCTCTTCTATAGGTATAATCATT
The DNA here is from genome assembly GCA_030014195.1 of Neosilurus mollespiculum. Classification (NCBI taxonomy): domain Eukaryota; kingdom Metazoa; phylum Chordata; class Actinopteri; order Siluriformes; family Plotosidae; genus Neosilurus; species Neosilurus mollespiculum. The sequence continues at coordinate 28,113,592 of JAQMYF010000006.1, forward strand.
AACAATTTAAATATATATTTCATTAGAGATGACTT